>JANIJQ010000012.1:0-375493 GCA_030557965.1 Sungouiella middelhoveniana | reverse complement strand
TCCAAGGACAACACCTATTGGGCCAGTGACTTGCTTCACAGAATCTGGCACACCGCCAAGCTTGGCCAGGGGGTTATTGGCCACCAACGCCAAACCCTTGGGGGGGGGGGGGGGGGGCATTCAACCACTGTTGGTCGCCCAAGATTTGCACCCAGAAATTGCATGGGCTATAGGAGTTCACAAAACATAAAACGGTACTGCAGGCGGGAAAAGAATGAGAAAATGTGTCCACAGGCCGAAAATGCTGAATCGCAACATTGCGGCTTGGTCGGCACTTCGACAAAAGAAATGCGCCCCCTATACCGTCCGAGAGGTTTGCGGTGAACAACAATTGCAAAATGTTTCTTCACATGCTTTCACTATGTAAAAAAAATTAGTCACAGACCAGTCAATCAGGGTGGTTGAGAAGAAAAGTGGGATAACTTTGTGATGTACTGTCGGGAGGGAAACATAGGGTGTGGGAGTAGCCGCCACCCCATGCAAAGGCACCCCGTCCTGATTGGGAACGAGGGTAGTGGGTTGGCCCAACTGCGGCGGGAGCGTAGCCGAGGCGTACAGGATTGATGATCACGTGGCCAAAAAGGGGGGCAAATCGCGTACGACAAGCAGGAAGGTTCCTCTCGTATCGTCGCTGTCCATCTGGGACAAAGATACGAGGTCACATGACTATTCTGCTCGTGATTTTAAATCACGTGACTACTTTCATCATAGTTTTTGGCCCCGGAACGACGAGTTGAACCCGAGAAGCAGGTTGATGCCTCTGATCCAATCGCTTTCGGTCTTGGCAATGCAAAAGAGTCCCTTGGGTACCTCCAGCCCACTGTAGCCCCGGATTTTGTCGTACATTCCCAGGTCAATGAAATGGTCGTTTTCAATGCGATTCAGTAGTGTAGTTGGAGGCTGGTGCTCTCCAGGAATGAAGATGGTGCCGTCTTCACTGACAACATGGATTTCGTCTCCGGGCCTAAGATCCTGCTGAGGAATTCCATCGATAGTTAACTTGATCTCACCATTACGGTTTGTGTCTGGGAGTCTGATCATGATGTGCGACGTTGAAGGTAGAATTAGCGGACGGAACGAGAGGGATCTAGGGCAAACTGGCGTGAGCAAAATGCATGGAACCAATGGATGGGTGATAGAGCCGCCAGCAGAAAGCGAATATGCAGTGGAACCGGTGGGAGAAGCAAAGATTATTCCGTCAGAGGTGGTAGTGGTGACGAACTCGCTATCAATATAGATATCGAGCAGAATAAGATTGGGCTGCAGGCCCCGATGCAACGAGATGTCGTTCATGGCATGCACCATAATCCCGCTCAGATGCTGCTTATAATGGGCGATTTTGTACTGTTCCACCATCTCTTCAACTTCCTCTGTTTCTTTCTCCCTCACAGGGTCATTTCTTCTCACAACATGGCACTCAAGTCTGCTTCGATGAAGTGCCTTGCTTCGCGACTCAAATACCGTCCGAAAAGTTTCCTGGTACGTTGTGAAATCAAACGGGAGCAAGAATCCCAACGTACCCATGGCAAAACTGAGCACCGGAGGTACAATTGCGTTCAGAAACGCCGATACGGCTCGTAACGTGGTGCCGTCGCCGCCCAAGGTGACAATCAAGTCTGTTTTCGCTACGATTTCCATCACATCTCCCGTGTATACCACGATGTCCCGGCCATCGGTGGAACTACCAGCGTAGTTATCAGTCAATTCTTCTGCCACATCCTCTGACACCAAAACCTTCAACTGGGGGTATTCCCTATTGATGAATCCAATGAACTCCATCATGGCGTCTAGGGCCGCTTTGTTCCATGGTTTCTTAACTATGTAGATGTTCTGGAGCGGAGATCGCCAGACCACATTGTGGAGCTTCAGATGAGGCGAACGCACATACTCAGGGACGGTTCTAGACTCTAGTTTCAGACACAGACCTACACTGAAACTATTCATGTTGTTGGTGCTAGTAGCGGCCAGAGTGTGGATCCGAAGTGTAGTTGAAAAATGCCGTGACCTAATCGTCAGGTATGTGGGCAACTTTACTCTATTGGAGCTAATAGGCATTGTGAAGGGGAAACGGGCCCCCAGAATATTCCTAGCGGTGCGTCTTAGTGCCCCGTTGGTGATTCTTGTCATTATCATTTCCAGAAATAAGATACTGGAGTTAAGTTTTCGCCAATAACTCTCTGTCCGCACCCTCAGCTGATGGTGGGCCTGCATGAGTCATAAATCTGGGGAAGAGGAAGAAGTAGTTTATGGGAAAGGGAATGCCAGTGGGTTGGAGAATCTTTTGGGAGGTGTGGCAGTACGGTTTGGATGGATTACGGTTTTTTGGCTGGTGATTTGTCTAGATTTTAGTGGTTTTTGGCGGGTGCCTGGTTGTGGTGGTTTAAGTCCGCGATGCGAACGGTAGAATGTGAAGTGAGAAGAGATGATCTGGGCATATGGGATATTTCAGATCGAGTTTCGTCTATAAACCGCTATGCAGCATCCAAAACACTCGAATTTAAAACTCAAATCACCATCTTCAATGTCAGAGATTCCAATGTAGTCACTGCCATGGTCTTCCCTTTACATAGAGGCTCTTCCTGTTCAATTTTCTGTCCATATCTTACATGAGCTAGCTAGCCTTGTTGAGCTCGTCAATCTCCTTCATCTCGTCCTCGGTCAACGCCTGGCCGTTCTCCTTGGGTGCTTCCTCGTTGGTACCATTATTGGTTCCGTTTTCCGATGCACCAATGTGCTTCTCGCCATGATCCTTCTCGTCATCGTCGTAGAACTCGTTGTCTGGAACGATCTGCTCGTCACGCGCCTGCTGAGAGCCTCCCTTTGTGTCTATGGCCATGGCCGTGTCCTCCTCCTCGTCGCCCATGTCTTCCGCATCACGAGGAACATCGTTCATTTGCACCGAAGGAGCGTGCTTGGTATTCTCCAAGTTGGCAATGATATTGGTCAAGATTTTGTTCAAGAACTCGGGGGCATTTGCGTTGTACATGTTGGAGGGGCGCACGTCAAGCTTGTAATCTGGGCCGTAGTACTCGTAATACTCGTTGTATGGCAACTCGTTGGGCAAAGACACCTCGTTGAGCAACCCGGACTCGTAGGCCCATGTTCTAGCCACGTTTCTCATCGTGTACCCACCGCCTCCTACAACCATCATTGGCACCCCGAACGACTTGACAAAGTTGACGCAGTTGGCATGGCCCCGCATCAGCAAATTGAAACAGCCCAACCGGTCTCCACTCAACGAGTCTCCTCCGCACTGTAACACAATTGCCGACGGCTGGTACCACTCCATAATCTTGGAGATTACCGGCTCGAAAATCGACTTGTATGTCAGATCGTCGATACCGTCACGCAACGGAACATTAACAGCATAGTGCTTTCCCTTCCCCACTCCGATATCTCTCAATTCTCCCGTTCCAGGGAAAAACTCTCCGTACTTGTGGAATGAGCATGTCATGACTCTATCAGTGGTGTAGAACGCCTCCTCCACTCCATCTCCGTGGTGGACATCGATGTCAATGTACAACACACGTGGGTGGTATCTCAACAACTCTATGATTCCCAACACGATGTCATTCAAGTAGCAGAAGCCGGACGCTTCCGATTTCTTGGCATGGTGCAATCCTCCAGCGTAGTTGATGGCAATATCACACTTGCCGCGGTTCAACCGGGCGGCACCCTCCATGGATCCGCCTCCCGAGATCCCGCAATACTCGAAAAGTCCGTCGAAAACTGGGCAGTCGTCACCAACGTTGAACTTTATCTGCTCTTTGGCAAACATGTCCAAGTTATCGGGCAGCACTCTGCTCAAGAAGTCGATATATTCGTCTGTGTGGAACTGGCACATCTCCTGCTTGGTGGCCGGCTTGGCCCGGTAGATTTCCATTTTTTTGTAGAGTCCATAATTCATGATAAGTGAGTGGGCCATTCTTATACGGTGGGGTTTCATTGGATGGCCAGCACCGTAGGCGTAGTTTCCCACATCAGCGTCATAGAAGTACGCCACACGTTTCTTTTTGGTGGGGTCCACTTTGAGCTCGTCAAAGGGCAACTGAACGTACATGATGATGTAGTAGCAGAAGTAGGATTGGTGATATTTCTGACTGCGAATGTGCAGGTGATTGGGTAGAGGAGGAATGGAATGGTATTGAATGGTATCGTGGGATTTTTTATTGCAAGGGAGGGTTTAAGTGTAATATATTTGTTCTTCTTTTTTGTATTTGGTTTGGTGAGCTATGATGGTGAATGAAGTATGAGTGCTCATTGGTGATTTTCAAGATCTCGGTCGGTTTTTGGTTTGAGCATCGGATTGTGCGTAATCTAACTTGTGGCCGTTGGAGTTCCTTTTTCCATTTGTCCATCAGCCTTTTTCCTTTTTACCAACAGCCTTTTTCCTTTTTACCAACAGCCTTTTTCCTTTTTTTAGTTCCTCGATTCTTCAACTGGTATCTTCCTTCAATTCTTTCTATTGAATGTAGTGTTGACCCTAAGTAAGCCTTTTAAGAGCCGATTGACACTACCCATTGTGGGAAGTGGAAAATATTGTGATGTTGGCTAGAATCATTGGCTGGTACTTCTTCGGATTTAATCAGAAGAGCAAGCCAATTTCGATTTGTTATTGCTTATTTTTTCATTTGTTTTCTCGTCCATTGGTATTTCTCTTAAGCTGGCAACGCCCCATGAGCAGTAATCGATTTAATCTTTTCATCGTTACTTCTTTTCCACTATTTCCGACTACCAACATCAAACAATAGACTCCTTCCACCCCTCTACTCCTCTATTCCCTCTGCCGATTTTCATTTACTATGAACCCACACGCCGTTCCCCCCTCAACCTTTCCCTATACTCCGCAAGCTGCTGGTTAAGCTGGTCTTGTAATTGTGCGTTGTAGCAATACTTGCTGTACAAGTCTTCGTCCACTTCGAAGTTAATGCCGTTGTTAGTTCCTGTTAGCGAGTGGTTGCTGACAGTAGTAGGCAAAAGCCACCCTATCCACGATGACCCCATGATAGAAACCCAGTTTTTCCGCCACCCCAAATCGTAAATGTGGCCCAACTTTTTCTTTTTTCCATTGGCATCAAACTCATACTGGCCAGCCTTGTGCTCCAGGTACCCCCAGCGATTATCCTGGAACTCTATGGTGGTAGTGTTACGAAAAACCATATAGATGGAGAAGCCCGAAAAGAGCACCATGGCAAATGAAAACGCAAGCGATACCACAAATAGGAACACCAAGTTGAGCGAAAGATAGTGGTTGTTGTCCCACTGCTCATCCACGAAGAATTGGTACAAGATGGATAATGACACCAACATGGCCACCAAGAAGTAAAGGCAAATGTAGATGAGAACCTGGACAAAGAACTTCTGGTTGTAGAAGCCGATGCAGCACGCAAACCATGGACAGTGGTGGTCCATTCTAAGGAAGCAATGATTACACGTCGAGCAGTGGTGACACCGATCAGGCTTCCAAACTTCGCATGTGGAGCACCATCTATATGCTGGAGCATTATTCTTGAAGGAATGGCTGGTGAAGATCTCTGCTGGTGGGTTACGATGGGTGGTTGTGCTGGAGTAACCTCCGTCAGCAAGCAATCGAGCAGTATCGGTAGACGATTGTAAATCATGACTGCTTCTGGATGGTTCAGAATAGCTCGAATCACGCGAACGTGTGGAGTCGATTTCCGATCTACTTTGGCCCGATTGAGTGGACGATTCTCCTTGCAGACTAATATAGTCGTATGGATTATTGGAGTCGTTTGTCGTGGCAATACGTAGCTCGGGGAAATCTGTTGGCGAGCCAGGCCCAACAATTATGACCTTGAAGTATGTGTAAACGGCAAGAATGTAGAGCACCACCATGAGCAGCTGCAACAGGATCCGAACCCATGGGTGACGAAAGTTAGACTCCACCAGAGTTATGAATGCATAGAGGATCCAAGTTCCAAGCGACACAACGAAAACTTTGGGGAAGAGCGAGGAGAGGAAACAGCAGAAAGACTCTGCCTTGAGCCAAAACCTGCCGTGAGTCCACATAACTGACGGCTGGGTAATGAGCATGGACACCAAAGAAAGTCTTGGTGATGGTGTGCATAGTGATCGCCAATATCTCCATGGTGTCTTCTAATCTAGGCTGATAGGGGTTCATTGGGGGCGTTAGAATTGTATTGCCGGAATTAAGGGTAGAGCAAATATCTTTTCTCTTGTTGTTGCCTGTTTTTAAGTTTTTTTTTTTTTTTTTTGAGGGGGTTCCCTTCCTTTTGATATAGGTCAACCTTTTAACCAGTATCTGGTAGAACACTTGCCAAAATACATGGTAGCATGAAAAAATGCACCTTTATGAAAAATCATACCCATACTTACCATTGATTTCAAGGTTATCTTCATTAATTGTAGGTATTTATTCTCTTCGTCTATCTGAATGATATCAATCCTCCTGATTCAAGTAGGTCTCAAACAACGGCCCAGATGCAACGACTCAGAGAAGAGAATCAGAAATTACATTCTGGATTCCCCGGGTTCTCGAGTGGAAAGGTTAAGTTAGATTGGTTGAAGTGTAGATGTGAAGTGTAGATGTGAAGTGTGGATGTGACGTGTAGATGTTAGGTGAAGAATGCACAAAGCAAGTGATCAATTAGACTTTGAATCCTTGAAAGAATATGTCTAGTAAGTGATGTTTGTCCATGAGGGCAAAAAAAGTTTAGAATTCTTCTTTAGAACCTGAAGAGAACTAATTCAAGTCTATGACATGCCCACATATCCAAGGCGGAAGGTACATTCGGCATGGCAACAATGATCTCTTCACAGTAGTATTATCCAATGGTCTCTGTCTCGTTTAGCTAATCATGTAAGGAACCACATGGTCCCATGGATATCAATAGGTGTTAAAGTAAATGAGGTACAATTAGGTACAATTCTAGTCTATATTCTATTCAACCTTCGCTTTCCTCTTAGAAGCAATCTTCACATACGACTCGTAGCCAATGCCTCCAAATACCAAAACAACTCCACCCCACTGCCACATGTTCAAATGGTGACCAAAAAGCACCACACTGAGAATCATACTAATCATTTTGCGGGTGACAGTAGCCGTCACCAAGATGAGGGAGTCGAACTTCTCTAAAATAATGAATACAAACACCTGGCCCACTGCTCCAAACACAGAAAACGCCAATATGTCGATCATTGCCAGTGGATACTTTGTGATGAAGTTATAAGTATAGGCCAACTCTGAATATTGGAAAAGTACCAAGTAGGACAATGTCAATGAAAACACCAAAACGTTTAAAATACACATTAACGATGCTCCGGTGACCTTCTGTGTCTTGCTCCGAAGCTTGAATAACTGATCTTGAGTAGAATTGGTGTAACCATCAAGAAGCATAGATCCGACGAGCTGCGCCATTCCCAAAACAGTATTTCCATCATTGAGTGACTCCTTCTTAGTTCCTGAGTGGCCCAAAGTGAATACAGTCACTCCAGCCGTTACCATCGCTGCTACCATGTATTTGTGGGGAGGAAACTTCGTCCCATAGAGAACAAAGTGCACGAACATGACCGGGAGCAACTTACATGACTTGGCCAACAAGTATGCTAAATAGTCAACGTGCTTGAGCGATTGGTAGCCGATGGGCGCCGATAAGCTCGATGTCAATGCGATCACCACGAAGTACTTCAAAAATGTGAGACCTCCAGTGGTTCCGTGATCTTTTGGACTCAAAAAAACGGCAAATGGGCTCTTTCTATGTGATACAACAGAATATACAAGTCCGACTATCGAAGCGAAGAGAGCCTGGACCGTGTTGGTCACCAAAGGAGCATTGAAGAATATGGGTTTCGAGTTGAGGTAGTCATATGGTTTTGTATTGATTCTCTCTTGAAGAAGCGACCATGAGAGAAACAGCGCATATAGTCCCAACACACAGAAGATTAAGGTAAATATCTTGGAATCTTTCATTTTGTGAGGTCAAATCTGTTAGTTGACATCTAATTCTTCACTGCGAATCAGTATACTAACCACGTTGGATTGTGTTCTTGACGAGAGTTCCATACACTACGCATGGAATCACTAGGTTCCGAAGGGAGAAGTCTTTGATGATAACTGACAATTCTTATTCCTCTAAATTCCCTGATAAAAAATACCCTGATGGTAAATTCCCTGATAAAAAATACCCTGATGGTAAATTCCCTGATGGTAAATTTTTTGCAATCTTTCCCTGGAAATTCTTTCTTCAGACTATACATTCTCTACTTCGTTGTATGATTTCTTTACAATTTTGGACTTAAATATCTCTGGACAAAGATCTTCTCGGGCCACATTCCATTCATTCCACATTACATCGTTTATTATTACACATTAGCGTCCAAAGATTCCAAAGAAACCTCCCTTCTTCTTCTCCTCTACATCATCCACATCTGCCTGTGGTGCCGGCACAGGCTGCACTCCTGAGGTGTAACTGATGTAGTTGAATGCAATGTCAAACAACACGGCCTTGCTCAACACTGGAGCAATATGTCCTTTCTGCAATACACTAGTGATGTTGTTGGTGGTGCTACCTTCCATTGAGAACTGGAAGACGTTGTCAACGGCGACCTTGGATGCATTGCCCGAATTCTCTCTAACGAACTGAGCCAAACTCTGGCTCTTGACCTTGCTTCTGGAAATCTCCGCCGTGAGAGCCTCTGCTTGGGCGTTGCTGGTCACATCGAAGGGGAACTTATCGACCTTGTAGAAAGTCTCAGAAGCGTCGAAAGTGCGCTCAATCTGGGCATAGATCTTCAATGCTTCAGGGAATTTTCTGGCAAGTGAGTACGAGTCGGCAACCACCAAAGATCTCTTGACAGTGAAGAATCTGCCCATGTTCTCCAACGATTCAAACAAATCTTCATCATTGTATACACCTGGCAAGTCCTTGAGCTCATCCACAGTTGAGATCATCGCACTGTATAGTCTCAATACATCCTTGTTGGAATGGAGTCTCTTGGATACACTTGAGATGGCCTGGGTATCCAACTGGTCTATGAGAAGCAAATCACGCTTCAAACGAGTGAAGAGCATGTTGTACTTAAGGTATGTCAACAAAACGGCACCATCTTGCACCTTTTGCTCATCGTCTTCGTCCTTGTTCTTGGCCAAATCGGTACTATGGACATCCACCAATGCAGACCACTGGAAGTAGAGCGAATCGTAGTCGTTGGCCTCGACGAAGCTCTTCCAATTGCTTCTGTTTAATTTCATGATTTTGATGGAAAGCTCGTCGTTGTAAATGTTGGCCTCATGGTCTCTCCATACAACCGTTCTTGTCACCTCTTCCTCTTCGACTTCCTCAACAAAAGTTTCGTCCACGGATGCAATTAATGCCACTGCCGGTGCAAGGTATGGCACTGTAGCATCGGTGCAGTGCTTTCTGGATACAGTTCTCAAGTCAGATGTGGTCTCTACTGCCGAGCCCTGCGACACTGCCAAGGTCAACGATGGATCCACCACGGTGTCGAGTAACTCGTCGATAAGCGTTTTGTCGTACAGAGCGTCGGAAGAATTGTCTACCATCTTGGTGGCCAAAAGCTCCAACCCACATCTGGCCACAGAAAAAGCATATGTGGCCTCGTCCCACCGCTTCTTGTTGACGGAGTAAACTCCCTGAGTGAGAGCCGCATACACGTAAAGTTCGATCCTTTTCACAACATCACCCTCATTTTCAGCGATGGCAAGTAATTTTGTGCATGTGGAAACCGCCTTCTTCAATTTGCTAACCATCAACTTCTTATAGGAGGAAAGCTTGTCACCGCTGATTTCAAGCAAACTCTTGATCTCGCTGGCGAACAACGAGTCTCTCTCGGCTAGCAAAAGCAAGAGAAGTCCATGACGGGGGTCTGCTGCGTAGTCCTCCAAGGAGATCGCCGACGTTTTCTCCTTTTCTTTGTAGTTTCTAGTGTCTCTGGTGACCAAGTTCAATTCATGACGCAACTTGAGCAAGACTTTGTTTGTGCGCTTTCTGTGTTTGCGGAAGTCCTCGTAGGTGGTGAGATATGCACTCAATCGAGCGCCATACGTGAGGCCCAATGGGTTGGCGAGAGACATTTGGTGGAGAAGGCTACTTTAGTCGTTGAACATTTTTCCTACTGGTGGTGGCGGTGTACGGGTGCAAAGGGTGGGTCCATCTATAACGTGTAGGCATAATTTGGGAAAAAAGAAGATATTCTCAATGAAGGAAAGTGGGAGCGTCGATTGACGGCCCCGACTATGTCGGAAATCTGTTTTTATCTATCAGTTTCTGTCCCTTTTCGTGTTTACAGCCTGTCATTGTTCTGGGTGCAAAGATGCGCATTACTATCATCAATCTGTCTATTCTCCACAACTGCTATGGAAGATATCATTTCTGGAGAAATCGACATATATGACCAGCTAGGTGTTCAGCGTGATGCTTCCTCTCTGCAGATCGCCAAGGCATTCCGACGGAAAGCTCTTCAGCTCCATCCAGATAAGAACCCATCACCTCGGGCCCACAGTGAGTTCCAGTTACTTACAGTCATCAATAGTATTCTCTCGGATCCAGATCTCCGCGCCCGATACGATAGACTTCGTGGCCATGTGAAGAGTTCAGAAACGACAGAAACGGCCAATTGGGATACACAGGTACAGGAGTTTAGAAACAAGCTCCAGAGGGCGGAAGCAACGAAAAATGCCCAACTTAGAAAGGAAAAACAGCGCAACGCCCATACCGCCGGCGATTTAGCCAAGTTGGAAATAGATGGACTCAAACTAAGGTACGAGTACCAGCTGCAGAAAGAAACCCGAGAGGAGTACGTATCGTTTCGAGACATTGACCAGGAACAGATCATCGAGCATTTATCTCCATCGGCGCAGGTGGAAGTTCAATGGAAACAGAAGGAGGGTCAGGATGCAGCTATAAACGAGCAGGTTTTGGCCGAGATCATGTCGATATTTGGTGTAGTGGTGCTGTGTCACACGACAGAAGGAGATGGCCGGTATGCGATGGGAAATGTGATTTACAAGAGGGCAGAGGATGCTCAGAAAGCGGCCAATCATAATTATAGAGAGAGTGCAGTGCTATGGAATGGAACGAAATACCGCAAAAGGGCCAGTCTTCTACGAGGATGCAAGGTTGTTGAGGTAGATCCACGTATCCAGGTGATCTTGGATGAGATATAGCCAGAATAGGAAATATGGGAACACGTACTCAACACTGGGAAAATAGTAGAATAGGAGAATAGGCCAAATGAATAGGGGGCCGAGAAAGTAGGGAAAGAGAGTACCTACAGTAGTATGTTCGGAAGGAACAGTAGTTCGGAAGGAACAGCAGTATGTAGATTATGGGAAGGAACAGTAGTGAATATTGGAAGGTATAATAGTAAGTTGATTGCCGGGGTACTACTACTATTTTTCGTATCTTACAATGGAGATCCCTAGTGAAATCAAATATAAGTAGCTATATTAAAGTGATGGGCCAAGCCTGGCATTCCCTCTATTCTAAGTCTTCCCCCTTCCCGGGCATGTTATCCGACGCAAGCCAGGCTATCCATGAATGTATTATGATCTCTACTGGAGGTAGAAGTAGGCACCAGCAGCCAAAGCAAACACTGCAGCGGCAACCAATGGGAATGGAATCCCGGAAATGTCAGCAGATCCACTGTAGGTAGTCACACCTCCCTTCGAGTCCTTAACAACTCCTCCCTCGAGAGTACCAATGAACAATCCCTTCAAGATCTCGTGGGCATCGTCGGAGTGTCCGATATCGTCAAAGGCCTCGGTAGCGTCAGCGCCTGCAAAATCAACAATCACTTCTTCTCCTCCAGGATGCTCGTCCAAGTAAGGGGACACGTCGTACACTTTTCCGTTGTAAACGATCCACAAATCGTCGGTGGAGTTGTGCTTCTGCACTTCTTCGATGGTGTAGACCTTGGACTCAGTTTCAGACATGATGGGCAAAAAGAAAAAACTCGATTCGGCGCGAGATAAAGAATGCTGTGAGTAGTTATACTATCTCGTATCCACGTGAAAACGACAAAGAAATTCCCTTCCTGTATGCACACCCCACCCAATCAGGTTATCAGTAATCGTCAACTTCGCGCCTGGTGCCTGGTTTAGGAAAAAATTTGCCTGGGTGTTGGGCTGTCACTATATGCGACCTGGCAACAAGCGAACATTTCTATCAATAGGAAACTTTGAAGGGTAGAGATGGATACGGTGTTTTGGCTTTGAAGGGTTCCTGTCTGTTTTTCATTCTCATTTATAATTTCTTTTTTTCATCGCTGGTTCCAACCGTGGCCCAACACTTTTCTGTATACACAGTTGGAGTAGTTTCGATCCGTCACATGTAAGAAGTCAATCATTTGGAGGGGCCATATTGCCGACGCCCCATTCAGGGATACACCACCTAAGCATTTGCCTTCACAATCAATGTGTCAAACAGCAGTCTCATCCCCAACCTTAAAAGTTGCAACTCGTCCGGCGACTCAACTATATCGTAAGGCAACACCAACATATCGCTCTCAAGGTGGTTATCCTTGGCTGTAGAAGATGCAATGAAGTCATCTAATGATTTGATGTACTTGATTTCAAGTTCAACGTCTGGTCCGCTTGCTCTGATGAAGTGGTCAAACTGGCCTTCAAACTCCTTGTTCCCACTACCTGAAGAACGAATATGGACGTAAACATTGTGGTGGGTCACCGCCAACTGCTTCACCAAGTACAAACAAAGTAAGTCTGTCGCACTCAAGAAATTGTCGTGATTCAATACCCAGTGAATAGCCTTGAAAGTCTCAGCTCTCGAAGGTTGACTGGTAACCAATACTCCAACATAGGCGTCCACCTCACTGAACAAGTCTTTGTAGGCAGCCATGGTGATTTCAGATTCTTCTGGCGATTGGGAAAAGCTGCTCACAGAAGTCAAAAGGAAGTTGGTTGGGCTGGTGATCTGGTCGTTGACTGCTGTTGCGAAAGCTTTCTGAGGAGCCAAAATCGACTTGGCAGAAAACCTGATGTTGAGCATGGAGCTGAATGCGTTAACAATGGCCAAGATAGACGTGGAGGTAGCGTAGTCTTGTTCATTGATTCTCCTCTCCCTCTCGCCAGCGCTTGAGGCCTCCAACAAGTCTGAGGTTCTCGAGGTGAACTCACGCAAGTGGATCGCACGAACCTCTCTCTCCTCGCCATTAACCTCCAAGTCTCTGATGAGGAACATAAGTTGCGGAATGGTGTCGATCTTCTTTAACAAAAGAACAATGGCTGAGAAGCTGAAGTTTTGCAAATTGTCCACTGTCAATTCATTGGAAGTCAACATGTCACGCTCACCACCATCAATGCTGGCATAGTACTTGGCAAGCTTCTCTCTGTAGCTAACAGGGTAGACCCAAAGCGTCAAGGGAGTAGTCAAAAACGTGGTCACTAATGTCATCACGATAAACATGGAGTACACTTTGGAGGAAATGATATGAGCATTCAAACCCACGTTCAACACCACAATCTCCACAATACCCTTACAAGACATCAAAACTCCTACTGTCAAAGATTCTCTCCATAAAAGCCCATTTGCCTTTGCTGCGATGAAACCACCGGCGATTTTACCAACCATAGCCAAAAGAATGATTCCAATGATGTATGCCCAATCGATGCCATTATTGAGCTGGCCAAGATTAACTCCCAAACCTGCAAGGGTGAAGTAGACTGGGATCATGACAATGTACACCAAATCTTCAAGTTTCTCGGTAATTCGAATAACGAATCCATTGTCTCTGGGTAAAATCACCCCCACCATGAATGCACCAAAGATGGGGTGGACGCCGATGATATCCGTGTAGAACGAGGAAACAAACACAAGCACAATAATGAGCAACATCAGCAACTGCGAGGGTTGGCCGGTGGTCAACTCGTTGGTGAATCTCCTGAGATAAAACATGATTGCTAATCTTACAGGATAGACCAAGAACAAGAACCACGCCGCCGTCAATAGAAGAATGTACACGGTGTTAACGCCATTTCCTGCGTTTGCCAACGTCACCACGAGTGCAAGCAAAATCCACCCGGTTAAATCGTTGATGATACCTGCCGATAACACCACGTTACCAACTTTGTCACCAATCAAGTTGAGTTCCACAAGAATACGAGCCAACACAGGGAAGGCAGTAATACATAATGCCACAGCAATAAACACCATATAGGTTGTGAATTTGACACCGGGCAATTCGGTCTCGGTGATTCTGTAGTGGTCATACAACCCTTTGGCAATACCACAGCCCAACGCAAATGGAATAGCCATATTAACCATTCCCACGGTGAAAGCAGCCACAGCATTGTTCTTGATATAGTTCAAGTCGACTTCCAACCCCACAATAAACAAGAATAAAATGATTCCCACATTAGCCATGAGGGTAAGCCCAGGCTTCGAAGCGGCAGGGAACACAGTGTCAGTGAAGTTGGGAATACGGCCCATCACGGTGGGTCCAAGAATGATTCCCGACAACACCTCGGCAATAACTCGAGGTTGTTGGATCTTCTTGAGGGGGAAATGGAGTATCTGGGCAAATGAGATGATAATCACCGCCTGGAAGAGGAACATCGTGTATGGAGACGAAGCTGAGTATTCCAACGGATTACGTCCTGAGACGATCCCTGCAACCGAGCTAGTGCTTACAGCCATTGGAAAAATGTTCTGGGTTCAGTTGTTAGATGTCCACACAAGTCAGGTTTTATGTTTAGTGGCTACTCGTGAGTGTGCAGTCGTTGTGCATAAACAACGCGAGGAACTAAGGGAGAAGAGGTGGGGAATGATCGAAGGTGCAGTAGGCGGCTCTAGGCGGCTCAGATACCCTTTATTTTTAGTATGATTGTAGTCTTCCCAAATAAACACTCTAACATTTTTGCTTCGTCTTGTAATGTGAGCATCATCTCTTCGTCATCTCTAAAGCTGTGCCTCCAAGTTAATGAGCAAACTGTAGGTCTCTCTTGGCATTTTGTACTGTATCATGCCAGCGTACACCATGCAATTTTTAGCAATTTGTTTCAAGTTGCGCACCTCCAATCTTTCGCGATCAGCCGCGCCGTACCTTTTGGTCAAGGTGGAATAGTTAATCTGTGCAATGCATGTCATGACAATAATAAGCAACGAAGGGATGACCCGTAATAAACACACATCGTAGTTGGCCAACGACTCGGCAGAATTTCTGATGTCCACAAAATCGTCAGTTGACACTATGGGAATCAACCCCAAATCCTTCACGGCTGCGAGCGTACCTTGCCAATCCTTCTCGATAAATTTCTGTCTGATGTCCACGATCGGCAACAAGTATCCGTTGATTTCGCGTTGCTTGGTTGAAACATTCTGAATGATGTAGCTGTTGTTGTTGAACGTTGACATGATGCTCTTGCTAAGTAGAATGATGTTATTATCCACAGTCTCTTCCGGCTCAATAGCACCAGTGCTGGTCTTGTATTCGGCACCGGTCAAAAGAGGCTTATCCAATTCATTCATGGAGATAACTTCACTCAAGAACTTGTTGAGGAGTGAAACAACGGTGTTGTACTCCTGACAGAGAGTGTAAAGGCGTAATGCATCAAAGATTCTTCCTTCCTCCTCGCACCTGCTTGCACTGACTTCGATAATTTGGTGGTAAAAGGACTGCAAGTCGGGCAAGTTGATCAATGCTCTTTGTGTTTTCAAAATGCCCGAAGAGCTATCTCCACTTTCTGGGTTCAATTCTCCCAATAAAAGACCGAATTCCCTAGAAAGAAGGATGAGCTCACGCAAAGCTTCGTGGCACTTGGCACCTTCTTCCTTCGAGGAGCCACCCTTGGACATGCAGATCAATATGAGGTATTGTGCAGCCACTTTGGGATCGCTGATCTTGAAAGTACGGGTATAAGAACCCAATAATCTGCTGAAGTTGATCTCGTGAACGTCCTCAGAGGTGATTGAAATTAGGTCATCTGTGTTGGTAGATGAAACTCTCAACAAGCCATAGTAGCACAATCCGGTTGCCAAATGAACAGCATCGCACTCATTGCTGCATTCATAGATATACTGGACTGCAATTTCATACAATCCGAGCATGACCAAGCTTTTGGCATACAGAGGATTGTTGGAGGAAGCGTTGAATTTGCTTGGTCCCAAAGAAATAACCTTCTTCTGCAAATTTTCCAATGTGTAGTTTTCGTAGATCAAGCTTGAAGATGCTTCCGGATTGAACTCGTTAATGAGCAGCAAATGAAACCACAACCAGTCCTCAATGCTCAAGTTGATGGCATTTGGTAATGACTTCTTGGCCAAATCGCACTTGCCAACAATCTTGTAGACAGCATACTTAAATGGATCGAGGTTCGTAGAGTCCTCATTTAAGAACTGGAATGTTTGACTAAAGTCGGAGGAAATCCTGGCCTGTAATTGGCTTGGCAAACCAAAGCCGTCGGCCTTAACGAACGCATTCAAATACGCTGGGAAGTTACTATCAAACTTGTCGAAGGCGTCTCTATTGACAGTTATTAGTTCGATAGCCTCAGCATAAAGACCACTTCTCATCAAGTAGAAGAGGAGAGCCCAGATCGGAACACCATTCACGTTCAAGGTTCGCTTCATGTACTCCTCGTTGTTATTTCTGGTGATTACCTTGTAGATGAAGAACAGAACCTTATTAAGATTATTTGCCGGGAGATAAGCTTCGGGTTTCTTATCATCCTTGGTGTAGATCTCATCCACATATGAGAAAAACTGGCCCTCCAAGTACGCTCTGGAGGTCAGCACTATGCGTTTTTTCAACTTGGTGCCAATACTGGCGCCACGGTACTCGTCGTAAAAGAGCTGTTCCTGGTTGACCTTGACAAATCGCTCATTGCACAAGTCAGCAAGAATTCTCCAAACCTCACCCATCTGCTTTGATTTCAAGTCTGCGTTAGACTTGTTCAATTCCTCAAAGCACAGACCTACTGGGAACGTTTTGTCCTGTAAACGAGCCTCATTGAGGTTGTAAATGACCTTAGCATGACTTTCGAACTTGTCTCTGCTCAACTGCCTAGTAGATGACGAAGCACTCTTGGTCGCCAAAGGAGTCAAAATACGATAATTGCCAGGCAAAGACTTATTCCAAGCGAACGACTTAGCCAACTCTTCGTTTGTGATCTTACTCTTAACAGGAATACCCAACGATTTCTTCAAGTGCTCTTTGCGCACCTTCCAGTCGATGGCTACATTCTGGTTGATGAATTGGTCAAAGTCCTTGGAAGCAGAAGCAAGAGACTGTTCAATAGCGTTCAAGATATTCTCCTCCTTCTTTGCAATCAAGTAGCTTTCAATGGACTCGGGCCGATCTGCCGAGGTCGGAGGAGCAGAAAGATTCTGCAATGCATGTGTTCTGGCTACCTCTGCTCCACTGTGAGAAAGATGCTTCAATTCAGATTCAATGTCTGCAGCATTGATTCCACTGCCAGCAAGCAAATAATGTGCTTGGGTGTAGTTTCCGCTTACATTCTCCTTTTTTTTCAATTGCTGCAGCTTGCTCTGCAACTCGTTCAATGGCATGTGAATCGAACCCACATTTGCTTTGTCTAGTTTGGGCAAGTTGCTTGCCGAGTCCAACAAGTCCTTCAAGATCTTCGTGGACGAAGATCCGGCGGCAATTTCTGGTGGCAATGTGTTGGAGGCACTATGATTACCGAAGTTGGGTTTGTTCAAGCTCAGAAATGCCGATGTGTTGGCGGTAGATGGGCCATTTTGGCCATTCTGACTATTAGTTAAAAGTGTCGATGCTTGGGTCTGGGCGCCCGATTGTGGGGCGGAATTGGATCCGAAAGCAAAACTCAGCCCGGTCGACGCCAGCTGCTGTGCCGCAGGTTTGGCACCAAACAGAAACATTGGATTCTAGTCAATACTATGTTATTGACAATAACCTTATAGTGAAGTCGCAGAGCGAGCGAAGGGGTTACCCGGCGCACAAAAATGCTACTTGAAGAGCGAAATTCTCACTGTTTTTTTACTTCTTTACTTTGTCCAAAAGTAATCCATCACATTAGACAGTGCATCGTTATGGTCTGGCGACGTCTGTGGTTTCTGGCCAGTTTTTGTCTGGGAGCCACGCTGACTGAGTTTGACGTTTATTGTAAATGAGTGCGATAGCTGATGGAAAGAAGAAAACTATGGATCTTTAAGAACCTGTCTGGATCGCGAGAGCTGAAAGAGAGGTGTCAGTAGGTTCATACAGCTGTATTTTTCTATTCTTTTATCTGTTCATAAGATTTTGATCTTATTTCTTCTAAGCTTTACTACATCCCTCTTTCTGTCTTCCTCCATCTTGCTCTGCCTTACTTCATCCTTATGCCCTCTACATCCTACTGTACATCCCATATTCAATTTTCCAACCGTATTATGTTTTTATGTAACGAATGTCGGCTATGCCTGGTCTAGTCTAGACCAATCTAATCTAATCTAAAGGTCTGTCAAGCAAACATCAGGGAACTCCTCTTCTTCGTTGTTTCCAAGTCCTCCAGCAAAGTTCTCTCTGCACGAATACTTCTTGATAGGGAAGAACCAGTAACCAAGGGTCCAAATGAAGTAGATGGCGTAAACTACGGACACATAGTTCATGGTACCTGCAGTAACAGGCATGAAAGTAGGGAAAGAGAAGAAGATCAAAGCGAAGAATGCCCACGCGATCGTCATGATGTTGGCGAAAAGTCCAAGCTTACCCATCCAGAAGCATCCATGCTTGATGTTGTTACGGCCCCTGTAGAGCAAACATCCAGTAGGAACCAAGTAACTCAACAACAAGAAGGTGACGCAGCCAACCACCATGGAGTTAAAGGCAGTGCTGGAGGCCAAGTACAAGCATCCCAACACCGCCACAATGGCAGAAGAAAACAAGTGTGCGTTCAAAGGAACTCCCAAGTTAGGGTCAACAATGGACAAGTATTTGGAGAATGGCAAACCGTTGTCTCTGCTAAACGACCAGCACAATCTAGCCTGCCAAGTGTGGGAAGAAACGGTACATCCACAGGCGGTGGCGAAAAGCAATGCACCCAAGCAAATTGCTCCTGCTCTGTTTCTCAACGCTTGGTAGTAGATGTCCAAGATTGGCAACCCAGTAGTACTGTTGGTGATGGCATCCAAGTTGGTCACACAGAAGAACATTGCAATTGCGTACGACAAGGCAGTCACCAAACCAATGGTAACGGTACCCAAAATAGCGATAGGAATGACTCTGTCGGCCTCGTGGACTTCTTCTGCCAAGTGGGAGGCCGAGTCGAGACACGAGAAACTCCAGTTAGGGTTAACCAAACCCACGAGGAAGGCGATTCCAGCGGATTTCCAGCCGGTGTTGTTCTCGAAGGTTACAAACACAAACTTGGCGGTGTTGTAGTTGCCTCTAGCGCAAACCAACACAACGATACTGATCACCACGTACGAGAACAAAGAGATGTACAAGGCAGAGTTGGCGATGTAGGGCAAGTACTTACCGTAGCAATTGAACAACAACAAAAATACGTTGACCAATTGGTAAATTACGAAGAGTTGCCAAGGCTTGGTGACGTGGTCTGGGTGGGCCAAGTTCCAGAAACCCATGAGCATCTGGGCAAGACTCAAAGCCATGGATGCACTAGTGAACAACGAACCGGCCCACGCAAACGAGCCACACATGTAGGCCAAAAAGCTCGAGTATTTTCTTGGAGACAACACTCTGGTCCAAACGTATTGGCCACCTGCAGATGGAATGGCACTGGAGAGTTCAGACAATGTGATACCAATACAGTAAGAGATGAAGGCAATAATGATGATTCCGTAAACAATCAACACAGGACCTCCAGACTGGATACCTATGATCAACGACGCCGAAATACCAAGCCACGAGTTGGTCAACCCGAAACCGATTCCGAGAGTAGACCACACCGAAAAAGTTCTTTTGAGCTCACCGGCATTCTCCAACGTTGGAGTTGGGGCATCTAAGGTTTTCTCGTTGTCTGAGTTGAACGCAGAGAGTCCTACTTCATTGGATTTGTTGTAGTTCTTTTCGAAATCCTGCTCAGAAGTCATGGTTAGGAACAGGTTGAAAAAAACGGTGGGGATGTCTTGGCCCTATATAGTAAAAATCTTACGCGATGCGTCAAAAAAAAGCAAGGCGAGATGCACTGCCGTGCCGGTTTTTCACATGCATTTCGCACTAAGAAACTGGCTTAAGGCGGTATATGGGCAGTAGATTTTAGCAGCAGTGAAATAGTAGTTTCAGTCAAGGTGCTCCTTATTCGGCAATATAAGCTCGATATTTTAGTAGGGGACTCGTGGCTGATAATAGTTTGTCACCGAAATGGTTTTCGTCCCAGAGATGGTCAGTTGCTGGGATAGACAAGATTGGGAGGTTCTGGAGAGCTGGAGATGAGGCTGATGATCTCGTACTCCAATTATTTTTAGTCTAGTCTATTTTCGCAACCAGAATGGAGGTAAAGTTCCGACCAGACATGGGGTGCGAATCCATTCGAACTGGAGTACATTAAGTAGAATGGTGATTAGTACAAGCTGCTTAAGTTAAGTAAGATATACAATTGAGGTTGTCTTTTCGGATGTTACTGTCTGCTTCTTTCAGTTTTCCTCCAATATCTCTTCTAATAAGTATTCCAACATTTGTTCCAATATTTCTTCCAATGTTACTTACAATGTTACTTTCAACATTTCTTCCAACATTTGCTCCAACATTTGTTCCAATATTTCTTCCAATGTTACTTCCAAGGTCCTCTATTGATCGAAGGCTGATGGCATTCGCAATGCACTCCCATACACATTCATTATAATTTCTTCTCCCATCTCCCTTCTCGTGGTCACCAATACCGCCAGAATGGGGATTCTTTGCATCTTTTATGTATTCTTCATCATTCATTCAGACTTTTCGGTGTTTCTAATTTTTCCACTTTTCTCGCCATTCCCACTAATTGTTCCCACATTCCCATTTCCTCTCAATTTGGACTCCCATCTTCCAATCTACAAAGTCCATAGAAAAACCCAAAACAAGCCCAAAATTCTTCTAATCCAACTCTTCCACTCTATGTACCCCAAAAATCCCTGCCATCTTCTCCAAGTCTACCCTAGTCCTAGTTCCACTCCATTCTCCCCCAAATCTCCTATCCGGCTTATCCTCCCTCCTGTCTATTCCGCATAGTGGGCCCTTGCAACCTGCACCATAAATTACCCATCCACTAAACCAACTCTTCCTCCTTATACAATGCAATACGTGGGAAAAGTTGGTGACTACGTGTATAACCAATGGAATTCGTTGAATCCCGCAACCCTCTCGGGCGCCATCGACATCATCGTCATCGAGCAGCCCAATGGAACCCTCCAAACCTCGCCTTGGCACGTTCGGTTCGGTAAGTTCCAAATTATCAAGCCACTGCAGAAGAAGATCGACTTGTACGTCAATGACATCAAGACGGATTTGCCCATGAAGTTGGGCGAAGGCGGCGAAGCGTTTTTTGTGTTTGAAACCGATGCAGACGACTTGGCTCTGTCATTGATGACTTCCCCAGTGGTGAGTGCCGAGAGTTCTCCTAGCTCATCGCCAGCGGCGTCTCCATCATCAACTTTTGCGGGCAGTGCGGGAAAGAATGAGCCCGACGAATTGGATTTGAATCAGCAGGCCAAAATCACGCCCGAGGAGCTTGAAAGCAAGATCAAACTCGACAGCACCTCTCCAGTGGCTAGGTGGTCGCTGACACCCACACAAGCGTCTAGAAGTGGCACGCCGACGCTGATGCTGCGACTAGCCTTCGAAAAGGCCAAGCAGATCACCCAGCAGCTCAACATTCCCTCCAAGATTGAAGCAAATGGTGACATGGTACTTGACATGGACGGATACAAGCCCAACTCCCAAAAGAACATCAACGAGTCGGATGAGCTCGTGCACAATATCTTCTTGAAGGAGATGAATAGTCTTTTGGAGGGCAAGGATCCTGTCCTCGACCACGAAAGGGAGCTGGAAGCCGATGAAGAGTACAGCTTGCTTCAGAGTGTCATCACCAAGGACAAGGATGGCAACATTCGTATTTTGAACAAGGATACGGAATACGGACCCACCGACTCCGACCTCATCGACTCGGAGAATTTGACCTTTTCCGATGAAACCGTCGAGACATCCCAGAACCCGTCAGGCTACGGCAACGAAGACTCCAAAACGTACTTCAAGACTTTGAGATTGACGTCGGAGCAATTATTGAGCATGAAACTCCATTACGGCAAGAACAAGTTGAAGTTCAAGCTGGCCTCTGGCACGGCGGAGATTGTCGCCGACTTATACCTCTGGAAGTCCACCACTCCCATCGTCATTTCAGATATCGATGGAACCATCACCAAGTCGGACGCCTTGGGTCATGTGTTCAATATGATAGGCAGAGATTGGACGCATCCAGGCGTGGCTAAGTTGTTTCATGATATCAGCATGAACGGGTACAATATTCTCTATTTGACAGCCAGATCTGTTGGTCAGGCCGACACAACGAGACAATATCTTGACAGTATCTTTCAAGATGGTATGAAGTTGCCAAAGGGTCCTGTCATCCTTAGTCCTGACCGAACGATGGCTGCATTGAGAAGGGAGATTATTTTGAAGAAACCCGAGGTTTTCAAGATGGCATGCTTACGTGATATCAAGAGCTTGTTTTTCTCTCAGCAAAAATCTTCGACAGGTGAGCATATTGAGGATGATCGCACCCCCTTTTACGCCGGTTTTGGTAATAGAATCACCGATGCTATAAGTTACAGAAGTGTCGGGATCCCACCTCACCGTATCTTCACAATCAACCCTAACGGAGAAGTCCATATGGAATTGTTAGAGCTTGCTGGTGTCAAGTCTTCATATGTTCAAATCGTGGAGTTGGTTGATCAGTTTTTCCCTCCATTGAAGTTCATCAGTGCATTCAATAATTACTGGAATGAGGATCAGCTCAACCAATACATGGAGAGGAAAGATAATTCCGAGCGGGGAATCGCTCCAGTTCCTGGATCTCCTCAGTCAATTGACACTCCAGGCTCTCCCAGAAGTATTGCAAGCTTTCAGGATGAATCAGTTTACCAAGCTGAGGAGAAGTATACAGATTTGAATTTCTGGAGAGATCCGATTCCTAGCTTCAGTGATTTCAGCGACTTGGAGGATGACGACGCTGAGCCCGAGCTGCTCAGATCTACTCCATCTTCACCCAAAGTGAGTGCCGCTACTGCTCCTGCGTCTCCATCGTTGTTGTCAGTGAACTCTACTACAAGCAGCAGCAGACTGCTGCCTCAACCAAAAGAGAGGGCTAGTTCAGGCACTTTTGCTTCTCCTTTGAAGAGTTTCATGATGCGTGGAGGTCCAAGCTCCCAAGAACCCAAAGCATTGAACCTCCCCCTGAGTACTGACAAGATCTCCTTGCATGATGACGACGATGACTATGATGACTACACTGATGATGATTACGATGATTACACGGAAGATGAAGATGAGGAGGACGAAGATGAGGAGGACGAAGACGAAGAGGACGAAGATGAAGATGAAGATGAAGATGAAGATGAAGATGAAGAAGAAGAAGAAGAAGTAGAAGAAGAAGTGGATGAAGTGGATGAAGTGGATCATGACGAGGAAGTCGACGATGACGATATTGATGAAGATGATGCACTTCCCAAAGCATCTTCATCAACTCAAGTATATCCATCGACAAGCGAGGTAACATACGAAGAGATAGAAGCTGTGATTACCAGAGCTAGTGACGTGTTAAAGAAGGTCTTCGACTAATTTTGTTCGCAGAGGACTGTCGTTGTACCCAGCATTGTTCCATCCCCCCCAGCACAGTATATGTGAACGTCAAGTATTGTGTCAGACAAAATGCACTTTTCCAGCACACTTCGCTATTCACAACAAAGAAAGTAGACCATTTGCAATTATTCCAATAAGTTTTCGTTAACAACAACCCGTAATCACCACCGTCACCACTTCGAGATCTGACGCATCCTAGTGCCTGTTATCTATATGAAGGCATGCAACCCCGCCATCCAACTCATAGAGAGCATTCCTTTGCAAAACTAAGTGAGATTTTCTCTAGGGATACTAGTCATTGGAACCGTAAATTCTATTACCAGGCAATCTCCATGTTGACATCTGTGCGACATCGAAATAGGCTTGCGTTCCTAGTCTTAATTCTTCTAACACCATGGTTAACCTTGATTTTCCATCGACAGTCGGCATCATTGAAATCGAAGCAATACGAGGGCCCTCCGCGAGTATCCAAGGTTGTATTTCCGGTAAATTTCACCCAAGAACGCTTGTCATCGTTCCGCAAACTGGTTCCCCTACTCAATCTGAAAGAATATGCTAGAGCACGTCTCCAGCAAGGACCTTCTTCTTCTTCAAGACGGTTTCAGCCAACATATGAGCGCGATTCAAGTCATCCACTCGATATTTTCCACCTGGACGAGTTTATAAATATGGATATGAATAGGTGTGATGTTCTCCACAACAATCTCACCGGTATTCATGTTTCAAAGAAATTGCCATTGGGTACGTCACTGAAGCAGATTGTGCTCCAGATCATACAGGGCATCGACGGAGGGTATGACGACTACCTTCTAGAAATGGCACCATATTTCAACCATCAAATCCGCTTGCAGTACCAGTTTGATGTTTGCGACAAGCATTGGTTCAGAATGGCAGGATCTTCTGTTTGGCTCGAGGCATATGGAGTCCACATGATGGTTTCAAGACTTGCTTACAGTCCAGATGGCAGCAGGAACAATCCAAAATTCTCTTTTGTATATACTGAGCTTTTTGACTCTAAATGGAAACCAGTCAAGCTCAGCTTGGTGGTTCCTTCCAACATGGGACAGAATGGGAACGACCGGAGGTTTTTTGAGCACAACAACCACGGATACACCATCGTCAATTATCCAACTATCCTTCCCGTTCCCTTTTTCCATGATTACGAAAACGAAATGAAATACCTCGGTCCTGAGGATGCTCGAGTGATTCTTGTGAAGAATTCCGCGGGCCACGAGGAACCTCTCCTCATATTTAATGCCTGGCACCAAAAATCAACATACCTAGACGACGACGAAGACGACTACCTAGTGAAACAGATGAAAGAGTATCGGTCAATGTGGGTGTGTTGGCCATGGCAGTACCAGAAGGGGAAGGCCAACGTGGATGGGATCCGCAACTCCAGATTTGACAATCTCTTGTATAATCGAGCTAAAGAGCTCATGATCAAGAATATCCCGCGTCAGGTCAAGCAGAAAAACTGGACCCCCATGATCAGTGAATCGCTCAGAGCTACCGTCGGGTACGATAGCGACCTTCTCTTTGTCTACCGCTGGGCAAATTTACAGATTCTTAAGTGCGATTTGGTTGGAGATGCTCGATGCGGATTCGTCTACAACTTAAACAAAAGATTGGTGACATCGTCCAAAGTAGGCCCACTACGTGGCGGAACACAGCTAGTGAACATCAATCTGTTGATAACTTTGGCCAGTTCCGAGGATGTCACAAGAAAAATGATCCCTCCTGGAAGAGAGATTTGGATAGGTTTTGCTCGTGCACATTTGGTGAAGTGTGGATGTGCAAACGATTTCTACAGGCCAAATTTGGTGGTGATGGTCAAGGATACAATCGTCATCGACGGGAAGCCCACGGAAGTGTTCAAATTGAGTCACATATCGGCATTCATGTCTCTCAATGTGGATATCCTTCCGTGGAATCCAAGGAAACCATACGAATTGTGCCTGGGTACGAATGTATTGATTCCTAATGGTATCTCCAAGTGGGATGTCCAAATAAATCAGGACCAGGAGGGAAGAATACGTCTTGATGATGAGATACAATTGGCTATATCAGTTTCGGATTCCACCATAGATGCTGTTAGCATGAAAGGATTGTTGAAATCGCTAATGAGATCAACTAATAGCATCTTCTTGGGAAATGAAGAATATGATGATAAGGTAAAGCAAAGATTGCAAGCACCAAACGATGACGAAAATCTTCAAAATTTTGGGTACAATAATGATAACTTGGTGTGCGCAATGAAAGCATCTGCAATCTTCTGCTCCGAATATGGACACGAAAAAATTTGGATAGAAAAGCAAAAAGGAAAAGATCTGGTTGATCTTGACGTGGAAACTCACGATGAAAAATTGGAGGATTACAAGGATGCCTTGTTCGACCTTGGGTATGACTATTAGTTAGCAATGAATTAGGGTTTGCGTTGACAATGAAGTAGCAACAATCGTAATATGGTCATTGATGAGAGACTCTACACAAATGTGGATAGCATAGATTTCTTCTGTTACCAAAAATTTACAAAAAGAAATGCTCCGATACGGGGAATCGAACCCCGATCTGCTCGGTGAGAGCGAACCGTGATAGCCATTACACTATATCGGATTCTTGTTATAGTCCTTGCGCTTGCGGTAAATATAGTATATATAATAAAAGAATCTCCATTTCCGACGTTGTCAACACATAATGTGGTTTAAAGATTTGTGAAAAGAATTATTTGTAATTTTCAAAGCGATATGAAAGATTTGGTGAAATCAAAGGTGATATAATCAGGTAACTTATCAGACTGTACAGAGAAGTGGGTGGTTGGTGTAATGGTTAGCATTTCTGCCTTCCAAGCAGGAGACATGGGTTCGATTCCCGTACCACTCAATTTTTTCACTTTTTGCAATTTAAAAGAATCCATGCATGTAAAATCGATAGAACTCGATACAATGAGATCAATTGCCTTTTCCAGTATTATTCTTCAATAATTGTACTTCGAATGCTTTATTTTTAGCATTACTATACGCATGGATGCGCGAAATCCAGATTTGGAGAGAATGCCGTTTGTGGGGGCCTAGCAAATTCATGAATAACTTTCATTTGATAATTACTCCCCAACAATGCACAAACTGCTAACATTGAGGAATTGGCTGTATCGTGAATTCGGCAAAGAGCTGTGGAATTCATCAGTCCCTGGATCGTGCACCCAGATCCACGCAGATTTACTCTACAATAATGCCATACCAGACCCGTTCATCGACTTATACGAAAAGGAAATCCAATGGGTGGGAGAAAAGGAATGGGAGTATCGAGTGGAATTCGAAGTAGACCAGAAGCTTCAGCAATTGAATAGCCACGAGATTGTGTTTGAAGGGTTGGATACTTTTGCCAATGTGTATCTAAATGGGGTTGAAATCTTGAAGACCGAGAATATGTTCTGTGAGCACCGAGTAAACGTAGAAAAGCTCCTTAAATTTGGCGACACCAACACCATATATATCAGATTTGAAAGTGCTTTGTTGGTTGCCAGGCGCCTTGAGAGGGAAAACGGGAAGCGGATTTGCTGGAATGGTGAAGCCTGCCGGGTCCATATTAGAAAAGCTCCCTACCATTTTGGCTGGGATTGGGGCCCAGTAATCATGACTTGTGGTCCTTACAAGCCTGTACATCTACAGTCGTATAATAGCAGGATCCGAGATTTTTATGTTATTCTGAATTTGTCTGACAATGGCGATGTGGACTTGGAATTGAGCCTTATCGTCGAATCTTTACATGGGGTTTCTGCTACTATTGATATCTTATCTCCAAGCGGGAATTCAATGGATAAGATATCCTTTTCCAACGTTACCTCTGGCACCGTTCTGGCTAAAGTTAGGCTTTCTAATCCCCAATTGTGGTATCCCAAAGCAATTGGCAAACCTGCTTTGCACACATTCAAGATACAGCTATCCAACCAATGCGGAGTTGTTTCGCGGTTGGAGAAGCAAATCGGCTTGAGAAAAGTTGAGCTTGTTCAGGAACCATTGGAGAAAGGCACCAGTTTCTACTTCAAAGTAAACGGCACGTCGATCTTTTGTGTTGGGTCGAATTGGATCCCCGCTCATTCGTTGCTGACAATGCTCACTAAGAAGGATTACACCGAATGGTTAGAATTGGCCGTGTTCGGAAACCAATCCATGATCAGAGTTTGGGGCGGCGGATTTTATGAAGACGATTTCTTCTACAGCGAATGTGATAGATTGGGCCTTTTGGTGTGGCAGGACTTCATGTTTGCATGTGGCCAGTACCCTGGAGATAAGAAATTTATTGCTAGCGTGGAGAGAGAGGTGATTGATCAACTCCAGCGGTTGCGAAACCATGCCTGCTTAGCGCTATTCGTGGGAAACAACGAAGATTATCAAATTGCTGAAGTATACAGTCTTGAATGGGACAGAAAAGATCACTCTGGTGACTATTCTCACACGAATTTCCCGGCTCGGACTATTTATGAAACGACTTTACCTACTTTGATGAAGGCACTTTGTCCCTCTGTTCCGTATCACCCTGGTTCACCATGGAGTGGAGAAAACCCCACTGCTGACCCAACAGTGGGCGATATCCACCAGTGGAATGTTTGGCATGGATCACAAGAAAAGTACCAAGACTGGTACAAGTTAGGAGGACGATTTGTGTCTGAATTCGGTATGGAATCTCTTCCCAGCTTGAGGACCTTCCAGTCGTGTATCTCTGATCCAGACCAGATGTATCCTCAGAGTGAGTACCTAGATCACCATAATAAAGCTGATGGATTTGAGCGTCGTTTAGCACTCTATGTGATTGAAAATATCAAAATCACTTCATTTGACTTGGACTCGTGGATCTACGCTACTCAATTGATGCAAGCTGAGTGCTTGACGTACGCTTACAAGTTCTTGAGGAGACATTGGAGGAAGGACAATCAAAGAGAAACAGGCGGAGCACTAGTATGGCAGCTCAACGACTGCTGGCCTGTAGCATCATGGGCCATTGTGGATTTTTATCGTCGCCCAAAACTCGCATACTATGCCATCAAGAGAGGGGCCCAACCGGTTTCAATTGGAATGTACCGAAAAGTAATTGGTGAAGTTGACAGCATCTCAATCAGTTCTCCTTGCAACCAAAGGAATATTTCTTACGGATTAGAATTGTGGGGTGTCAACTCTACTTTGCTGAATGTAGAGGGTATACTCAGCGTTGATTTGTATACTGCCAACGGGGACTTTGCAGCTACCCGGTTTTATGAAAAAGTGATTTTGGAATCGAATGCAAGCACCGAGATTGCTTTTGGGTTGGATATCCCGCAAGAAAAATGTATTGCCTACGCAAAATTCGTTGATCTAAACGGCAAGTTGATTGCAAGTGGATCTGACTGGCCCCAGCCACTCAAGTACTTAGAGCCACCAAGAAAGAAAGTGCGTGTGGAGGTGGGAAAAGAAACAATTACACTAACATCGGAAGTTCCAGTTAAGGGTGTTGAAATACTTTTAAATCGGGACTTGATTTTGGACGACAATGGGTTTGACCTTTTTCCTGGCGAGACTAAAGTAGTGAATGTTCGGGGATTAGAGAACAATGATGTGGTTGACATTCGATACTATCAGAGCAAGTAGGAAATTGATAAAAGACGATATCGAGTGATAGCATCTTCCAAACACTTATCCACTCTTATATTACATGTTTCTGCATGGAATCATTTGCTGATCATTGGAAACGACCAGGTGGTTATTGTTGGTTGCTGCAGTACCCAGCGAGCCACGTAACAGGAGAGAAAGAAACTAAAACAGATAAAAAACACGAACTCTACCATGAATCAAGAAAGAAAAAAGAAAAAAGATAATGGACGGTAGCATAAGCCACAAAAACCTACAAATGACATAATTTATCCCAACATCCATATTAATTTATGTCCACCCATTCCCCCCAACCGCAACAATTCCACATAGGTCGTGCGCAACACACCCACACACAAGGCATCGCAAAATCCACTAAACATTGTAATAAATCTTCATCTCAATGTCAGACGAACAATCTTACGAACAAGACGCTGTCTCCCCCCCTCAGGATTTTGATGCCGCTCCCCTGACCGAGGAGCCAAAGGCTCAGGCTCCACAGCAGCCAAACAAGCTTTTCGTCAGACCATTGGGTTTCGACGTTGAGCGTGAACAAGTTGAAGAGCACTTTGGCGAGCTTGGCCCCCTTGTGGATGTCCAGATGATGCGTGGTTACGCGTTCATTACCTACGAGAACGCCGAGGATGCCACTCGTGCCGTCGACACCTTGACCAACACCGAACTTGCTGGTCAGCCTTTGCAGATTGAATTTGCTCGTGAGAAGAAGGAGGACACCCGTGGCCAGAACAGGGTCAAGATCCTCAACTTGCCCGAGGGAACCGCTTGGCAAGACTTCAAGGACTTTGTCAGAGACAAGACCGATTGCTCGCCATCGTTCGCCAAGGTGTTCCGTGACTACGAGTCTGGAGAGACCATTGGAGCACTTGAGTTTGCCACTGCTGAGGAGTTGCAAAAGGTCATTCCTTTGTTGAATGAGGCCGAGTTCCAGGGCGCTGTTTTGTCCGCAGAGGAAGACACCTCGCCATTTGTTCCCCCAAGAAGAGACGGAGGTAGAGGCAGAGGAGGTTTCAGAGACGGAGGTAGAGGCAGAGGCGGCTTCAGAGGCGGCAGAGGCGGCAGAGGCGGCTTCAGAGACGATTTCAGAGGTGGAAGAGGAGGCTTCAGAGACGACTTTAGAGGAGGCCGTGGAGGATTCAGAGGTGGCCGCGATGGAGGATTCAGAGGAGGAAGAGGTGGATTCAGAGGAGGCAGAGGTGGCTACGACAGAGATGGCTACGACAGAGGAGACTCCTACCAGAGAGACAGATCTCCTACCCGTTACTGATTAACTATTTTTAAATGATTGATACTCGAAAAAATGATGAGAAGACAAAGACAAGCTTGGTCCGACTCCTATTATCCAATTTATGATGTATAAAAATTACTGTATTACCGGAGGAGCACGATATAATGATAGAGGACCGAGGAAAGGAGTCTTTGATTGTCATGTTTATGATTTACGAATAATGAACTTTTATGATGGCCATTGTCAACTTGTACGGTGCAGTAGGCTAAATCAGGTTTCTCACTTGTCTTAACCAGAATAAATGAACACCACCGAAATATCTTACGGAGACAATCCGTTGCAGAAGATCAACATCTTCAATTTCTCACCAGAAAACTCCCATACCCTTGTATTTATCCATGGCGGTGCCTGGAGAGACCCCAACAATACATATCTGGACTTTAACGAGTTAGTTGGATACCTACCGGAAAAATACAATATGTTTGGCGTCAACTACCGTCTATCGCCAGAATGGAAGCATCCGTGCCACCTCGCGGATGTAATGAGTGCCGTTGCAAAGATCCAGGCGATTGTAGGGAGTGACAGTGACTACTCGTATGTGGGGCACTCAGTAGGTGCTACGCTTCTTCTCCAATTGCTCAATTACCGAGAAATCATGAATTTAGCAAGTTCCGACGATGACAAGAGTGATGATTATTTGATCGAGAATATAGGACTTCTCAACGCCCATTCCATGTTCTTCGTAGACGGAATTTATGATATTGGGGATCTCATTGCTGAGTACGGGGCCCCATACAAGCTGTTTGTGGACTGTGCGTTCCAAAATGAGAGACACTTTTTGGAGGCATCACAAATGACATGGAGTCTGCCGAAGCAGTTTGACTATGACTTCAACGCTGTTGTTATTCAGTCCGGGCAAGATGAGCTACTTAGTCTTCGTCAGTCGGATATTTTTGTTGAATTTTTGAAGAAAAGAGGCGTTGAGGTGGAATATTTGATTGGTGACTGGGGAGAGCACGAAGAGGTTTACAGACGAAGAGAGTTGGCGGAGATGATAGAGAAGAGGATAGAGTGAGGCTCCTAAGTTAGTGAGCATAAGAGTTAGTGAACATCAGAGTTGGTGAGCATCAGAGTTAGTGAGCATAGGTCAAGGACCTCTGGATAGGGAATAAAGATGAAAGGAAAGAGATGAAGTAAAACTAGAAACAATCCAGTAATAGGAAATTAGCATATAAGCAAAGTAAAAAAATTAATAATTGAATGATTTCTATGAAAATCATTCACAGCCAATATCCTGCCCAGTCCTACCTTCTGCAGACAAGGTCGTGCGGTGGTTATTACAAAATTTTCCATCAAGATCACAACGCCATCTAACAAACCACACACAAAATGTTCCAGTCGTGGGCCGATGCCGAGGATGATATCCCCACCCCAGAGGTGACCACCAACGCCGACGGTACCAAAACCGTGGTAAGCTACAGACTCAACGCCAAGGGCCAGAAGGTGAAGATCACCCAGAAAATCAAGGAAGTCAAAGTGAAGGAAAGAGTTCACCCCTCCATCGCCATCCGCAGAAGCTGGGCTAAATACGGCAAGGAAAAGCACACGCCTCCCGGACCAGACACCAGAACTACCCAGTTGGGAGAAAAGGTTGAGTTGAAGCTTGGAGCTTCGTGGAAAGAGATGGAGAAGAAAGAAGAGGAAGAAAAGATGGAGCAGAAGGCCAACTTGGTCAGCACACAGAGACTTAAGTGTAGAACATGTGGCGGCGACCATTTCACATCCAAGTGTCCATTCAAGGATACGTTGGGCGCCGAGGCTGCTGGAGGTTCGGCCACTCCAGAACCAAGCGAATCGACAAAGTATGTTCCTGTTCACTTGAGAAAGGATGCGCCAAGCTTGGAGTCCAGAGACGACTCGTGTACTTTGAGAGTGTCGCAGTTGAACAGCATTGTCAACGAGGATATGTTGAAGCAGGAGTTGTTTGCCAGATATGGACCATTGCAGAGAGCCACGCTTATCCGCAACAGAGAAACGGGCGAGTCCAAGGGTTTTGCCTACGTTACATTTGCTACCGAGCAGTTGGCCCAGAGGGCTTTGGACGAGTTGAACGGAAAGGGATACCACTCGTTGATTTTGAGATTGGAGTGGTCGAAGAAGAAGAAGACCTAGTAGCATTAATGGTAATTACGAGCATCGAGGCAGGATGTGGAAGACGTCGAGGAACATGAGGGCAGGATAAATTTCTCTAGCATTCAATAGTTTGAATTTCCCTAGCATTAACTGGAGTCTCGTAGCTTTCAACTCAATTTCCTTTCATCTCTCCCCGCGAACTTTCGCCTACGGGCCCACTGCACACTTCCATGCGGAGTTCCTGCGTTATCTCCTACTTTGGTATAGTGATTGCTCTTTGCAAATTCCACATATCGTGATTGCTCTTGCCAGTGGCCACTAGCTCCCAGTACCACACTTTAATTCCCGATCTTCCATCCCCAAACACCGATAATTTCCGTGGGGTCCGAACTCTACTTTATTGGGAAGCAACTCTTCACTCTCCGGTACAACCGGCCTATACCACATTGGTTGCCGGCCATTTCCATTTTCTACTACTTTAAGTTCCCCAACCACATCTGTTGTTGTCGGTATTTTTACCTGTTGCTAGTTCCAACCGAGTTGCTGTTACATTAATACACCATGGCATTATCCATATCGTCTCAGTCTTCTCGGATTCTGAACAGAAGACGCTTCCTTAATAAGTTTCTCCGCAAGAGACTGCCTCTGGACTCTTCTTCGATGAGTCCTGACAGTCTGACATTAGCAGCAAGCACCGAGCCCAGCGCATTGGATACCCTCCATATCTTACCTAGTAAGCTGCAGAGGCTGCGCCGAGGGTCACTCGAGTCACATTCGTTCTTGGACAACGATGCCTATTCCATATACAACCACGACTCAGGCATAGAAACGGACTTCCACGATAACGATGTAATGCTGGATTTACGCGATGATGTGTTTTCCAATGATTCAGTGGAGAGTTTTGCTATGCGAAACGAAAAGGTGGATTTCCAAGGGTTGGGTACTGCCATTCTGGGCCCCGACGAAGAAAAGTTACCGTGGAGAGGAGTAACATACGAGGCATTGGTATTTCCAAAACTTGCTAAGGTGGCCCGGAAAAGTATCAAGAGTCCCAAGTTGCTCAACAACTTGTTTTTGGCCCAGGAACTCCGCTGCAATACTGCTGAAGTGGAGGACAAGAGTGATAACTCAGACGACCAAGACGATTCCGATGATAAGGCCAGTATCCAAGAGGATGCAACGCTGACCATGAATCCCAATGAAACGTTGGTTATGGAGTTCAGCAAGGACGGAAAGTATCTTGCCGTTGCTGGAAGGGACTGTCGCATCACAGTGTGGCAGGTGATTTCATCTCCTCTCAGCAGATTACAGTACAAGAACTACGAGGGCATGGAGCAAAACGGGAAACATTTTAAGAAGGGTAAAGCAAGACCATATCGAAGTGCACCGGTGTTTCATCTGGAGCCCGTGGTGGTGTTTGAAGGTCACACGAGTACAATCTTGAGTTTGAACTGGAGCAAGAACAATTTCTTGATTTCTGGCTCTATGGATTGGACTGCGAAGCTTTGGAACGTGGAGCGCGACCAGTGCCTTGAAACATTCCAGCACGATGATTTTGTCACTGCAGTGGCTTTCCATCCTACTGACGACCGATTCTTCGTCAGTGGCTCTCTAGATAACTGTGTGCGCTTGTGGTCAATTCTCGAGTCGTCTGTTTCATTCATAAATAATCTTGGCGACGATGTTATGGTGACAGCTTTGGCGTTAACTCCGGCTGGTAATCACGTCATCGTTGGTGGCTTCAATGGTTCGTTGTTTGCGCTTGAAACGAATGGCTTACACGTTGCTCACAGAATTGAGTTGAAGGAAAAAATGACATTCCACCACAAACGGAACAACAGAATCACGGGAATCCGGATATTTGAGAATCCCGCTGCTGGTGATGTACCCAAAACCCTGTTGCTGAAATGGAACATTCTTGTCTCGACCAACGATTCCAAAGTCAGATTGATTGATATTGGCCTCAAGAAGCTAATTACCAGATTCAAGGGAGCTTCTAACTCCAGTTCATCCATCGTGGCATCGCTCAGTGACGATGATAAGTACATTATCTCAGGGTCCGAAGACCATTGGTGTTATGTGTGGGAAAACAACAACTCCACTATCAACAATAAGTTGCGTTCCGCAATTAAAGACTTTAACATCGAGGGAAACAAACTGTCCACGGAAAAACGCAAGAAAATTCCAAAGGTTTTGGACAGTAGGGTATGGAAGAAACTCAACGTGCAACATTTCCTTGACGACACCAATAGCCAGGCGTTTGTTGCTAATGAAAACAGCAGTTACACCTCATTTCATGCCCATCATTTTAAAGTCAATGCAGCCATTTTTGCACCCGAGAGCACCAGAAAGCTTCTTGAATTTTCTGATGATATCATTTACGATCTTGTGAAAAGGGGTCCAAGTTTGATTAAGGCTGGTGTCGTGAGGCGCAAAGAAGCTGATACAAATGATCTAGATCGTGGGCATATTCTCGTCACTTGTGATACCACTGGTCTCATAAGGGTTTTCCGTCAGGATTCGGCTTACTTCATCCGAAAGGGGCTTGTAGAGTTCCGCAAGACTTGCAAGTCCGCAAGTTGTGCTGAACTTCGTCCTCAGGTGAGCAATAATCGCATGCTCGATTTGAGTGGATTGAACAAAAAGTTGATCAAGACAAGAAGTTTGAGCCCTTCTGTTGACCGTTCTCTGACTTTCAAATCATTCCTGAACAAATTGAAACCAAGTTCTCGAAATTCTCCTTCTACGTCTATCCCATTTCAGCCACCAAAACTGCAGTCGAAGGCTTCACTCTTCGACAAGCCTGCTCAGGGCTTCGATATTGTCACTTCTAGTTCACAGGTGAACTTGCGAGACCACTCTAAATCTATTACTAGAACAACAGACGACAGACTGAATGTGACGTTAGCGTTCCGTGATGACGATGGAGCAAGCTTTTCAGATGTGTCATCAGCCATAACGTTCTCTAACGGAAAACCAAGTATTGGGGTGACTCAGTTTACACCACCAAGGGCAAAGAGTCCCTCACCTGGGACATCATCCCCAGGCTTTCAAAAGGTTGGTAATGGTGAACAGCTAGTAGCTACTAGTTAGAATTATGTATTCCCTTGTTTGTATTGCAATGGATTATGGATCTTCGATTTCGGCTCCACTTTCAGTAACGGCAACTGGTTCTGGTTGATCAGTATTCTCTTGAATACTTGATCTCTTTCCAGCCTCCAAAATCTTCTTGTAAAATTGACCTAGCACGTCAGCGTTGAGCTCTATCCTGTTCAGAAGACTATCCGACAAGCCTCCAGTGTTCTCCAAGCTCAATAGTTTCACAACATAAACGTAGAAGGATTTCTCTGCTTCCCACAAAATTTGTTTTCTTTTGTTCTCTATTCTGGCCGCTTGTTCAACTTCTCGAGCCTGTTCTTCGACCATTGGATCAATAGGACCAAGCAAATCGTCGTCACCCTCGTCATCACTACCTCCAAATTCCGTCATTGCGACAGAAACAGGCTCATCAATAATCACTGGTTCGCTGAAACAGAAGTCTTCGATATTAACATCCTCATTTTCACCTCTCTCCAAACTCACAGAAAGAATCTGAGCCAATTGCGCCTCCTCTATGAGGAAAACATTTAGAAGAGCAATTTCAAGCTCCTTTGGAACGGTACTTTGAACAAATTGACCGATACCATCGTTGATAGAAAAGAAGGTATCAAAATCTTTGAAGTTGTTTCCTCTTCTCATTCGCTGGTAAAAGACCCTCAAGGATACCAACATATCAACGAACTCATTAGCCATTAACTTACTTAATTTCACGAGACTTTCCACTAACTGTCGTGTTGTTGAATTTGAAAATGAAGTGTTTTCGTTGAGTTCCCTGTAGGAAAGTTGAACTGACTGGAAAATCAGACACAATGACTTCAAGATCACGTCATAATCATCTAAGAACAAATCAATGCTGATCTCAAGAGCTGAAGGGTCGGTAGATAAATAGACAAGATCTTCAAGTTTCCAGCACAAGGAAACCAAAATAATCTCAAGAACCACTTTCCATGAAAATTCCATAGATGACAGAATTTTCAAGTAATTATTGGGCCACAATTCAATGAGGGAACGAACATCAATCTTGGAAATGAATTTAGTGGCCATGATGTCCATCAAACTGCTCTCGAAATCGAGAATCGGCTCTGTAAGGTATTTGTTGATGTTGATCAATTTGGCCACTAGGCATAGCTTTTTCAATGCACTTGAAGATTTGAGCATTCTATTGCAGAGGATCTTTTGATCTTCGGGCAAGATTGCACCGTCCTCATCTGCATTGAGATCGTCGGTTAAATCCTTCGAGTTGAAGGAATTGACTGCTTCTGCAACAAGAAAAGTGAGTAGATCCTCAGCCTTCATCTTGATCGTTGCGTTGGATAAAACTTCACCAACATCATTTGCATTCTGAACTTCGCCATTGAAGTGCTTCAACACAAGAGCAAAATATTGCTCATAAACCTTCTGTAAACCTTCTTCGAAATCCTCAACATCAGCATAAAATTCTAATATCCTCCCATGAATCTCATTGTACTCTTGAATATTGCCTGATCTATTGTGAATGCTTCCGAATGATTGTGACAATGGAACAAGAACAATATCCCAAAGGCTCAAGAAAACAACGTAAAGCTTCGAAGACTTGCTCAGGTATTTCTCAAGGTCAGTCAAGTACTGTGTTAGCATAGGCAATGCTACATTGAGGTTATCTTGACTGTCTTCGTCGTCAGATTTTCTTGCCAGTTTCTTGAATAAGATATGCGTGAATGCTCCAAAAATGAAACTCAAGAAGATCATGCGCTCGTCTGTCGACTTGATTTCTAATCTTTCGGTCAACTCTTCTTCCTGAGTTAGCAATTCATCGCCATCTAAGGAGTCTTCGCTCTCAAACTTTGCAGATGATACATCACAAAGCACATACCGTACCAAAAAACTCCAACTTCTCAGTATATCTGGAATCGAGTACATATAGCTGAATAGCCGGGCAACAAGTTCATGATATTCAAATTCCAGTGCCAGCATGGAAATGTTAGGGCGTTTGGAGTTGACGAAATGTAAGTATGATTCTTGAAAATAGCCGGCGAGGTTCTTGAATACTAGACACTTATGGATGTTGAGCTGACCTTCATTTTCTCCAAATATGCTTGAGTTGTGTGTGGCGAGAAAAACCGAATACTTCTCCATCTCTTTCTGCGTTTTGTCGGCGCAAATCACCGAAACGAGTTTTCCCCATTCCGCCATAACTTTCTCTTTCTTGGAAGAGGATTCTGCCATGTAGAACCCATACAGACCTATTTCAGTAGTCTCTTGTTCGCCAAAATAACCCAATTTGTAGATCTCGTGGTAGATTCCACAGAGCTGGATCTGTATGTTCACATGGCTCTCCTTCCATATCATATTAATGAATTGCTTCTTGAATCTTTCTGTGAACTGTCTGAATCCGATATTCATGGTTTCGCTCCTGCTGGTGATGTGCTTGTATAATTTGTGAAGAGCCTTTGCAACTTCTTCTCTGACATGTTCATTTGGATCTGAAAGTAGCCAACCAAGATACCGTAAATATTTAGCCTGGAGAAAGTACTCCTCATGGATCGTCATCCACAGCCCTAATGCCTTGACACACTCAACTCGGATTGCACTATCGATATCTCTGAATCTGCGAACAAACACATTCAGGAAGAGATCGCCCAAGTAGTCGACAAGCGTATCATATTGGCGGCTGAATCTATCAATGGACTCGGAAATTATATCTAGTTTCCGCTGCTGAGCGCTGCTGTTACGAACCTTTTTGTTCTTTGCGATGTCTAGCTGACGCTGCTGTTTCTCCAACGAAACCATAACGCTCACAGATTGCTCACATAGAGTCGTTTGGATTACCATTAGAATCGAGGTTGAGACGTAGCGGAATGGTCTTACGTTGCTAGCGCATAGAGCCGTCAACCACGCCAAAATGTCGTTCATCATGGCCGACGACAACGACGAAGAAGTTCCAGACTCGGCTCCATCAGAATACAACATTCCCTTCTCATGAGAAACTAACACTAGCGACTCGAAGAATTCCAGCACATTTCTTCTAAAAAACTTAATGGCTTTATTGGTCGAGACGAACGCATACTCGTGGTATCGTTGCTTCTCGAATAATACTCCTAGTTCGGCTACTGTTTCTGGTGCCGAGTCAGCGTTTATCATGTCATGAGTCTTGGCCAAATGCACACATCCACAACATCTCAAAACAAGATTGAATAAGTCAGTGAGGGCGTTGGACTCGTCCAGGACCTCGTCATCCGCATAGCTCTCCAACCAATCTAGTGCTAAGTCCGATACATCTGCATCAGGTGAAGAGAGCGCCCTATAAAGAGGGTTTTCCAGGAATTCTGCATCATTTACTGACGGTTGAGTTCGTCTGCGTTTATGCTGGCGAGGTTCAGGTTCGATGTCCGGGCCAGAGTCGTGTTCTTCAGGCTCAGAGTCGTGTTCTTCAGGCTCAGAGTCATGGTCTTCAGGTTCCGAATCATGTTCATCTTGGGACTCGTGGAATTCACCACCTTTATCGTACTCGGGCTCGGAGTCTGACGACAAGATATCTGTGAGCTCCAAGACTCTTTTGGCTGCCACACGTGCCGAAGTCCGCCTTACTGCCGTAACCATAATGTTGTGGATTGGATCGTGGGACGCGTATAGAAGTGCAGGTTGAGAATGGATTGTAGATTGATAGTATTTGGTGTAGAGTAATTCTTGGGAAGTAAATAAATGTCTGAGAGGCAAATGTTGATTTAATCACCGATATGATACTATAATGGTCTTTCTTCTATCAATCGATCAACTCTTTTTTGTTCTCTTGCAATTGTTCGAACTATCTACCATATCTAGCAGCAGCCGACCTGCACACAACATGAACATCATCATCGGAAACCCCCCACAAAACTCCAAAACTCCAAAATAAAAAAACAAAAAAAGACACAACTAATCCCCGTCATCCCCACTATACCTCGTTCTACTCCCCAAAACTTCCCTGGACCCCATCCCACTCTTCACAACTCCTCCAACTCGGTAGTGCGCAACCAAGTCGTGCGCACAGAATCCAAGCCAGAAAAAACAACCTCCACCAACACCTCATCCAACTAATGTCGACACCACCAGAAGATCCCGTGGTTGAAACTCCAGCCGCCGAAGACACGCCCATGGCAGAGTCCGAGGTCGACACCAAGGAGTCCAGCGACGCCAACAACCCGGAATCGGCCGACACAAAGGACGAGTCAAAGGAACCGGAGCCAGTGGACTTGGAGAAGTTGAGAGCCACATTTCAAGAAAAGGCAAAGACGTACTTGATCGAGCAATCGCGCCACGTAGTGATCCCGTCGTTTGCCAAGTGGTTCAACATGAACGACGTGCACTCCATCGAAAAGAAACTGTTCCCCGACTTCTTTCCCGTCAAAACGGTGGAAGGTGCACCAAAATCCGTCTACAAGACTCCAGAAGTGTACCAGAACATGAGAGACTTTATGATCAATACCTACCGCCTCAATCCCATCGAGTACTTGACGGTGACGGCAGTCAGACGGAATTTGGCTGGCGATGTGACCAGCATCATTCGCATCCATCGATTCTTGGAGAAATGGGGCTTGATCAACTACCAAATCGATCCCCGCACAAAGCCCTCCCTTGTTGGGCCACAATACACTGGCCACTTCCAGATCACCTTAGACACGCCAAAAGGGTTGACTCCATTTGTTCCCGAGGAACTTGAGGTTGTTTCTACAAAAACCCCCACCATTCCAGCCACTGAGCCTAAACAGGCCGAAACTCCCACCGTGAAGGAGGAGGAGGACTACCTGGAGATCCCCCTCAACTTGGAAGTCACCAGCAATATTTTCGAGGACGCAGGGTCCAAGTCTGCAGTGTCGTCCATCCAGTACTTCTGCAACGAAACTTCAAGCGACATATCTAAGGTGAGATATCACAATCTCAAAGCCAAGGGCATCAATTCGGGGCCGTTGGAAATTAGCAAGGAGGTATTTGACCAGGGATTGTTCCCACTGAACTTCACAGCGTCCGACTTTGTCAAGTTGGAGAAATCGTTTAAGAATGTAGAATGGACCCAGCAGGAGGTGTTACTCCTTTTGGAAGGTGTGGAGATGTACGCATCGGTGGACTCCAACCCACAGACATTGTTCATTAACAGTAATGGGCAATGGGACAGAATCAGCGAGCACGTTGCATCCAAGTCTAGAGAAGAGTGTTTGGTGAAGTTTTTACAGTTGCCCATCGAGGACAAGTATTTGCAGGCATTGATCAAACCCGAAAAGACAGACTCGCTTGACCAGGGGTTGGAAAAGGACACAATCATCCAGGAGGTGGTTGCAAAGTTGATCAAGTCCAACGAGGGTAAGGAATTACTCGACAAGAGTGCTAGGGCCGGATTGGAGGATGCGGTGTTGAACCAGACCAATTTGATAAACCAGGTGATTGAGTTGACGTTGGAAAAGGTGGATGCCAAATTAAAGCTCATCAACCACCTAGAGGCCGATTTGGTGAAGACAGAAAACTTGTTGAATTTGCAGAGGAAGCAGGCGCTCATTGAGAGATGGTTGAACTTTGAGAAGTTGAGCAAATTCAAGAAGGAAAACAACTACCCTGAATTGACGCCGTTGTTAGATGACTTGTTGACGCCAATTAACATCAACGAGATTAACAAGAGCTTCAACAAAATTAATTTGGATGCTTCCACCGATAATGCCACGCCTGAAGTCGGCGAGCAGGCCGAGGAAGTATTACCCATCAGCGTGGCACAGCCCAAGTCTTTCCAAGTTTGGTCTGTCTAGTCCGACTGTGTCACATTATGTATCATATAAAAGAACCTTGAATGTTTAGTATTAGATGAATGCACACCATAGCTGCGAATAATGGTGATGGTGGTGTGCACATATAATGTGAAAAGTACTACTTTCACCAGCTGATTTCCTGTGGTCATGATTAAAAGGCTACATTGGTTCATACCTCGACGGTTCTTTGGATTCAAAAACATTCAGAAATTCAACCCCCACCCCTCGCTACCGGAGCCCTTTGCGTATCCCCAACCGGTTCCGGGCACAGACGATGACATCATAGTAGCCATGAGTTCTGGCGTCGATTCCAGCGTCACTGCCGCTCTCTATGCGTCCAAATACAAGAACGTCAAGGGTATATACATGGCCAACTGGTCCCAATCAGCCAAGTGCACCGAAGGCGAATGGAGCGATGTCCAGAGAGTATGTGAGCAATTGAATATTCCATGTCAGCGAGTGAATTTCGAGAAGGAATATTGGAACGAGGTATTCATGCCCATGATCGACCTCTACGAGAAGGGATTAACACCAAACCCAGACTTGGGGTGCAACAAATATGTCAAGTTTGGCAAAATGTTGGAGCATCTCTCGTTACAATATACACATACAACTACCAAGTGGTGGCTAGCTACTGGTCACTATGCAAGAGTGGTTCCGGACGCAAAAGGTGCTAGACTTTTGAAAGGATACGACGCCAATAAAGATCAGGCCTACTACTTGGCCAATATTCCAGCGGGTGTGCTTTCCAATGTTCTCATGCCTTTAGGACATTATACAAAGCCTCAGGTTAGGGAAATGGCTCGAGAGTTTGGACTTCACACAGCCACCAAGCCAGATTCCCAAGGTCTATGTTTTGTTAGTCCCGAGCACTCGAAGTTCAGAGACTTCTTGAACGAGTTCATTCCTCCCAACCCTGGCAACATTGTCACTGAAGATGGGAATATCTGGGGCCAGCACCAGGGCCTTTGGCATGCCACCATTGGACAAAAACTGGGAGTTTCTATGCCACAAGGAGACCCGCGTTATAAGGGGATCTGGTTTGTGAGCGAAAAGCGCATCGACACGAATGAGTTGGTGATCGTTAGAGGAGGAAATAATGACAAGTTGCTAAAAGATGGATTGAAGGTATCACAGTGGGAGTGGATGGGAGACGGAGGAGAAAGCGTGGAGGATTTCAAGCTTGGAGATAAATCACCGCAATTGGTAGTTCAGTTCAGATCTCTTCAAGACCCGGCAGTGGTGGAGAGTATACATATAGATGGTGATAACTTGACCATCCAGCTCACCGAGAAACAACGAGCAATGGCACCCGGACAAAATGTGGTGCTCTACGATAGCTACAGGGTGGTTGGATCTGGGTTGCTTGTAGATACATTCGACAAACGTACACATGTAAATAGCCAATAATAACATAACGGGGGTAACCAAACTAAAAAGGGGATTCAAACAATGAACCAAAGGAGAACTGAACACCAGGGGCCATGGCAATGTCGTTGTGGTCATGCTCTAAAACGTCGTTAAAATGCAGCAATGGTAGGGTACAACGAAGATTGTTGAGGCTCCTCCTTTACGGGTTCCTTCGCTTCCAGAAGCTCAGACTCCTTGATCATCTTGGCCAAGTGCTGGCACACAAGGTTGATCATATCACGGTGGTTCTTCACGTGCTCCAAGTCGTAGGACTTGTCTTCCTCGATGGACAACTTCAACATAGCAGAAGTAACATCGTCATCCTCGGCAACCTCAGCCACTTGTTCCGTTGGCTCCTGCTTGACCTCGGCAACTTCTTCCGTTGGCTCCTGTTTAACCTCCTCAGTAAGCTTCTGGCCAGACTTCTGAGTGTTGCTAATACCGCCAAACTCAGACGACACAGGGAAGCCGTGAGAGACTCCCAATTGTCTGTTAATCTGGGGGAAGCCAGGAGCGTAACCAGAGTTGTGGTTATTGACGAAATGACTGCTTCCGTCGCCAACCTTTGACAGGAACTGAGGAAGAACTGGGTGCAACTGTTGTTGTGCAGCGGTTGGCTGCAAAACACCTGCCATACTCTGGTATTGCATCTCAATAGATGAAGACAAGTTGTTGAAAAACTTCTCCGCCTCGTACAAGTTGGCCTGCGTTGGCATGTACGAGTAGTGGGTGGTGGGGTGGACATTGCTGTACAAGCCACCGGTGTTGAAAGTGGTGGTGTTTGGTTGGCTTGAGATCGACGAGACGTGGCTCGATGGATGGCCATTCGATGGGTGGCCCATGTTCTCCTCCACATTGTTCAATCTGTTGTAGACATCCATGTTGTACTGGGGCTCCATCTTGAATCTCTTGGAGTTGTCGGCCATGCCGTAGAAGTTGAAGTCGTTGAGAATACCATTAACCATGTGGATGTTCTGCAGGGGACCGGCACCGTCGAGCATTCTCTTCTTGGAATCCAACGGGTTGTGCTGGTGAAGCACGGAGCTGGAGTCAAAGAGCTCCTGGCGGTGGGTCATTTCAGTGCCCAAGGTTGGGTAGTGGATTCCGTTGACATCCATTGGCATATGGTTGGCAAAAGGAAGCATGGGGTGACCAAACTGTCTTTCCACTTGCTCCTTCATCAACTTCTTCTGGGACTTCTTCAACTTGCGCTGGTGGTCGTCCTCGTGGATCTTGGTGTGCTTCTTCAAATCCTGGGGTCTCTTGAAGCTCTTGGTACACAAGTTGCAGTGGTAAGGCTTCAACGGCACATGCACACGCAAGTGGGAGGTGATGTGGTCTCTCTTGACGGTGGTGGTTCCACAGTCGTCCCAGTAGCAAGTTAAAGACAAGTTATTGGACGACTTGCGGCCCACATGGTCGTCGCACAAGTGGTCGTACAACACCTCGGGCGAATCAAACACAAGTGAGCACCCGCTCCAGTGACAGGTGAAGGGCCCTTTCATATCGGAGTCACGCACCTTTCTGTAGGTTTTCTTTGGTTTCTTCACCTCGGAATCTGTCTCCGCCTTCACCTCCGGCACGTTGAGCAAATTACTCTGGCTAAACCCGGGGGCCGCAGCTGGCTGCAGAAAGAGGAACCCCTGGTTATTGGTGCTCGACATGTTCTCCAAGTAGTGAGGACGATGTGAGTGGTGGATCGGGTTCTTGAAGTCGGCACCTTCCTGCAACGGAGAGCTGGCAGACAGCTGCGATGTGAACGAGGCCAGCGGCGACCCGTTGCTGGACTGTGTGGCTGGGGAGTTGGACGACACGGCGTCCAAGTCAAAGTCGATTTCCGACTCAACCACCTTCTCGGTAGTAGCGTTGAGATAGGTGACGGGATGTAAGTTATAGTTCATCGGGGCCGACATGGTGGGGGCGGGTATGAATATGGGGAACTAGAATAAAATATGGGGGAGTCAAATGAAAAAATCGCACTGGGGAAGAAGAACTAGTAGTAGGTTGGAAAACGTTTCTAGGCCCAGGTCATGAGTAAGTGGTGATGCCAAGCATCGGGGTTGCCAAGAGTCTTGTCCTGCACTTGGCGGGTGACCATTGCGGAATTATGCCAAGTAAAGTAGAAAAAGAAAGTGAGCACCATGCAGTGTGCCGTCTTGTTTGACAATAGGATAATTATATGGAGGGCGTGAAATGGGTTGGGGTGGCTCGTGCCAGAATATCATCATGGGTTGCTTTGGGCGCAGTAATCACGTGTTTTGGGTAGAGGTCTTGGAAGCAATTTCACCATGGGAAGTTGGCTGTGTAGTGAGAGATGGAGCGATGTCGGGAAATCCCCAGGGGATATTTGAGTTATACTAGTGGTGTATAAGATTCCTGTTACTGGCTTCATTCGATTGCCCCGGCCTCATAATAGTTATCCGTAGCGGTCTCATAATAGTTATCCGTAGCGGCCTCATAATAGTTCTTGAACCGAAACGGCTTCTTGGCGACACCCTATCCCATACTACTTACAGGATTCAATGCTTTTACTAAGATAACTACGATTTTTAGTCACGAGCCTAACAGTCAAACCATTACAGTTCAACAATAATTACAAATTTTCAAGCAAATTCACGAATCGAATGAACTCATTAATAGTACAATGATGCTGGGTATCAACTTGAGAAGGGTTGATGCTAACCCTGATGAAATTGAGTTAACTCACAGCATGTTCCACGATATTAGTAGTGAAAAGTGGTGTGCTAGTGTAGTATTTCCATACTACATTGAAGGGACAGAGAAGATGTTATACGTGTGTGGACCTAAAGACTAAACAGCAGAATTATCAGTCATTGAAGCAATTACTAATGCTGAAGAAATTAACGGTGAGATGGTTTTGTACGGCGCTACCTTCAACGGTGAACATGTCAAATTGAGCACAGAATTAGCTAATACTATTAGATCATTAGTCAAGGGCAGTATTGGAGATAATGATGTTCGGAATAGCATTCAAAGAGGTCTGCGTGAAACACGGAAGAAAATGGCAGATGATGCTATAGCAGAGATAGTACCAGCAGAAATTTTAGAGAAAAGACTGGGTGTTGTATGCTCCAACCCTGGTAGTCAGTGTGAGGGCTCACAGATGTGAGGTCTCAGAGAGAAGATGGGTCGTCCTCGTACGGGTGTTTATGGCAGATGTTACACTGTGCCCTATTGATCGCTGATTTATATGTATAATGTTTAAGTTGAAAAAAAGAGAAAAAGATCACTTCTTTCAATTCTTCATCTTTCAAATGTTCTCTGGTTTTCATTTTACTGCAGGAGGGGTTTTTGTTACCATTTCCCCTGGTTATAGTTGTATGTTGTAATTAGTAACACATAATCTTTATTCGTGTAATAGATTGGGTCGAAACAATCAAGTCAACTGTGTTATTGACTAATTTTTAATGACTTCGTACCTTTCCTCTCATATCTAAGGGTCTTACCGCGCGTTCCTCTATAGATTCAACTAAGTATTCTGGTATTCGCAAACCCGCTACACTGTAGCTATATTACAATTCGTTAAAAAAAAAGGTAGATATCATCCAAGTTGAACCAAAACAAAAAAAAAGATGCCTTCAGCCAGATTCGAACTGACGATCTCCTCATTACTAGTGAGGTGCCTTACCAACTTGGCCATAAAGGCTAGCAAATTCTCCCGGGGGTGAGTCGAACACCCGATCTCAAGATTACAAAATCCATTACAGTCTCGCGCCTTAGCCAGCTTGGCCACCGAGAGGTTGCTTGCAGGAGAAGGATTTGGGAGCATATATGTCTAAAAGATTTTTTGTAAGATAATTTCTCCACATGCAGGAAAATGGTTTCCTTCCCATAATTACTAATGTCTTGAAGCCATAGATTCGAACAGGCACAAAAAAAAAAAAATAGCAAAGTAAACGTGATGGAGCCTATTACTGTTTTTTTCACATGTTCTTCCTAACAAAATACTTTTGTTCGTCAATATCCGTTCTCTAGAACCTCCTCCTTGCACCATAACTCCTGTGTCTAAATTGCTCTTTATTTAATCACTACTTACTACACATCATGCAACAAACAGGTCTGTCCTCTCAGACCCACACTGTCAATATTCAGCCAGTACTACATCTCCGGTCTAATAACAATGAAGATGCAAAACCAAAACCAAAGTCAAAGTCTAAAGTGAAATGGACTGAGGATGTGATTGACAACGAACACATGAACAAGAAGAAAACTAAGATTTGCTGTATATTCCACCCACAGCGAGAATTCGGAGAGAGTTCAGATTCATCCAGTGATTCTTCAAGCGACTCTAGCGACGATTCTGGAGATGAAGGTGACGGCAAGCCTGATTTTGCTGGTGGTGACGATTTCAAAGACCACCACCACAAGGAGAACGTAAATGAAAATGGAGATGGTCATGACCATGACCAAGACCACTCACATGAAGACTCCCATGATCACTCGCACTGCAATCATAAAAAGAAGCGAATTCTGAAGAAGAAGAAGCTGACACCTAATGCTTACGAGGTACAGCCTCATTATAAGAACCTAAGTACGGTGCCAAAAGATGCCATTTGATGGATAGCAGGAATAGTATGATATACGAAAATTGCAACTTGCTATTGTAGGATCCGGCTGAATCGGTGTAAATCGATTTCGACTGGAACAATGTGATATCCTATGTCTCAGCCATTGATTTTCTCTATGCCTCATCCTCAATCATGTAACATATCGTCGCTGTCGTCCGTAAATGATACCAGTACAGTGAACTTCTACATGAAATCATAAATTATAGTTTATTAGCAAAGCGCTGTGATACGCCTTGTACACAGAGAGTATGCTTCATGCAACAATTATTAACGCCAGAACATCTCAGTGCTCCGGATTGGCGATATGCAAAATACGTCTGGAGTAGTCCTGCTCATCCGCAAGGGACATCTTCGACTCGTTGTGATTCTGGAACAAAGTGGAAGGATCTAAACGATTGTCCAACTCCAGAATGGGGAACATGGGTCCCACAGAAAGGTCATTAGCTGAACCCTTTGGATTAAGACGCTTCTTCAGGGTGCTCCGACTCACCCCAGCGCCTCCAGCTCCCACAGCAACGTTGAAAAGTGAAAGCATCGACTTGCTCAGACTGTTCCTGTTCAAATTGGCACTAGATCCACGCAGTGACGAGCCTAGGACATTGACCGCCTTTTCATTTGTCATGGACTCATCAGAAGAATACTGATTTTCCTCGTCTGAGTAGTCATCGTTGTGACGACCACGACCGAAACAACAGCAATATAGTATGCCAGAAACTGCAGCCACTACAACCACCCCGACGGCTGTGAAGGTGCCTGCAACCTTGCCTTTGGAGTCAAAGAATGACGAGCTAGTCAGCACGACCAGCAGCAGCGAGCTGCTCGAAGACTGAACAACTTCCGTGACGTATTTGGTGGACACAAGCTGAGAAGAAGATCCATTGACGGTAGTCACCGAGAAGAAGGTGGTAGCCCGAATAGAAGTAACCACCGAGGTTGGGGCAATCGACAGGCTGGAAGAATCAGAAGAAGAAGGTGATGACGACGATGATGATGTTGATGTTGATGATGAAGGTGTTGTTGTTGGTGATGTCGATGTTACTGAAGTTGATGATGGTGTCGTTGTTGAAGTCGATGTAGATGATGGAGTTGATGATGTAGATGATGGAGTTGATGAAGTTGATGCTGATGCCGGACTGGCAGCCGGAGAAATGGAAGAAGGTGCCGTAGATGAAGTAGATGATGCAGTCGTGGTTGATGGAGTTGTGGAAGGGGCGGATGGGGAATTGGAGGTGGTGGAGATGTGAGTATTCAGGGTGGTTGTCGAAGACCCGGAACTCACTTCATTCTGGGGAGAAGTCGATGGTGATGTCGCTGTCAGCAGCGTCAGCAGCGTCGCAGCCAGTGTAGAGCTCCCCACGGTACTGCTGGGGTTCAGCAAGAGCACATAGCCAAACACTCCGTCTCCTCCACAGTTTTCTTGTTGGCTATAACCAGGACATCCAGTATCACACTGGTCCAACGAAACGGTGTCTGCGGGAACATTGTTGGAGCACCAGCAGTTGAAGTTTTGTGTGATTGCTACCGCATATCCGGCCGAGGTGCAAGTTGTTTTGCACAAGCCATTGGACATGAATTGGGAGCTGGATTGGACGGAACCCAAGTTGATGGAAGAGCACATATCCAACGAGACCGCAGCCTCGGCGTGGGCCAAGAGGAGGGCCACAGCTAGCAAGGGAAGCATGGCTGGAGGGTACTGGAGGGTAGGATAAACAAAAGGTGGAGCAAAGATGAAAATAATTGGCGAAAAATACTATCTACCAACAAGGATATTATTAGATAGTTGGTGAAAAAGGAAAAAGTCGCAAAGATAAGGGCTGCACAATCGATGAGAACAACATGCCCGACAATCGCTATATTTATAGCGTCGGGATTGCGTCAGCGACAACCCAAACGAGTGGAGAGCCGGGTGGGACGATAAGGTGGGGCGATATGGCGGGGCGAGGGATCTACCGAGCCTACAGAGATGGTGGTGGAGGATTTTACCCGTGGGTTCTGTCGATATTGCACCAATGTATGGATGCGGTGAGATTTCCTGTCTGGTTGCCAGCCCTGAACAGCAGGGTATGATGGATCAATAAGTGAGAAGTTGACAACTGGCCAATTTTTGGAGAAACTGACAAAAGAACCTCGCAGGTCATGGGGAGGATGTCCTCTTTGCAGCGAGATCTCCCGTGCAACCAGATCCATTTTGGCCGTGGCCCATTGCATGGATTTCCTTTCGCGGCCCTAATTGTATCTGCGCCCTGCTGCCTATCTGCATATTTGCTTCCACAACTGCTATCGCCCGAAGGCTTCGACTGCAGCAATATTATTGCGGGGACTGATCGTACGGTGTTTGACAGATACAGCGAGTTGATGTGCCGGAGTTTGGTGCCTTGACCCTGTTGCCCGTGCATTATTTTCCCCTAGTTTTACCGCTCGCGGCGCATAAACTAGTGGAGTAAACTTTATTGGGTGGTCCTGTCTTTTTGACATTTTTTCTCCCTGTGCGCATGGAATCAGCCCTCCCGCTTCGCCAATGCCGGCATTCTGACTTCCTATTCCGCACCCTATTTCCCACTAATCACCTCCCAAATTCTCCCACTTTACCAAATCACATTTCACTCCAATCGATCCAACAATGCAAGGCGCCTATGTGGCATCCTCTCGGGAATAGACAACAAGTGTTGGTCTCGGTGGATGCGGCCGCGGGCCCCAAACGTAAGGGTTTGGTTGGGAATATTTTTTTCCTGTGGCTCCAGGCCAGGGTCGCTGTTTCTGGTCAATCTGGTCCTGAACTGGTGGTGCGCGGATTCCTTGCCCGGCTGGTGATGTTTAGCTTTTACCGGTTGCGGTGTGAAATTCGTTTCCTACACACCCATCGCATCATATACCGGCCACAATACACTAACCCAGTCAACGTTACTGTCCCCACACAATACCTGGATACCATGAATATCGCGCAGCTCGAGTTGCTGCTACGAGAAGTGTCCGCCGAAATCTCCCTGCTCGAAGCACAGGTGGCTCCGCTCCAGGATTCGCACGATGCATTGTACCGAAAAGTAGCTCAGTTTGAGCTCGACAACAAACACAAGAACTTGGCCAAACCGCAACTTCCGAAGCTCCCGAATGGCCCATCGGACGATCCGCCCCTTATCCATTTTTCCTATTTCGACGACTCCATCCTCCACTACTTTGCCCCGGCTGGTTCCGGTCCCACTGTAGATGCCTCTGGTGGTGATAAGAAGGTGCTTCAAAATATCGATGCAAAGACTCGCGGAGCGACGTTTGCTCTCCAAGAGCTGATGTGGCGTCTTGGAGGTGTGTCTGGTTTCCCCATTAACAATCGCTTGTATGACGACTCCAGCGACGCTTTGTTGGGGCTTCGTTTCGATATCCTCAGCCATGCTAGTCATCGATTCGTGCTGCCCCACTACATAATTCTACGGCGCCGCCAACACAAGTCGCAGTCTGGTGATTTGAAATGGCTGGTTTTCCGCTCCACCACCCCCACTTACGTTCCGTTGGCTGCTTTCTCTCATTTGTTGCTTGAAGACAAGTTATACGACTTTGTCCATCGTGTTCGCGAATGTCTAGTGTATACCCAGTATAAGCACGATAAATTTCTGGGATTGGCTGACATGACGTATGGAGATGTTTTCGGAGATGGTTCAGTAATCAAGTTGGTTTCCTCCATCGAGAAAGATCTAGAGTGCCGAAGAGTGCTTCTACATATGTACAACCACTCGGTCACTACTAAGCAGTCCCATATAATCGAGCTCCAGTGCGGAGACTCTGAAATCGAAAAGGTGGATTGCAACTTGATGGGGGGTTCCGTTGATGACACCCTATTCGTAGAGTTGCAGCTAGGAAATTGCGATCTTGTCAAGCTCAACTCATGCTTCAAGACCATTGCAAGGTATTTGAGGGACCATGGATTACTATAAAATTCGATCTTAATAATTTTTAAACAATACATAATATCAAAGCAAACTTTTCATCTCTAAAAGACAGAACATGCATCAACCACAATACATTGCTCTGTCAGCTGTTAATTTAGAATGCGTTGCCGAATCCAGCACCTGTGGGCTGGTAGCCCAATCCGGTGACATTCTGGCCGATACCAGGACCATTGGTGATCATCAATGGCTGGCCGATCACTGGCTCATCGTTGTCCTCAGAAGCCTTTCTCTTTTGCAAATCGTCGTAAACTTCGTCGAGCTTCTTCTGGTTCTCGTAAGAAATCGAAATTTCGTATGGCTTGATGAAGTTACTCAAATTGTGCAACCATGCCAACTCGAGAACATAGTCAAACTTGATCAAACTGTAACTGGAGTACAAAAGGGCGACGAAGCACTCGTGATTTCCGGTCTCAACAAAGTAGTCCAAGAGCTCGTGTGCAAGTTTGGTCGAGTTAGAAATAGACACTGTCTTAATCAAGTCGCTCCACAACTTGTCACTCTTCAAGATAGCAATAGCCTTGCCAAACTTCTTGTTCTTGGTGTACAAGGTGGCAGAAATCTGTCTAAAGAAAATAAGGTCGTGCTTCTCCAATCTCTCAGCCAAGTCCAACGAGTTGAACCTGTTGCTGCTCTCGCTGTCAATTGCAGAACGCAACGACTTGTAGTCCTCCTCCTCAATCAATAAGTCGTGGTATGCACCATTCACAATCGAATTGTTCTTGTCGAGAACAGAAATCAAGAATGGCTTGATCAATGGCAAGTTGTCTGACTTGATGAACATTCTGACAACTCTTGGCAAGTCGAGCTTAGGAGTTAACACAGACAATAAGTCAACCAAGAGAGTTGGATTCTCCGCGAGGTAGAAGTTGATGGCCTTGTAGTAGATTTCCAAGTTGGAAACCTTTACGATAATCTCCTTGAAAGACGAGTGGTCAAAGGCAACCTCAGACTTGTCCATCATGGTCAAAGCAGCATTGTCCCATTCTTCGTAGTGACAGTACAAGAAAATTAATTCAGGGTACAAGTGGGCAGCCTCACAAGCAGTCAACACCTTTGGAATGTTGATTCTGGACCAGAACAACTTCAAGTGCTCCATGACCTTCTCGGGTTTGTACTTTGAGTAGAGAACAGCAAGCTCGGTGAACATTCCCATATGAGCTCTCTCCAATCCCAAACCGCTTTCGAAAAGAGCAATCACCTCATTGAAGTAACCATTGTGTTCATAAGTCTTGACTAACTCAGGCAACTCTTCAGCATCAACAATCAAGTTCAAACCACAAATCTGAGCCAATCTAAACTCCTTGTTCTCAATACATGCACTATTGACCTGTTTCCAGACACTGGTATTGGAGGCCTTTCTTGCACAGTCGACAGCAGCTTGGTAATCGCCCAAGTAAACCAAAGTGGTAGCCAACTTGGAGTAATTAGAAATGTTGGAGTACAAGATCTTGGCAGCCTTGTAGTTCTTAGCATCAAACAACTTGTCACCAATTTCCTCCAAGACAGCAACATTTGGACCAGCCACAAACTTTTCAATCTCAGACAACTTATCCAAAGAAGCATAGCAATTGATCAAGGCGTTATCAATGACTGGCTCTCTCAAAGTTTCTCTAGCCATATCCAAGAACGGAATCAATTCTTCTTCCTTGCCGGCACGCTCGGAAATCTCAATAACTTGCTCGTAGTTACCAGGGTTTCTAGACTTGACGTAGGATTCGATTGCCTCAGGAATACGCAAGCCATTCAATTGAGCAGTACCCAATTGGTACCAGAGGTCAGAAGTGTCATACTTCTCAGCATATTGTTCACCCCTGTCAAGGGACATAATGTCCTCAACCAAAACCTTCATTGCATCAGATCTCATCTCGAACTTGTCGTAAACTTCGAAAGCTTCTTCAAGTAAATCATTGTCAATACACAATGGAGCAATCTCGACGGGATCATACTTGTCCAATTTCTCAATGTAGTTGGCAACACGAGAAGGATCTGCCTTGATGGCGGTCAAAATCAACAAGCCCTGCAACGAAGGGTTATCGTTGAATGGAGATGGCTCCAAAATGATCTTTTCTAACAATTCAATCAATTCTTGTGGCAAGTCGTTCTCCATGAACGCCTTCACGGTGACGGAGATTGGCTCTGGGTCACTCAATTCTGGAATACCAGTCGAAATAACCTGGTCAATGAGCAGTCTTCTGTGCACATTGTCAGGAGACAAAACCTTTGCCCACAATCCAAAGTCGGATTTCGACAACAAGTATCTAGCTTGGTACTTGTACATCTTGTTCTCGTTGGTGATGTTAATCAATTCGTCATCATTACCTCCCTTAGAGTAGGCAATGTAAGCCAAGTATGGGTCTCTCTTCTCACAGTAACGACCAACAGCTAAGGTATCGTAATCGTTATTCTCTTGCAAGAACTTCTCTGGGCTGTTGTTGGAGTCGATGTAAATCTTTGCCAAACTGTTGTAAACCTCCTGGTCAGTAGAGCCACCCTCCAAAGTCTTCTCCAAGAATGGCAACAAGATCTTCAAACGGTTTCTTTTCTCCACTTCGCTGACCAATTCTTTGAGAGGAACTCTACCCAAAACAGACAACAATAAGCTCTTGATAATGTTCTCGTCACAATCAACGTCCAACAAGCCAGCGACAACTTGCGGAGTGTTTGCTGGGTTAACCTGCTGAACGTAAACTTCAATAAACTTGAAGTACTGGTTCTTGTACAAGTACAAGATCAAGTCGTGCACAAAGTTGAATCTGTCACAAACTATGATCAAAGGTAATTGGTCCTCCAATTTAGCCTCCTTCAAGAAATTTTTCACCTTCTCGCCGTTGTAGACATTGTTGTCTCTGACGACCCTCTCGATTTCCTTAGTTTGGTTCATCTTAGCGGCTGCCTCAATGTACTTGAAGACCACATCTGGATCCTGCGTCAAGTTGACGATAGAAGACAAGTAGTAGTACTTGCCCTCGTTACACTTGTACTGCTCGAAAAGCTTGATCAAGTTCAATGGGCCGAGCAAGTCCGAGTACTTGGTGGCAACCTGAATAACAACTTGCAAGTTCTGTTGCAAGTCCTTGCTCATCAACTCGTTCAAACAAGCCATAGACTGCTGGACGTTCAATTGGCCAAAGTAAGAAACCAACCAGTCATTTGGCAACACATTGGTGTGGACGATGACTCTCTTGATATCCTTCAAGTCGTCGTAATGCTCCAATGCTCTCTGGAACAAACCCGCCTTCTCACACAACTTTCCAATACTTGGTTTATCGTAGTGACTGAACATCTGGTTGCCCAAGATTGCATCAGCAACCTGTGGAGCATGCAACAAATTGATCTCCAACAACTTGGTCTGCAAATGACCTTCAGAAGGCTGGTCATTTTTCAAAGCATCCAACAAGAATGCGGTACCCTGCTGAATGAAGTTCTGAGAGAAAAACAAATCAGCAATGTTCTCGATATTCAAGTTAACATCAGGATTACCCAAGAGAGAAGTAGCAAACTCGCTGGCCTTGTCTGGGTTAACACGCACCAAGTTCTGAATCAAATTGGTGTAGTCTGGCTGATAGTTGACCTTCTGGCAGTAAGGCAAGATCTTGTCAAACTGACCCAACTCGGCCAAACAAGAAACAACCTTAATGTTAACGTTAGCTCTTACGTAAACAGCCAATGCCAAGGCGGTATCGTTGTAGGATTTGACAATATCACCCAATTCTTCAGAAGAAGTCAACTTGTCCTCCTTCAACCACTTCTCGAACAATGGCTTACGGTCCTGCTGCAAGACTGGCTTGGCAAGCTCAATAGACTCGTACTTGTTCAAGGTGCCTCTGTCCAACAAGGTGGAGAAGTACTGCAAGATTGGGGATATCTGGCCTGGTTGAGGGGTGATGTGCTTCAACTTGTTGATGGTATCCTGAGTTCTCAACTGCTCAGAAGAAGCGGCGACCTTGGCGGCACTGGCGTAGTCACCTTGGTTCAAGAAGTTTTGGAACTGCTGGTTGAACAAGTTCTCTGCACCTGGGAACCCACCACGAGATGCAAGAGACAATGCCAATGGAACGTCCAGGAGCTTCTCCAAAACATAAGGAATGATCTTGTCCTTGGCAACTTCAACAGCCAAAACTTGGCCAGCCTTGTTGATGGTGATAAAACCGGTGCTGTTATTGTATGGAGCAGCGGTGAACACAGGCTCAGCGCTGATCCTGTTGACAAACAAATTGGAGCCAGACTCTAAGTCGTACAAGTGGATGAAACCGTACTTGGTCAAAATGTAGATAATACCATACTGGTTCGAGGCCTGCAAACTAATAGGGAAGTCGTTGGTGGCATCGGGAGGGAAGAATATGTCCACGGTCTTCTTAGGAAATGGAGGGTTTCCATCCACGTGGTCGATCTCGATGATGTGCAAGTTTCCATTGCCCGAGGCGGTCTTATTCCCGATACAGAACACCTTTGTAGGGTGGGGAGCACCGTTCAACTTGACTTCAGCAAATCTACACACATGGCCCTCAATGGCCTGAGAGACATTGCGAGCCTTGGAAAACAATTGCACGTGGCCGGCGATTCTGCCGTTCTCATCGGCAATACCGGTGACGGCAAACCAATTTAGCTGGGGATCGGCCACCATGGTGGTGATCTGGCAGTTGCTCAACAGATGGTGTCTGTCGGTCAACTTGACGGGGCCATTGTTGGTTCCGTCGAAAATGTTCCAGGTGTAGATGTCGGAACTGGTGACGAGACCCAAAATCTCGTCGTTCAACCATTTCCACAACACAACCGGAGAATCCATGGTGTGCAGCTTCAATCTCTGCTTGGTACCCAAATTGAACACCTGCAACGCCGTTCCGTTGGCACGCAACGCAATCACATTCTCCTTGGTATGCATGATGGCGTTGTCGGCGCTCATGTTCTTTCTAGTGACTTCAAAGTTGTTTTTCATATCAACAATCGCCACGGTGTTACCTTGGGGACCACTTTCACGCACGCAGATGTAGTGATCTGACTCCAAAGTGGTTGATTTGAAGTCAAGCGACTGCTGCTGGATGCCCAACGACGTCAACTGCGGCAACTGGGTGAAGTTGATGGGAATATCGGACATGGTGGAATCGAATCAGAATTTGGGGATTGACTCTCAATGGAGACAGTGGAATCGCTAGAATTTTCGGATATCGACAATTGCCGCAATTGAATACTTCACACGAACGTTGTGGTTGGAGATCGCGATGGAGAATTCAATCAAGAGCAAGTGGTTGTTAGGGGCTCAGTTGTGGTAGTGAGAAGTGCTACGTCTCGTTGGCTTATGTAAGCGGGTGGACGGATGTTTTGCCATGGTAGAGGTGGCGATAGCGGGGGGGGAGGAGGTGTGGTTGGCTGGAATGAAACATAATAACGGAAAATGTTGATCGTTTCATCAGGTGATGGGTTTTTTCTTCTTTTATTTGCTTTATTTTGTTTGTTGTGTTGTTCTTTTGTCGTCTTTCGCCGCCAAATGTCAGGTGCGCACCCGACCATTTGTCTGCCCAATAGGTACCGTCCGATCACATAGAATCATGATTCTGAATTTGCTTCACAATTCTCAATTTGCTCTCGATCTCAACTTACTCTTAATTTACTAACTTGCGCTAATTTAGCTTCCATTCACGTATCATCTTACCCTAACTTCAATGTACTCTCCCAATTTTATCTACTATAATCCATTAACACTAAAGTGGAGGCCGCACTGACTTTAGAACATCCTCCACAACCATATTTGTAAACCCAGTGGTGCTAGACTTATCCTCTGTAGATTCAAATTTTTCCATGTAGTCCTTTGCAGTGTCCCATTCACTTCCATACCAGTCCCCAGTCAATATGGTAAGCTCCATTTTTTTCCGGTACTCGTTCTCGGGTGAGGTATCACTAAAGAGGGCATTGGTCTCCCAATCTACAAGCCAATATCCAATCTTGCGGTACGCCACCTTAATATACTCCGGGGTGACGAAAAGTGAACTCCCGGTGCCTGACCGGAGAACCACTAGTGATTTGGCGAGCCTCATTACTCCTTCGAGTGCTCGAAATGTAAGTCTTGTTGTTGATGGTGCTATCGAGCAAAGTCGGTGCGATCTGGTGAATACAAGTAACGAGCACACATATTCTTGGACTTGTGCATTCACAAACACTGTTGGCAATGCTTGGCGGCCATTGAGTACTTCCTTTCGGCCATTGAGAGTTCCGTCTTGAGGTTTGTGGTGTTGGGCATGACGATGGGAATTATGGAGATGACAATACTGCGCAAACCAGAATCGATCTTTGATCTGGGGGTGGATCTTCGGTAGGTGTCTTCCCAACTTCACAACCAGGATCACCAGGAAGAACTCTGGCTTCTTAACCAAATAGTTTCCAAACTGGAACGGGTCGTCACTGTTGCGGTCTCTTGATCGGAGAGTGTTGAAGTGCTCTAGCTCATTGAAGATGCGAACTATGCTATTCTTGCGCTCGAAATCCATCTCCACCGTCTCCAAATTCTTCCATAGTACTACCTCATGAAGTTGTGGTTGCTTACCCATCTCGCTCTTGACCATTTGGTCTGTGAGTTCTCTGTAAAAGTCTCCATGAATTTGTTGAAGGTCAATCTCGACTACATCCTCCACGCCATACTGTTCTCGAAGTAGGTTCTGGAGGTGACTTATGAAGGATACCCGATTGTTGGTCAAGAAAACAACATTCTGCTGAGCGATAAAGCTCAAAGAAAGAGCTGCTCGGGCATTCTCCATTGCTGATATGGTTGAATCGGATGTTCCTGTAGGCTCTTCTGGAATCCGTGCACCATTGACAAAAGGAAATATTGTAATAACTGACGGAAAAATGCGAATTTGGGGCTCCGACTTTCAAAATTACTTAATAAGATGATAATTTACTGAATTATATTGTTTTTTGGGCAAAATTCTCGAATTTACTTGAATTTTCGGTTTTTTTGTCTAGATATACTATAGCTAAAAACCCACCAGCGACCGACTCCGTGGCCAAGCTGGTTAAGGCGTAAGACTGTTAATCTTGAGATCGTGAGTTCGATCCTCACCGGGGTCGCATCTTTTTTTTCGCCAGTATCATTCTATGCTTGAACATCCAACCATTAGTTACTCTACTCTTCTATGTATTGCTTTTCGGTAATATTTTTTGAGAGTGCAACGAATGTAGTGGAACCTCGAATTTTGAACTTCTATACTCACTTTTCAATTTTTAAAGTTTGTTTGAGAGTTTTTTGCTCTTTTCTCGTTCCTGTCAATATTTAAAATCTCACTGCTATGCCTCACATTTTGCTTAATTTGCACCATTACTGTTAGCAATTTGAGAAAGCACAAAACTCAAAAATAGAAATAAGGACACAAATGTGTCTCAAAATGTAATTCTATACATTCAAACTCCCCCCCTTTTTGTCAGTAAAATCTCCCAAATCCTTAATCTATCACATAGCGTATCTTCTCCACATCCTACATCTCTTCGCGCATCACCATATCATCTCCTACTAATTATGGCCCCTCCAATTTACGTAAAAGGTGGCGTCTGGACCAATGTTGAAGACCAGATTCTTCGAGCCGCCGTTTCTAAATACGGACTAACCCAATGGAGCCGTGTTGCGTCGCTTCTACCTAAGAAAACTGCCAAGCAGGCCAAGGCAAGATGGAATGAATACTTGAACCCCATAATCAACAGATCAGAGTGGTCCAGAGAAGACGACGAAAAGCTCTTGGAACTAGCAAAGCTACTACCTCATCAGTGGCGGAGCATAGCCCCTATCATGGGACGGACAGCGACGCAATGTGTAGAGAGGTATCAGTACCTTCTTGAAGCAGCACTCAAAGGAGAAGACGAGGAAGAAGATGAGGAAGAAGACGACCAAAAACTTGCAGGGCCAGGAATCGAGACGCTTCCTGCTCTTGGAAATGCTTTTGAGAGTCTTCCGTCCCGGCCTGATATGGAGGATATGGATGAAGATGAACGAGAGATGTTGTCGGAGGCAAAGGCTAGACTCGCCAACACGCAGGGAAAGAAGGCAAAGAGAAAAGACAGAGAGCGGATGTTGGACGAGAGTAAGAGAATTTCTCTACTCCAGAAACGCAGGGAACTCAAGGCTGCCGGCGTAAACATAAGTTTAGAGCTGAGGAACAGAAAGAAGCGTAACGAGTTCGACTACAACGCTGACATACCTCACGAGCACGTACCTACACCAGGTCTCTTCAATGTTCTGCAAGAGGACGAGTCCAATGAAATCGATAGGACTACATTCCAGAAACAGGTGAACTTGAAGGGAATCAGCATGAAAGAAGGAGAAAAGCTGAAACGAGATGAGAAGGACCAAGCAAAGAGGGAAAGCAAGCGTCTGATTAAAGAGATTCTGGCTGCCGCCGAAATTTTCTCGAATATTGCAGAAGAACAGCAAACCAAGAGACGAAAACTCGAACTACCAGCTCCTGGCGAGGAGGTTTCTGATGATATCAGCACTCGAATCTTGCAGAAGTCACGAAAGTTACTCCTGGAGAGCGATAGTTATTTGAAAGATGGCGCTGGGAAACCACAAAAGGAGATACAAATGAAGGAAATGACAATACAACTTTCCAAGCCGAAAAATACAAGGAGGAAACTCACTGCTACAATCCACAAGGTATTGTCGGCAGTTCCGAAACCAAAGAACAATGTCGAGATAGTGTTGCCTCAGATGGACCAACATGAGGAACAAATCGTCGTTCTGCTTCCGCAAGACTCCCAGGATGGCATGTCGGAGAGTTTAAAGCTATTGCAGCAAGTTGAAGCAGAGAAGGAGAAGTTACGCCGTTCGCAGGTGGTTCAACGAGGATACACCATACCCAATCCAGAAGAATTACTTCCGGTTGCTAGCAGTTTGAGTGGCCTACACAAGGTAATAGCGGAGGAGCTTCACGCTCTTGTCAAGTCTGATTACACCGAGTTTGAAGATCCCTCAACCGGTTACAATATTGTTGAAGTTGTGGACGAGCAGACCTACAACGAAGTTTTCAGGCGAATTTCAGAAGAGACCAATAAGGAAGCAAGAGTTGCTTCCACCAGTATAGAAAACTCACCCCTTCCTCACGGGCCAGAAGTGGCAGACCAGATCAACGAGGTGTTGGATCGCTTGGATGCCGAGACCGAATTGGCAGAGAAGGGTATCCAAGAGGACTTTTCCAGATACGAAGAGGATGTGAGAGCCAAATATCGGAAGTTGCAGGAGGCATTTGATGATGTTGCTGATACCAATCTTGACCAGAGACTCCACGAGAATATCGCTCGAGGCGATGAGATTTCAATCGACATGAGATCTTCCAGACTCCACGAGTTGGTTGAGGTGGTCAGAGCAGCAGAGAATCGGTGCTTGTGACTGAAGTTTTATTTACAATTCAGGTCGGTGTTTAATTAATTCTCAATCTACGGTTCCAAAACTATTCAATCTACAATTAGTCATTCTACCAAGATTTTCAACTCGAATATCAACAAGAGCTCTCGATTTCACTTTTGTAGCTATTTTTCTCTCATTCCTCCAGTTCTGTCTCTTGAGATTCGCTTACTGTTGATGGTCCTGCATTACCATATCTAATCTGAGATCTACAACTACCAGATCATGTTTTCTAATCTTATTTGCATACCACTTCGGCTCTTGGACCCATTGCCTATCAGCGAATTGCTCACAGAGATCATCAGAAAGGACTTTTTCCAGCCTCCATCTGCTTTCTCGGAAGATCTCAATCGCGTTCAGCAACTTCATGACTACATATCTTCAAATTCCTCTAACCCTGATTTGGATACATTGGAGTCGGTTACATACGAATACTTCTACGTGGTAGGTGATATATCCCGTAAATTTCCCAAGGCTGGCATCACAGTAATTTGGTATGGCACCCTTGGGTATAAGCCAGTCAGGTATCTGGTTTCTTCGTGGACTGAATTACAGGGGAGCATAATGCACCAATTGGGAAGTTTATATTGTCAGAAAGCTTTCAAGGAAAGTCAATACTCAGATGAAGGCATAAAAGCTGCCTGCTCGTATTTCAAATTGGCTGCTGGCTGTTACGAGTACCTACGAACTCTAAGCATGCCAGGCAATGACTACCAGGACACAACGTTGCAGAGTTTGCAATGGCTCATGTTGGCCCAAGCACAAGAACTCACATGGAATAAGGCTATTTCAAACACTTCTATGAAAAACACCGTGATTGCACGGTTGTCTATTAAGGTGGCCGAGATGTATGCTGCAGCACTTGAGTTTGCTGAAAAATCAGACTCGATTATCTTGGATTGGATCAATCAATTCAAAGTAAAAAAGAATCATTTCACTGCGGCTGCTCAATATCGTATGTCGATTGTTGCCCAGGACAATTTCGAGTACGGAAACCAGGTTGCGTATCTCTTACAGGCATCATCATTGTGTGCCGAAGCTGGTAAGCATAAGCGTTACGTGAATGCGGCAGTTGTTGAGGACCTAGAAGGGCTTACCACTGTAGTAAATGAGACGCTTCGAAGTGCTCAGAAGGATAACGACTTGGTCTATTTGAAGCCAGTCCCCAGTGCTAAAGAACTTCCTCCCATAAACGGAGTTTCCATGGTCAAGGCCGAGATTCCAGAGAAGTTGATTGAAAGGGGCGACTTTCCACAAGCATTCGTAGCTCTTTTGCCCTTTTCCATTATTCAGGTTGCTCAGGCATTTAAGGAGAGATACGAGCAATTCATTTCTCATTCGTTCCACGATCCAATCCGGGCCCTTACACGAATGTTGGGCAAGTTTCTCACCGAGAACGACTTACCAGCATCAATAGATACACTCCAGAAGCCCGAAAGCTTACCGGACTCAATCATCCACCACTCGCAAGAAATTATGTCCCTTGGGGGAATCAGGTTGATCGAATCCTCCATGACAGAAATATCCAAGTTGGCAGGGCAGGCACAGGATCTTATTCAGTCATGCGAGGAGAGACTTCGCATGGAGAATTACGAAGATGACTTGATGAGAGAACGCGAGGGATCCTCAAGGTGGAACAGACCTCCTTCTGATGTTGCAGGTGCTGAGTATATTTCAAGGCTAGAAAAAATGAAAGAATATTGGGAGCGTGGGCACCAAAGCGATCTTTTGATTGGAACCAACTACGCCTCAATCAGAGAGTTTTTGAATATATACTGCGCGGGCAAAGATTCATTGGTCAAATCTATACCCAGATCTACCCATTCGAACCTCAGCTCACCAGTAGCTAGTTTGGTGGCGGAATTGAGAGATTTGCTAGGAGAAGCTGACACCTTGGAGAAAGAAAGAAGCAAGTTTTTATCAAGCATTGACATCAAGGCCAGAGACCACAGTATTCTTCCAGCCATTCTCAACGAGTTTAGGAAGAACCCCAGTCAGTATCAGGACTCCAAGGGCAACATTGAGGCCGCAAGATTAGAGACAATTTACGAAAAGCATATCAGGTTCTTCAGTTCGGACCTCAAGTTCTTGGAGAGGCTGAAGGAGCAACAAATTGAATTAGAAAGAGCCATTTCGGTGACTAACGCTAGTTTCTCTCAGGCCAGAACAGTGGACTACGACCGATCTCAAAGAAAGAGGCTTGACGTCCTTCAAAGTTTTGAAGTGGCATATGTGCAATATTTGGACCTTGTCTCCAACTTGAATCAGGCTTCGAAGTTCTACACCGATTTCCTTGAGAAGGGAAATGTCGTTCTTCGAGAATTGGATGAGTTTCTCTACTCCAGACGAGAGGAGGCCCGGGAACTCGAGATTTCTATCCACAATTCCAATAAGCTCAATGAGATCGAACTGTCAATGGCGAGTCCTGTTGCTTCTTTGCCTGCACCAAGGGGCCAGAAAGCGACCACCTGGGACCCATCAAAAGGTATTCACTTGTCGTGATCTTGCACAGGAAATTATCAACAGTGCGCACATCAAATGGAGATGTCTATGGAAGCTTGATGATCCTACGGTATCTTCGATACGTGAAAAATTACATCATGACCCAACCGAAGAAAAACGTGATTACAATCGTCGGCACTACGGGTGTGGGTAAGTCGCAAGTATGTTACAATTCTACGTATTATGAGAGCATTCTAACATTGTTCAGTTCAGTATAGATTTGGCCCAAGCCATCAATGGGGAAATCATCAACGCCGACTCCATGCAAGTATACAAGGGAATCCCCATTATTTCCAATAAGCATCCGATTGATGAGCGAAAAGGAGTTACCCACCATGTCATGGACCACGTTGGTTGGAATGAAGACTACTTCATCCATCGATACAGCGAAGAAGCTAATGCCGCCATTTCCGATATTCATTCCAGAGGTAAAACACCCATAATCATCGGAGGAACACATTACTATTTACAAAATCTCATTTTCAAGAATAAGACGGTTGGAGAGAAAGAGGACAAGGAAACGTTAAAGACACTTACTGCCGAAGAACAAGAGCTACTAGACGGGCCAGTTGAGGCGATATTCCAGAGATTGTCAGAAGTTGACTCTGTCATAAGCAAGAAATTCCACCCACAAGACAAAAGAAAGCTAAGAAGAGCGCTTGAGATATACTTGACAACTGGCCAGAAGCCCAGCGAGATATATCAGGAACAAAAGTTCGATGAAATAGAAGACTCGTCTTTGAAGTTCAATACACTCCTTTTCTGGCTATATTGCGAACCAGATACCTTGAAGAAGCGTCTTGATGTCAGAGTAGATGCAATGATGGACAGCGGAGCGTTGGCGGAAATCAAAGAGATGAATGACTTCTATCAGAGCAAAGAGCCAAAACCAGACTGTACTAGTGGAGTATGGCAGGTGATTGGATTCAAGGAGTTTCTCCCTTGGCTCGAAGGTGGCCAACAGGATCAAAAGCTTTTTGATGAAGGCGTGGAGAGAATGAAGGTCCGCACTCGCCAGTATGCAAAGTACCAAGTGAAGTGGATCAAAAAATTGTTGGGAGTGGAGCTCAACAAGGAGGCACGGTTCAACTTCAAATATGGAGGCAAAATGTATCTTCTCGATGCCACAGACTTGAGCGAATGGGAACATAACGTCGGAGTTCGAGGTTGCAAAATTGCTGCGGAATTTCTCGCAAACGGACCACTCGGAGTCAAGGAGGCACAGGCTCCAGAGGCGCTTCTTAGCATCCTCCCCACCTCTGAATTCTATGAGGAGTTCAACAGTAACAAGACCATCAATTCTGTCTCCAACTGGAAACACATTGAATGTCCTGTTTGCAAAGACTCAGAGGGAAAGCCGTTTGTCGCAGTTGGTAACGATAATTGGAAGGTGCATGAAAAAAGCAGAAGACATAAAAAGCAGTTGGGGTCAGCAGAACGGAAGAGAAAACACGACGAGATGTTGGAAAAATACAAGAGGGCTAAGGAGGAAGTTGCTGAAATATAAGGGAGGAAGTAGTAATCATGTTAATAGTCATTTCAGAACGCAATAGATTGAGAAATTCCTTGGTAAAGCTCGATTCAATTGCTCGTTATGAGTAGAAACTCAGCGGGAGTTAGTGTCAATTTCGTTGAAAGGTCCATTTCCAATAAATGACTCTTGGTCGAAAGAAATATCACCAGTCTTTCTCAGAGTATATCCACCTAAATTTCTCCATGGTTCCAGTATCTTTCTACTTCGAAGATCTCGGAATCAAGATGTCAGATCTTGAGTTTGCTTTTTCTTAACCAATCTACACATTTTGCGCTTTTTTAAAAGCTCTGCTACCACTAGCATTCACTATCTATCCAAATATACTCCTGATTAGCCGTTTATCACACTTTTCGCCAATTTGAAGTACTTAAATTTCTACACATATAAACCACATTTTGGCTTCATTTGTAGCAGCTTCGTTCCTCATGGCCCAATGGTCAAGGCGTCTGGCTACGATTTCGTAACCACTTCTCGGTTGGAACCAGAAGATTCCAGGTTCGACTCCTGGTGGGGAAGCTTCTTTTTTTCTCATTACTCGCGATTGATTTCACCACATTCAATTCCCAAATCCACGAACCATACTTCTTTTCACTGATCATTTTACCCATCAAATCCTTCACACGACATTAATAGTCCACCGCCTTGATAATCTCCCCCACCTCCCCTCCATGAAGATTTACAGCATTTACATCCTCAACAAAGCTGGGGGTTTAATCTACCAAGCCGATCTAAATCCCGGCCTCTCAAAGCTTTCTGTCAACGACTATTTGGTGTTGGCAGGTACATTGCATGGAGTTCATGCTATTGCTACGCGATTGCGTCCAGAAAATGCTGCTGGGACTCAAGAAGATCCAGCTTCTATCAATGCGTCCATTATCTCTACTGGGAAAGCACACACACCCGATTCCAATCGCCTGGGACTTCAAAGCATCGAGACAGATCACTTTAGTCTGTATGTTTTCCAGACATTGACGGGAATCAAATTCTTCATCGTGACTTCTCCTGCTAAGCCAGTGGACCATCCATCGTCCGCAGGATCGTCGGATCACAGCTTGAAGAAGCAGCTAGACAGTGTCAGCGATATTTTCAAGAAGATATACGTGTACTACTGTGATTTCGTGATGAAGGATCCGTTTTATTCTCTTGATATGCCGATCAAGAGTCCGGTGTTTGAGGCTAAGGTCAAGAGTCTTGTCAAGGCGTAGAGGATGTAATTAGGGTAGTTTTGTGAACGAGGTTACAAGAGCAAATTGGATGGGAATCTGGATCGATCGGAGCCACATTCCGTCGTTTGAAAGGTGAATGGGTTCATATTCGAAGCTCTCAATCAAGTTTTCCGATACCGCAGCGACATATGAAGTTCTGGATGGCATGTTCAAGATATCAGCAAGCCCCTTTTTGCGTCATGGCTAGCACAGTAACTACTTTGCCCCGAGTAGAATTGTTCTTCTGAATCATGGATCTTCAGTGCCAATCTAAAGAACATTAGCATGATGATAGATGAGACAATCATTGAACGAGAAACGAGAAGTAGACTCCACACAATACTTAAGAAATATTCATTTATGCAAAGCTAGTATAGTATTCTCCATTTGGTATGAAGTTCTCCATAGTCTATACTCTACCACTTCATCAAAATATTGTGCACACCCTCATCACAAATTTTCATAACCAACTATGGCTGAACAGGACAAAGAAACCAAGCCTGACTTGGATACGAGGATCGGAAAAGATTCACCCTTCACATTCGGTCAACGTTACCTCACAGACGACAAAGATGTGTTCGACCACAACGCCTGGGACCATGTTGAATGGGGAGATGAGCAGGTCGAACAAGCCAAGGAACTAATATCCAAACAGTATGACCTGCCGGTCAAGGACTTCGACAAGAAGTTATACAATGCCAACCCAGCCAAGTTCTGGGACATTTTCTACAAAAATAACCGCGAGAACTTCTTCAAGGACCGAAAATGGCTCCAGATCGAATTCCCTTCTTTGTACAAGGTGACATCTGAGGACTACGGCAAACCGGTCACCATCTTGGAGATCGGATGTGGGGCAGGAAACACCTTCTATCCCATTTTGAACCAGAACAAGAACCCCAACCTCAAGATTGTGGGCTGTGACTACCTGAAGGTAGCTGTGGACTTAGTCAAGGCCAACGAGGAGTTTGAACCCAACCACGAGAAGGGTGTTGCATTCTCTTCAGTATGGGACCTTGCCAATGCCGAAGGTAACGTTCCGGAAGACTTGGAACCCAACTCTGTGGATATTGTCATTATGGTTTTCGTCTTTTCTGCATTGCACCCAAACCAGTGGAAACAGGCGGTTGCTAACTTGCAGAAGGTGTTGAAGCCCGGAGGTGAGATCCTCTTCCGTGACTACGGTCGTTATGACTTGGCCCAGGTGAGATTCAAGAAGGGAAGGTTGCTCGACGACAACTTCTACATCCGTGGAGATGGAACCAGAGTGTATTTCTTCACCGAGGAGGAGTTGAGGGAGATTTTTTGCACGGAAGGACCATTCACCGAGGAGAAAATCGGTACTGATAGAAGGTTGCTTGTCAACAGGAAGAAGCAACTCAAGATGTATAGAATATGGCTTCAGGGAGTTTTCCGCAAGCCGGAGCTCTAAGAGACAGCAACCACAATGTACAAGAAACAATCGAGATGGCAAAACGTAGACCACACGTCGATGATCGGAACATCGTACAAGACATCGACATTGATTCCTTGGATGTATGCTTTGAGATTATTGTTTTCGGGCATATCAGGTAGCCACTGACGAAGAACATCACGTAGAGTGGTTTGCTTTTCCAGGTCTTTAGTCGGGAAGACAGGTGCTTGTATTAATGTTGAGGATCCAGCCAAGTATAGCTTGATGGGCACTCGTTGCAATGTTTTCGGTAAGATTTTCTTGATAATAGAAGTGTATACTCCATAGTCATGCTTCAGGATGGCAGCCCATAGCGACTTCGTATCGCCTTCGCTCAAGTTCATCACGGCACGCGAGTTCCCATTCATGACATAGCACGACTGTTTGAGATGGTTTATGAAAATTTCGTTGAGCAGAGATTCGTAGTCCACTGAGCCTCCTATGGACTTGAACGGTATGATGTCATCATTGGGGAACGTCTCACTGAAAGTTTCGTATCGAAGTACTAGAGTCCAATTCCCGCCATCGAGATGGGTTGGAAGATAGAGCAAGTCGTACAAAACACCCACGGGTAGGTTCCACTTTAATGGCACATCTTCGTACTGGAGCCAGACGTTGCGAATGTCTTTACCCAAGACAGATGAAACGAATTGGACAATGGCAGGGAAATAGAGAGGGAAGTACAGGTTTCTGTGGGCCAGAAGGAGATACTCCGCGCCTTCCACGACGATCCGGATGTTGACGGAGCCATTCCACGTTCTATTCTTGATATTGTTCATGGCTGGAGAGCGAGTGCGCAGGACGTGAATTAAAGATAGCGAGTTGAAGGCGGAGGAGCAAACCAGAATGGTGAAACATTCAAGAATAGATATTGGTGTAGAGGAGTGTTTGGGGATCCAACAAGAACTAGAGTAATTTAAGACAATCAAGGGTTTTGCCAGAAGTTGACATGGATCCATGTCCAGCATATGTCTCTGAATCGAACGTAATGCAACCTATAAGGTGAACACAAACGTTGATCATCATAACCTAACAAATGTTGCTCCTAACAAACGTTGTTCCTAACAGATGTTGCCCAATACCCAACCATTGCAAAACGATACTTCACTACGTAATTCGGCATGGGGTACTGATCCGAACCCCAGCGGCCAATCTTTATATGTTAATACTATGCAAGTAATGTGGCAGAACTATCGCACTAATTCTTCTCATCCAATCCACTCAATAAGTTTTCACATAGTTTACAAGACATTCACCTTCAGTTCTCACCATCCTCTACTTCCACAGCTGCCCGAATCTTGATGGCAATAGTTGACAGAACACCCCTCGTCTGACCTCTTACCGCAGTTACTGTTCACTGGGACATATTTTTAGCACCCCAATGCGCAGATGCAAGTGACCCATCGCAGTGCGAAAAAAGCCATGCAAGTGACCATCATTTCGCACCCATTTTCGTACCCCAGCCAGCCACCTGGGGACAGGGCCCAATGCCCACATACAATCATACATTTAACGCAGATCCCCCCAGCGCTGCTCCTCTCAATTTGCCGCGGCACCTCACTTTGATCTGCTACTTATATCCCATCATCCGCCACTTGATTTAAACTCTTCATGCTGCCGTTTTCCAAGGCCAATGTGCGTACCAAAAAGGCGCTGGCCAACCAACCTGAGGCCAACTTGATTCCTCCGGTGCGGCCCTCAGAGTACCAGTCACTCGATATTTCCAACGCTGCAGGGTCGTTTTTTCCTGCTCAACACACCATGGAAGATATTCCCGTGGTTTCAATCATGGCCTCCAAAAACTACAGCAACCCTAAGCGTAGAGTGGTGAGCATGCCGGTGTTCCCACTGATAGAAACACAGAAGTTCATTCCTAGTCAGGCCAAGGCAGAATCCACTACTAGTGAGAAAAAAAGTGACCGCGAGAAAATAGATGATATAATTTCACACATACCCAAGGCTAATGCCACCATCAAAACTTCTGGATACTCGCAAGATTCTATTTCCAATCGCCAGTGTCAACCACAAAACGGCCAAATGTCCCATGGTAGAAAATCATGGCTACATTCAAGGCCAGGGACAGAAGGCAACGGGGTCACAATTGCTGGCTCCGGCTCAGGAGCCCTGCCTGCGCTGCAGCATGGTGAAAATGCAGATCTTGATCCGAAATCGAAGGCTAATCCAAATTTTATGGGCAAGTTCCGGATGTTGGTGGGCCCGGGAAAGAAGTTAGATTCAAAGTCAGGGAAGCGGGTGATATCGCTTCCGGCAGTGCATGTTCCTCCACCTCTTCCACCCAAAGATAAGGAGATTTCGCAGCCGACGTCACAGACATATGTGCAGAAAACCAACATGTCCGCTGCCCTCATTCCAGAGGTTGACGAGAGAGAACATATGCAAAAATCCACAATAACTGATGAGTGTCAAGTGGCTGATACCTCCAAAATGGCTGGTACGCCCACAATGGCTGATGCTACCTCTACGTCAGACCTTCTAGCTCTCCCTCAATCTGTTCTAGCTCTCCCTCAATCTGCGAATCCACTTCAGAAGTTTTCCAGAGCTGAGCTGAGTTTTACATCTAACACTCCCCCAGACAGCATATTGCAAGTATATCTCGAAAAACTGCTGCAATGTAGCCAACGCCTGCTGAGGGAGAATGTTTACGATATCGTCGACGCCTACATGTCGCTTGGATCGAGGGAATCTGTTGCTTCTGAGGTCAGCTCTGCACCTTTTGAAGTCCACTCGGGCGGATTGGAAGAGATGAACGAAATCATGTCTGCGTCTAGTGTCTACAGTGACGATGATGATGATAATATTTACGACACTGAAAGTGTTTTCAATCCGGAAGCAAAGAGCTCCGCTGGCCAATCTTCTGCAACTGTCTACTGTACTCCGGTTGGTCGACTTCTGCCTCAAGTTCCGAATGCGGAAATCCCGTCACCGGTTCCACTGATGGATTCGTTTTTATTTGCTGTTGCTCCGTACTCTGATGAATCTCTAGAGAGACAGGACCAACCTCAGAATCAGCACAAATTTCTGCTTGCTCAATTTCAGTACCACCCGGAGAAGCTGTTGTCGCATCCAGCCGATCCTCTGATTGATTCGTCTCAGATGAGGTATCAGCATCATTGTATGGTGCAAGCGATTTCACTGCCTCAGCAATATCATCAACCACATTCCCTTATAGATGAAATTCGACCCCCACCACCACCTGCGCAGATCCTCCACTATCAACCACTTCAACAACTTCCCCAGATTGTCCTTCTGAGCAGCTCCGAAACGAACCACTTGGAGCCAAAAAGTGGTCTAGCTTATAATCCCAAGCTTATCATGAATCCTTCTTCGCGAGCAATACCCAAGCCTTCATTTCCCACGCAGTCCAATGTTCGCAGCCATCGAGTGCCCTCAGACCCCATTCAGAACAATCGTCACCTGTTACACGAACCACTCGAACACTCTTCACGAAGTCTGGAAAAGTCACTTTCCAGTGTTCCAAGACGCAGAGTAGTCAGTGAATTCATGGGATCAAAGGAACCAACGGACTATTGTCTCGACACGGGTGCAGATTACCGTACTTCAAGATTCATGATTCCAAAGCTGGAGGCAGTCAGAGTAAGCAACGACTACAGCCCGCAGAATAGACAGTTTAGTGCAGCTTACATGAATTATCGAAACAAGAGTCTTCCAGTGTCTCCTACAGCGGATGAGAAGAAGTTGAGTATTAATTTGAGCGAAGGAGTAAATGGCCATAGTATCAGGAGAGCCGAGAAGCCTCTTCCTCGGCCATTATCGGTGCCGGTATTTCAGGTCAAGTCTTTCACAAGCCAGAAAGAAGAAGTTAAAGAAAGAGAACCCAAACGGTCTCTGGGTCCAATCTTCTACGTTAGAAAGTTTATTCGTTGACATTAGTATTCGGAGGCTGACTATTTAGCATACTATTCAAGATTTCATTATTAGAGCTTTACAATTAGGTCGTCGTTCTCGTACAAACGGATCAAGTCGGTGATACCATACTTGGCAGCAATTGTGTCGTTGATAAATCTTCCACCCAAATAATGGATTTTGCCAGGTTTGGCGAACTTCTCAGCGCATGGCTTTGGGGCCGTTAAACTCACTAGCATGGTTGCATCGATATCTTGATCAATAGGCCCCTCATCCACATCCCACCCGGATGGAATATCCACCGAAACTATGGGAGCTATAGATTTAGAATTTTTAGTTAAATAAGAGATCAACTCATCAAATGGAGCACGAATGGGTGGATGAAACGAAAAGCCAAAGAGGGCATCGACAATCACCGACACCGAGGTGTCCAGCAACAAGGATTTGACCTCATCTAAAGTTTCCACCTGGGGAACCTCTAGCTGAGTCAATTGAGTGGTCAAATTCAAATATAGCTCTTTCTTGGGCCGCCTTGGGTAGTAGATGATGGGCTCATAGCATCTCCAAAGCTTTAAGTGACGAGCACACACCAAACCGTCGCCTCCATTGTTTCCCGGACCAACCAATACCAACACTTTGTTGGAATTTGTGGTAGGGGGATATTGTGTGTAGATTGCTTTAGCCACAGCAAGACCAGCAAGTTCCATAAGCTGATCGATGGAGAATGCTCCAGTAGACATGAGCTCCTGGTCAAGCTGGGCAGCAGCTTTAGCGGAGAGGGTTTTGAACATTTTTTTGGTGGTCTGGTGTTCCTCGTTAGTGGAACGTATATTAGTGGTATACCGATGACAGCCGGTGACCTACATTCTGTGGGCAGATCTACATTCGCGTATCCAGGTTCACAATCTTTTGCCATTGGAGATAATCTGAATACACGTGAAGTATCTCGAGAGGAAAAGTTGAAGCTGGAGTGACTAAAATGATATTTCTGGGACTCACAAGTGTGAAAGTGGTAGGTGTCATAATGCACAAAGTGATGATACTTTGGCCACGAAGACTACCACATGAATGTTCATGGTGGAGGACCGCCATTTGAAGACATGAGCCGAATCGTGTGGTTAAGTGTGCTTCACTTCAACCTCCTAGTTTCGGAATTACCACCCAAGCACTTTCCTTCTTGTGATCCACCACAAGTTCATTACTTGCTTGACTCGATTCATGATTGCTAATCTCCGGGACTTCTGGGTGTCGGAGGGTGTGTGCCGGACAGAGATAAGAAGATAAGACTGGCCAGCGGAATGCTGGCCGAGATACACAGTCAACCTACCTTTATTCTTTGTAAGCGATGATTGTGTTGTTGTCGTTTTTCACAGCTTTTTTCATCTTCTGCCACTGGTGTCTCTTCCAGATCCTCTGATTGCAGGCAATCATGTTGGTCCGAACGAATTAAAATTACAAAAGAAAATGAGATACTCGAACAAGTGAAGTATATCTCCGGGATGCTACGGATAACATGGAGGGTGGGCAACGTCCTCAGCTAATGATATGAAAGCTTTTCAATGAAGTCCTTGAAGAGTTGTCATAGATTCAGCAGAACCTTCCCACTTGACTTGTGACAAACAAAATGATTGGAAATAGTGGATAAATACATGTCCAACATGACTTACGTGTAAATGGGATTGAAAAGAAAAAAAAAAAAAAATTCAATCGAAGCATATGAATTTACTTTAGTTGCCCCATCTAAATACTGAATACTCGACTGAACTAAACTAGGTTGAGTCGATCTCACATATTCTCATTTCGCGCTACATAGCTGGCTGAACCTAATCCCATTCACTATCTAGCAGAAATGATTACAAGGATTAATTGACCTCACAACCATCCTTGAAGATCAGAAAGTACATCATGCTTCATGCTGCGATTTAACTATTGCATTTGTTGCTGGGTAGCTATGCAGGGTCCTTCGCTGTGTGGAATTGAAGCACAAGATTTGTCTCTAGTAGACATACGTACTAAACTAACGATCATGAGACTAATCTTTGAAATGTAAACGACGGAACAAAAATGAGGAGATATGGAAGCAGTACTCGAATGATAATCGGACATGAGCAATTTTTGCTTCTTGGAGGCCGAGAAATAAAAATCGACCAAATCTCTAACCACTAGTCGCATAAATCAATAATGCAAATGTTCCCTCAGTATGTCATTTCCATGCGGCCTCCATACCGGTCTATTTGAGATGTGTAATTTCTGGTGCGGCCCAAAATACCTCGACCCAACTAGCTGCCACACCCTGTTAATAAGAGGTTCTTCAAAATAAAATGTAAACATCATCTGCAATAAACCTAGCCTTGACATTCCATTTCACTCACGCAACTTCCCCTATACTATTTCTATTGTTTGGGTTGGCCTCAATCTTCACGCGCGCCTCCGGCACAAAGTCACATACCATTCTGATCCAAAGATCAGCGAGAAATTTCCTAATAGAATCAGGCTCAAGATAGACTGGAAGGCCTCCACTTACTCAATATAGACAATGGAGAATCAACTGTCTTCGTCGATTGTGAGCAACTCGCCCATGATCAACTACCGGAAGGATGCCAAAAAAGCCATCAAATTCACCTTCATGGTTGCTGGAGAACTGGGCACCGGGAAATCCACTTTCGTCAACTGTCTCTTGAACAGAAAAGTAATGAGCCATACATACGAGGGAATCAACAAGGCCTTGGACACGAAGACTTTGTCGTTTACCCTGGCAACCTCGGTGGCCTTGCCCAACACTGCCATTTTGGCCCGCAATGAATTCGACGCGTCAGTTGCGCACGAAGAGCCGGGAATTGCATTGACAGAGACAAAGGTCGAGATTGTTGACGAAGACAACGTCCGGTTGCAGTTGAATATCATTGATACTCCTGGATTTGGTGACAACTTGAACAATGAGCTCTGCTTGAACGAGATCGAAAACTACTTGAAGCAGCAGTTCGACTTGGTGTTGGCGGAGGAAACGAGAATCAGAAGAAACCCCCGGTTCGTAGATACGAGAGTCCATGTATTGCTCTATTTCATTACCCCTACAGGTCATGGATTGAGAGAATTGGACATTGCTTGCATGAAGCGATTGGCGAAGTACGTAAACATCATCCCTGTGATTGGCAGAGCCGACTCATTTACGCAGTCGGAAGTGCAGCATTTCAAACAGCAGATCAGAACCGACATCGAGCGCTTCAATGTTCCCGTTTTCCAGTTCGACAACTATATGAGCGACTACGACGAGGAAGAAGACTACGACTTGATCCAGGAGTGTAAGTTCTTAACCGGATTGCAGCCATTTGCAATTGTGGCCTCAGAGCAAGATTTCGAGATCAGAGACAATACCACTGGCGAGACCAAGACCATCAAAGCCAGACAGTACCCATGGGGATTGGTGGATGTGAACAACCCCAAATACAGTGATTTCCCAATCTTAAAGTCTGTACTCTTGGGGTCACATTTGCAAGATTTGAGAGACTTGACTCACGACTTTTTGTATGAGACTTACAGAACTGAGAGATTGACCAAGGTCACTGGAAACGGAAACGATGACAATGAAACCTTCCACGACACAACTGAAAACGAATCTCTTGCTGCAACGGTTCCATCGATGTCCAACTTGGCCCAATTGACCGAGGGGACTGCTGACTCTACCACCAAGTACATAAACGGTAAGGATGACTCGGATGAGACCGCATCGCTTTCTTCAAACCTGAAACCAAAAACCATGTTATTGGATGATTACTCATTGGAGGGATCGCCCAAGCTTGGAGACAACTCTTCCTTCACGTCGTCGATCTCTACAGTTTCTGACAGCAGACCGCACGGTGGGCTGAATCTGGCCGACGCCTCATTCAAGAGACACTCGATTGGGCCCCAGCGCAGTCAGCTAAGACAGATCTCTGAGACGGTTCCTTACGTGATCAGACACGAGAGAATCTTGGAGAGACAACATAAGCTCGAAGAAATGGAGGTTGCCAGTGCCAAGGAGTTGTCCAACCGAGCTGCGATGTTGGAGCAGAAGGCTGCTGAGTTGAAGGCCAAGGAGAAGTTGTTGTTGCAGAGACTAGAGGAGTTCAAGAGAAAGCAAGCGGAAAATGCTGCCGTCGAGGAGGAGACGATTGACGACACCGCCGAGGAGACTGTGAATGGCGACGGGGAGAGTGACCAGGCCATGGAGTCGTCCGGCAATTATTCTAGGATTCATAAGGAGGAATCCGTTACGGATCTACACTCTATTGTGAAGGAGGATAAATAAAGGTATGTGGTTTGTGGCAGCAATTGGAGGATTTACAACTTGTAGTTAGAGTAACTCTAGAGTGAAATTATGTGCGTAGTCCTCATTGAAATTATGTGCATAGTCCTCAGTGAAATTATGTGGGTCTAAGCGGGTGCGCGCACAGCAGAGTACATTCCTATCAGCATAGTAATTAACTACACCCCCTAGACCCAGGGAGTATAGCTTGAGAAAACATAAGTAGAGAAACCATTTACCCCAAAAAAAGTTCAACCCCCAGAAACCATTCACAAGCCACTATAAAAAGCACCACCCACCCTGACCCAATCCCCCGTATCGTTGTCCACCACTAGGCTCCTACACATGGCAAAGCAACCAACCCACAGGACACTCCTCTATCGTTGAGATCAGCACGACCAAACACTAGAAAAAATCCGACTCTCTACCCTCTTCTCCCACGATTCCGATCTCCCCCCAGAATCAGTAAATTTCCACTAAACCATGGACATCGCAGGTCTTTTGGAATCGGCGTTGCTTGCCACCGACGCCTCCGTGCGTACTCAGGCTGAACAACAGTTGCAAGAGTTGGCATCCACCTCCTACCACCAGTATATGGTGTACCTCTCGGAGGTTTTGGTGAATGGCGAAGCCAAACCCGAGGTGAGAATGTTGGCCGCGCTCGGAATGAAAAACCAGTTGACCTCAAAAGATGCTCGCGTGAGAACAGATCAACAAGCCAAGTGGCTAGTTTTGGATCACCAGGTGAAGAGCAAGATCAAGGAGGCGGCATTGCAGGTGTTGTTGGGCAACGAGGAACGCATGGCGTCGTCCGTTCCCCAGTTGGTCAGTGCCATTGCCACCATTGAGTTGCCCCGCAACGAGTGGCCCACCTTGATCCCCACCATCATTGAGAATACCAAGAGCGACAAGCCCACCCAGGTGAAGCGGTCGTGTTTGCTTACCATTGGCTACATTTGCGAGAGTGCCGATGCCAACGACCCCCAGATTCTCGCCCAGAGCAACGGTATATTGATTGCAATTGTCCAGGGGGTTCAGGCGAGTGAGCCCTCTACCCAGGTGAGATTGACGGCGTTGAACGCATTGAGCAATTCGTTGCAGTTCATCAAACTCAACTTCCAGCGCGAGGGCGAGCGTAATTTCATCATGCAAGTAGTTTGCGAGGCAACCCAGGCGGCCGATACCCAGTTGCAGGCCGCTGCCTTTGGATGTCTTGCGAAGATCGTGCTGATGTACTACCAGCACATGTCGTTGTACATGGAGAAGGCATTGTATGTATTGTCCATTCTGGGTATGCAGAGCAACGACGATAAGGTGGCATGTATGGCCATCGAGTTCTGGTCCACCATCTGTGAGGAAGAGTTTGAGATTGCTTTCCAACTCCATGAATATGGCGAACGCGAAGATCCTGCCACCGCCGACCTCCAGTCCTACAACTTTGCTCTTCTTGCCACCAACGACGTGTTGCCTGTTTTGTTGACGTTGTTGACCAAGCAGAACGAGGACCCTGAAGATGATGACTGGTCGGTGGCCATGGCTGCAGGCTCCTGTTTGCAATTGTTTGCTCAGACCACCGGAATGTACGTGGTGGAGCCTACTCTCAAGTTCTTTGCTGCCAACATCGAGCTGCACGAGTGGCGGCCCCGTGAGGCTGCCGTCATGGCGTTCGGATCCATCTTGGAGGGTCCTGAGATTGAACAGTTGAAGGGCCCTATTCTGGAGGCAATCAAGCCAATCTTGCACTTAATCAAAGACCCCACTTTGCAGGTCCAGGAGACCACCGCTTGGTGTTTGGGTAAACTTACCGAGGTGGCACTCACCGTCATTGACCTTGGCACCGAGATGGAGCTTTTGTTGGAAGCTTTGTTAATCGCATTGAATGCCCACCCTAAGGTGTCAGTCAACGCCTGCTGGGCTTTGATGAACATCTTGGAGCAACTCTGCACCGATGCTCCACAACTGAATTCCAGCGTCATGTCTCGGTACTATGAAAACTTTATTCCTGCTTTGGTTCAGATTTCAAACAAGGAGGACAACGAATACAACTCACGTGCGTCTGCTTACGAAGCGTTGTCTTCATTTGTCACCTACAGCGCTGCTGACACTATGCATATCATCCAGAGCATCGCCATGGAAGTGTTGAACCGATTGGAGACTACTATTTCCATGCAACTGCAAGCATTTAGCGCAGAGAGTAAGACGGCATTGGAAGAGTTGCAGATCAACATCTTGTCCTTGTTGACCAACATCATCAGACGCTTAAGTCACGACGTACTGGGTGCTGCGGACAAGTTGATGACCATGTTCATCAAGTTGTTGGATGCCCAGCAGCCGAACGCGCTAATCGAGGAAGATATCTTCATCGCCATCTCAGCCGTGTCCAGCGCTGTGGGCCCAGAATTCTTAAAGTACATGGACCTCTTCATTCCATACTTGACCAAGGCTTTGACCAATGTTGATTCACCAACCTGCATCACTGCCGTGGGTCTTGTTGCTGACTTGGCCCAATCCTTGGGTACTGCTATTGGCCCTTACTTGAATGGATTAATGGATATTATGGGTGCTAACTTGAGTAACAATGCTGTTAAGAGGGAGTTGAAGCCTGCCATTTTGTCGTGTTTCGGAGACATTGCCGGAGTGGTAGGTGAAGGCTTCTTCCCATACATGGAGATTGTTATGCAAATTTGCACACAACTCGCCAACAGCGTTCCAGAAGACAACTCGTATGAGTCCATGGATTACGTCACGAATGTGAAGGAAGCTGTGTTGGACTGTTACGTGGGTATCGTCAGCAGCTTGAGCTCCAAGCCAGAACTATTGTACAACTTCCTTGGACCAGTTTTCCAGTTGATCCAGCAGATCGCTGGAGACATCGAATTGGCAATGAGCGAGTCCACCGCTCGGTCTGCTGTGGGATTGTTGGGCGACATTGCAGCAATGTATCCTGACGGACAGTTGAGGAGCTTCTACGAGCAGGAGTGGGTTACGTCGTTCATCAAGAAGACAAGAAGCAACCTTACATTCTCCCAGCAGACCAAAGATGCTGCTAGATGGGCTAGAGACAGGCAGAAGCGCCAGATTGGCTAGTCTATCATCGATTGCTCCATTCCGATCTCATCTCTCATTTCTCATCTCTCTTACCTCTCTTTACCTCTCTTTCATCTCTCATCTCTCACTCATCACTTCTCATATCTCAATCTCTCATCTCATTCATCTCATTCATATCATCATAATCTCTCACATACATCTCATCTCTCATCTCATCTAATGGATGGACTCTCATGATATCACGTCTCTTTTATATATCAATGCATAATTCTTACCCTACATTCAATATTAGTCGTAATCGCACCAGGAAAAAATCATCTACTATCATGGCCTACAACCCAATCCCTTTTGACCACACGTATATCGTGTATGACCCGTCAGACTTGATAGCAACGGTATGTGTGCAATTCTCCCTCTTGCCAATCTACGTAATGGTATTCTATACCTCGTGGTTTCTCATCACCAGAGAGATTGAGCCAGTTATAGTGGTTGGAGGTCACTTAATAGGCGAAATCATCAATAAAGTCATCAAGCACATAGTTAGGCAGCCGAGACCTGACTTCCACAAGGACTTCGGCATTAGTTCCTACGGCTTATCTTACGGAATGCCATCTGCCCACTCGCAATTCATGGGATTCTTCGCAGTATATTTCACGTTGAATGTCTGGTATCGAGTTCCCATGCAAAAGCAGTACAAATACGCCGCAATCTTCATTTTGACGGCTAGTGCTGTCATGGTGGCGTTCTCCAGAGTATACTTGTTGTATCATAACGTTCCACAGGTTGTTGTGGGGGTGGTGGTTGGGGCCACCTTTGGCATGTTATTCTATGTAGTGGTGAGCGTTGCAAGAAGTATTGGACTAGTGGACTGGGTGCTCGGTTGGCCCGTGGTACGCCAATGCTATGTGAAAGACTCGTACTACCACTGCTACCAGAGCTTTGCCCAGGAGCATCAACATTACCGGTTCCTTCGAGCCAAAGGGAAAGAGGAGAAGTCAAAAAGATAGAGGAGGAGTCAAAAAGATAGAGGAGGAGTCAAAAAGATAGAGCAATAGTACAAAGGATAGAGCAAGAGTCAAAAAGATAGAGATGGCGGGCCCATAGAGCCTAATGCAAATAGAGCCGAAAAGCACATGTAATCTATAATGTACCACTAAAAGTTATCCCACTCGTCGTCGTCGTCCCCGAGCAAATTACTCTTGCTTCCGTTCTTGCTCGTGGAGCTGGCGTGGGTCAAGGTGGTTCTCTTCTCTGGCCGTTGCACACCAAACGCTGGTTCTGGCTCCTTGTGGGTCAAGTTCAGGAAATACTTGTCCATTGTTCCGTTGATGCCATTCTGCTGAACGTCCTTGGTGAACGAGTTGAATGTCTCCAGCCCGTACTTGCCTGTCTGCTGCATCTTCTGGCCAAACTGCGCCATGGCCCTCTTGGCCTCGGTGCTGAATTCAGACTCTTGCAACTGGTTGAATCCGGGCTTGATCACCGTCTCGTGCATCTCGTTGACACTCTGCGCCACGCTCGACGAGAAGAGCCCCCACCCCTTGGAGAATGTCCCCACAGGATCCAGCTGGAACAGCGTGAGGGAGAATCCGCCAAATGAACCCTGGCCCTGGCTGCGGGGCTCGGGGGTGTTGCCGAACCCTCCATACTTGCCGCCCTGCGATGGAGGAAGATGGTCTGGCCTCAGGTCGTTGGCACTGCCCAAACGTGCAAAATACTCCTCGTTTCTGGCTCGATCTGCTCCCGGAGTGTTGGAGTTGCTTCTGTAGGAGCCAGTGGGGGCACCAGCGGCAGCAGCGGCAGCACCAGAGGCAGCACTGGGCAAACTATCATGCGAGCGGTCCTTGGCCACATAGGGACGCCCCTCAACTTCACACGACAACTTCTCCTTGTAATCTTCGGCAACATAGTTATCGAACTTCTGTTTGGCCGGCAACGAAAGATCGATGCCGTTAGCGACAAAGTAGTCCTTGCAGTTATCGTTTCCGCCCTTCTCCATGCGCAACACCTCTTCGGGCTTGAACTGGTCCATGGTGATGGATCTAACAAACGAAATGTGGACTCCCAATCCACGGTGGATACCGGCACATTCAAGACAGATGAAAATGCCAAACTTGGGGGAGGCCCACTGGGGGTTGAACGCGTCGCAGTCGAAGCATTTTTTATTGCCGCCAGTTTTTTGCAACAGCAAGAGCTTGCGGCGGGTTTCTGGATCTATCGACGACATTATGGTTGTGATTTTGAGAAGTTGTTCCTGCGATCTGATACGAATAGCAGGTCGTGCGCGAGAGATGATACTGATACGGCTGAGGGTTCGTAGTAGTAGCCGTCCACGTCCGCCTAATGTATTCATTAATTCTAGAGCTTGGAGACTTGCTCGCTATTCTTCTTGGTGAGCTCCACCGGGTATAATCGCTCAGTGGACAGCACCCCGAGGTGCCAGTTCCCTCCATCCACAATCTGTACTGTTCCGGTCACATAGCTGGCTGCAGGAGAGAACAAGTACACGGTAGCGTCAGCAATGTCTCTAGTGGTGCCAAGCCGCAGAAGAGGCACTTTACGAACGAAGTCCTTACTGTCAGACACAAGTCTCTCCATGCCCTCAGTGCCGGCAATGAGGCCCGGAGCTATGCAGTTGGAGCGAATTCCCAACGGTCCCAATTCCACCGCCAAAGCGTTCGACAACGCGTCAACTCCTGCCTTGGCTGCTCCAACATGAATCTGGAAAGGAACTCCGTAGTAGTGCAACGTGGCGCTCACAAAGATTATCGAACCTTTGGTCTTCTTGAGCTCGTTGAATGTGGCCTTGACAGTATTGAACGACCCGAGCAAGTCAATGTTCACCACCGCAGCAAACGCGTTCGACGACAAGTGATTGAAGTCTGCTAAGAAGTTTCCTGCGGCCCCAGCAATGACAAAGTCAATTCGACCCAACTCCTTGACGGTGAGTTCCACAGCTTTAGCGATGGAATGTACATCACGCACATCTGTATTCGGGCAGCTGATGACTCTAGCGCCCGGTCTCAATTGGCCCATTTCCTCGGCGGCCCTATCGGTTTTCTCCTTGTTTCTGCCCACAATGGCAGCGTTGGCTCCAAGAAGGATCATCGCCTCAGTTTGCACCCGGCAGATCGTACCTGCGCCACCTGTGACGAAAACGACCTTGTCCTTGAACAAGTCCGGCTTCCAAACTGAATTCTTGACGTATGATTGGTCCAAAGTCATGTCTGCTCTTGAGGATGAATCTTGCGCATTGCACCACTAAGTACTATCATTGAGATGCATGTGCAGGGGAAAATGCGGGGGAGAAACCGAGGTGAAAGGATACCTTAGTCTAATTATCACATTTATAATTTTTCTTCCAGCTAACCTGCTGATTTCAAGGTATGGAGAGAGTGACTCGCTTTCTCGATACGGAGGCGGTGTCGGAGTTTTCCTCGGCAGCTCCGAAAACTTCGCCTTCAGTAGTTTCCTCTTGACTTCTCTTTGTTCCCGAAATCTCCTTCTGGATGCTCTCGAACATATTGATATGGCTACCATTGCCTTGAGGCTCTTCTTCCTCATTTCGAATCGGTGAGGATGGATTGTCGGCATAAATTTCCTGTTCCGCATCCACACTGGTTGCAGTAGGGTCGTTGAGCAGTTGCACATGGCTCTCCACAGTTTGAACCAAATTCCGACCCGTGGAAACATAATCGATCTGCGTCTCCAAAAATGGTTTGTAGACATTGTAAATATGGATGGCAATCTGCCGATAATTCTTACCCAAACTTCGTCTGATGATAATCTCCAAGAGATCTAGGCACAGAGAATTGGCAAGGCTGTTTTCATTCGCAACAGATTCAAAAAAGTCAAAGTAGTCCTTGAATAGATTGTTATCGATGATGTGGCGGCAGAACGGGTAGTCATTGAGCAATATAATGCTCTTGAAGCATCTCATCACCCCCAACTTCAACGTGATCTTCAGCTTTGTGCGCAAGATCCTGAGAATTCCCTTCATAACGTTATTTTTAAAGAAAAATGGCCGACAGATCGAAGGTTCATGCTCCCTGCAACAAAATGATATGAGATCACACAAGTGCTGGTAAAGAATCGGATCATTTCTCATCTTTTCTTCTGCGGCAGAACGTCTTTCTGCGTCATCACTGGCTAAATCAATAAAATCTCGGAAGAGAATTGGCGCCACCTGGTCGTAGAAAGCGATGAAATACCGCTTAGCATTGTTCGAGGTTTCATTCTCTCGAGGCCTAAGATCTGAGTCGTCTTCCATCTCATTCGCATTGGAATTATCGCCCGAAACTCTCGCACAACCTAGTAGTGACTTTATTGCTTCATATGCTTGGATTTTGAGTCCAGGGTTTTTGTCTTCGAGCAATAATTGGCCCAACACAAGGGTCAAAGACATTTCACTTTCGAGGTTGAGACCTAATGACTCGGAGTGGTCAGGGTATGCATCATCTGTTGCTTCTTTGACATGCTCATGTCTTGGTGGTTCAAGCTCGTCGACATGCTCATCAATGGTGGGGGAGTTAACAAGGGAAACATCTTGTTCTATTATAGTTACGAGAAGTTCCGTGCCCACCACGCGAATATTGCTCTCTGTGTCTCTGAGGGCAAATTTGAGCATTTTGAACAAACCCGAATTCACTAAGACGGAATAAAAATCGGGCCGTTGACTTGCCTGGTGGCCCTTTGCAACCAAAACATACTGGTGAAGCATTTTGATGCCCTCACGCCTTTTCTGAAGCGATGCTTCATCGTTGTGGTCGTAAAGGGCAAACAATCGCGTTAGCAAGTTACCATTAGCGCTAGAATCTTTGAGGAAGTTGATGATATCCAACTGGTTGTTGTAGATCATTGACGAAAGAATATTAAGAGTTTGGTCGTCCAAGTTGCGAGCAAGTACCACGTTCTTCAAGTAGTTCAAGATGAAATCTCGTCTAAATATGGTCATTTCCGAATTTGCAGCCAGGGGTGGCTGTCGAATGTCCACCACTGACTTGAATTTACTCTCATCGAGTAAGTATTCTCGATGGCAAGCCTTGAATTTGGGATAGTCGCGGTCGTATTCTAGTATTCCCACGAACCCTAGCACGTTCTGTTCAGAATCTAGCAACTCTTCCAACAAATTCGATTCGTTGTATACCAAAAGTATTTTGATGATATCGCTCAATAGATGTAACGTCGGAAGGTCTCGCTCTTTCTCGGCGATCTTGAATATGTGGAAAAGCTCCTGAAAGTATTTCTCTTCGATAAGAAACCGTACAATATGTGAGCGAGTATACTGAGAGTTTGATCCTTGATTGACAATCTCCAACACCTCATCTAACGAATTCTTAGTTGGTTTGGATGGCGGATACGTGATGGGCCCCGTGACCAACTCAGTAATCTCTCTCGGGCCATCTCCAGTTGCCTCTTGCATGGTGGACAACACGTAATAGAGCGAGATCATCGGACTGAGGTTTCCCTGCTGTGCTCTCACTATAAAGTCGCAAAGATCGGCGCATCCCTCATTCTCCTGGAACGAGAGAGCCAAATCTTTGCCCGACAAATCCGTCCATACTATAAGAGTCTCTTGTTGTCGTTGGTACTGAATGGAGCCCTCCAAGAACGATTTGAGGATAATGTCATCGGAATCGAGCTCATTGCGCACAATGAAATACGGCTTCTTCAGATCGTTGTCGACATGGCCCATGCAATAACCGGTACCATTGTCCAACCAGTCTTCTCCTCTAAGTAGATACACTTTCACGCGTCGCGGAGACTTGCTTTTCAAACTTAGACTCTCGTGGGTAGCGCCGTCAACATTGGAGTTATTATTTCCGTTAGGTAGGCTGCTGGGTGGCTCCGATGCCCCATTATCAGATGCCACAGGAGAATCGTCTTCCATGCTGGCTCAATACAGGGTGTTCTCTTGAGTGCAAAAGGACCAACTGGGTAGAAAATTGCAAATACTTATATGAGACAATAACTAGTATAATTAGCTTTTGCTGGAGAAACGCTGCTTTCTGTTTGGTCAGTAGTTGATAGTTGTGGGTGGTTGTTGGTTGGAGCCATCACTTGAAATCGATGGCTGGATGCAGGCGGTGCTATCTTAGTTTGTGATAATACGAAAGTCAAAGATGTGCCAAAATCGGCAAAATTGGCAAAAATGCTGGAGGATGATAGTGGTGGCGGAGAGATGGAGGACCAAATTGACAAAGTGGTTTTTTATGTTTGTGTGGACCGTTTCGGTGGCTATTGCCAAATTTTGGATGTTACTGACAATCCCGAGTCATATGCTTAAATGGTAGCGAGATCTAAAGGTTGAGACTTTGTGAGAAATCATTTCATCCACCAGTAAAATCAGATAGGTAAATATATTATAAAACAGAACCACTTCGGCTATCACTACATCAATCCCATCACCTACAAGTTTCCATCCTACAGAAATTGTTGTCTTGGTATCACTTCTGTCGTTCACTAACTATGTACATCTAACGACAAACAAGTGCACACGCCAGGAGATTTCTCAACCAGTCGGCGTTGTCCACATCGTGGGTATCCTCAACCTCTCCCCACTCCCGTGTTTGGAAAATTGTCTCCAAGTTGCCCATCTCTACGAGCTCCTCCACGTTCTTTTTGTAATAATCAGCCTCGCTGTTCTTGTTCAACTGGTACAACTCCGCCTGTCTGGTCTTGTCAGAAACATTTGTCCGCAACACGCTCATGGCGCATAAGAACGACTTGGACGAAAGAATGGCCTTTTCCAAGGCTACAAGATCGTACATGGGCAACTTATCCAACCACAGTAACACGATATTCTGGGTGGTGAGGGACTGGCGGTTGCCACGAAGTCCATCAGTCTCACAGTCAAGGTACTCCAACTTGACCTTGTAGTCAGGTTCTGGCAACAAATTGTTTCTTCTGGCATACTCAGTGAAGTAGTCTTCGTACTCGGCGATCAACGGCCGGTACAACTCCTCCTGGCGCTGTCTCAACTTGCCCTCGTATTCGTCCAATGTGGTGAAAATCAAGCAAGTGTCAGTGTCCAAATATCGCAACATGTCGATCTTGATGTCCTGGAGATCGCCCACCTTGGTGATCAAGTTTGCGTCCACAGTTTCTGCTCCATGCACAATGGCCAAGTCGGTGGCACGCGACGCCATAGAAGTCAAAGGCAAAGTGTTTGGCTTGATCTTCAAGTCGACCAAAGTGTCCCATTCGTGGCCAATCAAGTAAGCCAACTGCTTCTTTTCAGAAGGAATCGAGAGTCGGTTTCCCAACGGCGTTCTCAATGGCTTATCATCAAGACAAACATCGTACTCGCCAGTTTCGTTATTATACTTAGGTGCGGCCTTGTCCCAAAACTTCGAGAGCGTCTTTTCCAATCTATTGGTCTCTGACTTGACATTGTTCACATCTCCACCAATAGCCAGACCCGACTTGGCAAAGAAGTCATTAACAGCGGCCTTGGTAGCAAATCTGACCAGTATACGATTGAAACATAGTCTCAGCCCCATCACTAGAGGCAACCCTCTGGAAACTGTGAGCATGGTGATGTGGTCCAACTTGGTTTGTATGTGCGGATTTTCGATGTCCAATTTGTCGTGAGAACGACACTGATCTCAACAAGAACCTTCAACGAAGACAATTCCGAGCACAACGAATACAATTCCGAGCATATAGTTTGAATATTCTTACATCACATCATGTCGCTAGATCCAAAAGCTTTGCAGAAGTTGCTCATTGAAATGGACAACCAGCTTAACAAGTCCAGAGCTGAACTCTCCATGTGCAATGTCCAGTTGGACAGAGTCGACACCAACTTGAAGATCATAGATGCTACCACCAAAAGGTTGACCAAGCTCACTTCTCCTGGAGACCATGTCTGGAAAGGGGTTGGAAGAGCATTCATCCAGAACGATGCCGGCGAGTACATTGCAGAGATTGGCAACGACAAGAAGGAGTTTTTGGAGACTCAGAAGCTGTTGAAGACGAAAAAACACTACTTGGAGACGACGTTGGAGAAGACTATTGCTAATATGACAGAGATTGTTGGCAAGAAGTAAGCTCGAAGGACACAGGATATTGCTACCACCTGGCCATGTCACAATAGGTAATAGACACCACAACAAGCCCAAACCATGATATCAATAGGACACTACAGTGTACAATTTTCGATTTTTGGAACGCTCTTCTATTCCGTAGTTAATTTTTTTTCCTGGAGACATAATCATCGCCGCTCCATTACATGATCAATTCCTCTGATCATCTTTGTCGCCCTATACTTCACCAACTATTACTTGGGCCCCACGAGGACCTGCAATATTCAAAATTTACTGCAACTATTCGTAATCTCTTCCATCTATTCGTAATTTCCTCCAGCTATCCCTATCTCCTTCAATCGCTGTCTTCATCCACTCCATCATCTAGGATTCTTCTCTCAATATCATCATCCTCGTCCAACTTGCGTTTGTTGGACATCTTCAAGGTCAAAAACTCATTAAGCTTATCTTGTAACGTCGTCAACTCTGCTCGAAGGTGTCCCAACGGTGTATCCTTAGCTGGGGTAGGCTTGTCTTTGTCTTGACCCCCAGCTTTGATGACAATGTCTGATATTTGCGTGGTCTTACCATCTGTGGAATGTGGACCTTCGCCTGGAACCAAGGAAACAGGTTGAGGCTCACTGGGTGATGTATAAACTGCAGTAGGGACTAATCTAGCCATCCTGGACGTATAGTGGAACACCTATGGACTTATTCTCACTACCTTAGATCGCACAATCTACAGTATGCATCTAGATCGAAACAGAACTCATAATTAATTACTACTTCTCAAACCTCTCAATGGGAATCCGCGAAGCAGAGTTCGAATACGCACTGTACTTCACTTCGATGATCTCGTCGGTCGTGAACTCGAGCGAAGGAATGTCGTAGCACGAACATGCCATAAGATATCCATGCAACACTCTAAGCACCGTCTCATCCGCAATGATCAAAATATCACCGGACATTCGCTCCATCTCGAGAATCAACGGCTCAATCTTGATGGCTAGATCATGGTACAGCTCCGCCCGGGAGAATCTGTGGTGGTATGGATCTTTCAAGAACAGCTCGTATTCAGACGGGTACTTCTCTGCAATCTCTTCTTCGGTCATGGTACCCACCACGCCTGGATTCTTCTGCAGTAATTGAATTCTGTGTCTAACATTGATGCCCATCTCCCGGAAGTACTTTGTGGTTTCAATGGTTCTCCTCTTGACGGAGGTCCACACAACAAACGAGTCATCGGAGACTCCGTCCGCGCCAGTAGGAGGATGTCTTTCGTCGGTGGACAACGTCTTCTTGAGAGGAGGACTTATCAAGCCCCCTGCAGAGTTGGGGAATGGCCTGCCTTTGGAGGCGACATACTTCATCAAGGTTTCAGTGAGATTCTTAGCATATGCAACACCACCATCATCCAATGGAGGATCCTTAGAATAGTCTAACTCGTTCTTGTAGCAACGGGCAAAGAACACTGAGCCCAGCTTGATCCGCGAGTTCATCAAGAAAAACACAACCTTGTTGATCAAGTAACCGTAATTGGAATTGTGCAACTCGATGCGCTGACCAAAGTTGATCATCTTGATGTAAGATAGGTCAGCGTCTGCGCCCTCCAGCTTCATCTCCTTATAGAATGGAGTCAATGCGTTGATTCTGTCGGAGTAGTCCTTGTAGGCATCGTCATAATTCCAATTAACGTAGTCCGGCGAAGACCTAGCTGCAGTCTCCATGTTCTTCTTAAGCATATTCTCGTCGGTGACCGTCGACTCGATAAAGATACACTGGATGTTCAAGCTATGGAACTTCTCATGAAGCTGCTTACGGTACTCAGGCAATGCATTCACCGCGTCGTAGATGGCAACCTGGCCCTTATCGTTTTCAAAAAAATTCAAGATGTCGTTCAAGCAGTCATCTACCGTTCTGTTCCGAAAATCGGTGGCCTTGTCGTTATTGGGGTGCATGACGTACATGGCATGGTCCAAATCATCGGTAGGAGCCGTAGCACGGCGGTAGTCACCCAAATGGAAGCTGTGGGTCTTCACTCCCAACCAACGCAAGTAGCGGGTGAGGGAAACAGATAAGTGGGTTTTGCCTCGTCCCGGTAAACCCGCCAACGCTATACAGATCTTACCAGCATGGAACAAACGGCCCGACTCGGTCGAGTAGAGCTGGGCGGGGGAAATATGGTAAGGGTCGATTTCCTTATGGACGCCATCGATCCCAGTGACATCACTCAGTCTTCGTTGAGGATTGAAAACGGCCGGTCTTTCCACCAAGTTGGGTTTGGTATTGTTGTGGAAAGACCACCTTTTCTTTGTTCTTCTGCCCAGCGACACGTTTCTCAGGAGAGGTGCGGAGCCGAAGCCATTGAATAGCTCTGTCTCGGCTTCGTTATCAGATTCCAACGCCGACATTTGTGGATGTAGTTGGTGGAGATAGTGAGAGGTTGGGGTACTGGAGGACTACCCCAGTCAAATTGCTGTCTGGGTGCAGTACAAACGGCCCATGGCACGCACTGGGAAAGAGACGGGAGGGGATGGGCTGGGATGGGTAGATATTGGCGATTATTGCAAACTGAATAAGTTGGGAAGGTAGAACGACGAGGGATTTTTTTTTGGCCGATAACTGCGCAACTGCAAGTGAATTGGGCATAGTGTGTAGACTCTTGAGTAATATGGTGATCTGTTCTGGAGTGCGCGCCATACACTAGTGTCGTCTGTAGTACAGTCTGAGTGTGAATCAATGCGAGCTAGTGGCTGGTTCTTAAAGGGATCAGCATGGCCGCTTTGCCTAGTGTTACTAATTTGAAAGTTGTGTCTATTGTGATCGAGCAATCCGATTACAATTAGTTCGATCTTCTCTATGGTTGCGAGGGTTGTTATATCCACCCTCTCACTCATTTTCCTTCTCTGTGTCAGGTCTAGAGAACACACATTCCGTCCAATATGCGTAAAAAATGTCATGATCGTACAATGGTACGTTTTGACTACTATAGCACCAACATCTCGCCATTACGCGATAGGTCTCTGTTACATTGTTCACTGGGCCACGAGAGGATTAGTTCCCTGAAGTTCCTGCGTATTTCCCATGACACAAGGCTCGAGCTTATTCTCGTAAGTACGAACCAAGAAAGATCGCCAAGGAGTATTCTCTAACTATCACAGAAGTTTCTCTACATATCACGGAAGTTTCTCTACATAACACAGAATCTTTTCTACATATCACAGAAGCTTCTCTATAATGTATCCTTCCTTTCAGAGAATCCTATTTTACTTTAAATCGGAAAAACCTTGGGCACTCAAATCGAATCGCAAAATACTCTTGTAGACAAACCTTCCACTGCATGAATATTACCTAACACACAGCTAAGTTCAACGAAATACACCATTTATCACCTTTATAGGAGATGAAAAGAAAGATGATCCACGATAATTGGAAGATCAATACCAGGAAATTTTGTATTCGTGTGAAGAGGAGGTGACTAGCTCAGCACGATTCAGTACACCACCAGAAACATATCAGTGTTACAGCATAATCACCGCATTGACCATATTACAGTTCATAGTATTGTTCATCAACGGCCTACAGACTCGTCGTTACAGATGTGTATTATACGATGATTAGAGTACAAAAACGCTTATTCCAACTTACCACCCTTTCTCTCGATCAAGGCCTTTCTCTTGTCGTCCAAGTACAACTTGGTGATGACAACCTTCGATGGGTGAATGTTGATTGGCACAGAAGCACCAGAAGACTTCTCGAACTGCAACTTCTCGATCTGGACAGAGAACTTCAATCTGTAAACAGTGGAAACCTTACCCTCAGAACCCTTCTTGGAGCCTCTGACGACGGTGACCTCATCCTCCTTTCTGATAGGAATGGACTTGATGTTGTATTGCTTTCTCAATTCCTTGGACAATGGAGCAGACATCAACACTCTTCTCTCAGAAGAGTTGGCGTTGAAGTAAGCCTTTCTGGACTTAGAACGGGAAGAAGAAACGTCTGGAACTGTTAGTATGGGACTGGAATTCAAATTGGGATAGCACGGTGAAGTAGGGTGGGAATTGGTGATTTCTGAACATTTGAAGATAATGCACAAATGGACTCTTCTGGTACTTTATGGTGCTGCTAACGAGTGGATTCGTATTGGAACCGGATGCTGACGTGTGCTTGATGGCGGTAACTACATACCTTGACTGATCTTGGCCATTTTGTTTGGTGGTGGATGAACTAGAATAAACCAAGTGATAAAAAGTCGCAGTAGATGGAGTACGGTAGAAAATTTTCGTGGGACTGCCTGCAGTACGAGCGCACGGTGAGCGCGGGCTACAAGGGCTTGTGCCCTAAAGAATAATATTGTGCAGTGCAATTGACATTGACCAAAAGAATAGATGTTTGGACTTGGGAATGGGGGTTTAGAATGGAAACAAGGGATCGAGGTGTGTTTAGAAGAGGCAAAAAAAAAAGTTAACTCAAAGGAAAAAAGAAAGCCCATGGCGGGACTCGAACCCGCAATCACTGTCTCCGGAGGACAGTACCTTAACCAATTAGGCCACACGGGCTATCTTTATCCCAGATGGAGATAAAAATAGTAGAAGAGGACAAGGCTTGTTGAAAATGTATATTTATCTCAATGAACAATAGTGATAAGGAAGTAAAATGGGCTCAAATATGGTATAAGTATATGAGTAATACTTCCATAAGCTGAAAATCACCGAGAAACAGTTTTATTTTGTACGATACTATGTGCCCCAAGTTGGAGTATTTGGGTACTTGACTGTTCATCCCGGGCCCCAAATGCTCCCTAAAACTACAATGAAGTAAACAGAACTGCTATGACTCTTTCCAGGAACCATGGTAACCACAAAATAACTATAAAACGTATATACGGTCTGTCTAGCCCAGCTCGTCCAGAAATGAACCAAGAACGTTCCAAATATATACCTAGCAGTGGTACAAATTCCTTGTCAAAGTTCTCATCGCAAAACCTAAAATACCAAATTAATCGTATAGTATAAAAATAATACCCCAATGAACCCATACCTTCACCCTATTTCGGAACTCCTTCCCAGCGTTCCCCAAAATTTTCCTCATCCTTTCTGATTTCTTCCCCAATTCGCAGCCGTACCCCAGTCATGCTGTTCCACCAAATTTGTGTGCGGAACAGAAAAAAATCAACTAATCGTGGAGAAAATCATCATCAAAGTCACCATGATTGGCTTCAGAAGTCTACTCGGGCCATCTGCTGCATACTTGTCCCCATTGAGAGCATATTCCATTCGGTCGTCCTCGAGGACCACCTTTGCATTGACTCGCACATATTCCCAATTGGCTCACACCAACCTCCACAAATCATGGTCGGCCAAATTCTACCAGAAACCAGCTGCTTTGCTCAACTTTGCCAAATACTCCACTAAAACGGCCCCTCCACCGCCACCTCCACCGCCCAGCGATAAAAATGCCCGCGGAAAGGCCATTCTCAACCGCATATCCAGAGTATTCACCTTCTCCATCTCTTCAGTTTTGGTTGTAGGAGCTCTTGGCGTGACGGGCCTCGTGGTTTACTTGATTCTCTCGGAATTGTTCTTGCCTTCCGGCGACACCAAGACCTTCAACAAGGCGGTGAAGCTTATTGAAGAAAACGAAAAGGCTCAGCGGGCCCTTAATTTTGCCCCAGGCGAACGTCTCAGTGCCTATGGTGAAGGTGTAGGCGACAAATGGGCCAGAAATAGACCTGCCCAGAGCGTCAGGCAGAGAGGTGCCGACGGAAAGGATCGTTTGGTGATGAGATTCCAGGTGGAGTCGACCAGTGGTAGACGTGCTCGAGTGGTGTTGGAGCAGATCGATACCTCGTTCTGGTCATCGGAGTTTGCCTACATTGCATTGGACTTGCCTTCCAAACATAGGATTTACGTTGTGGACCCCAAGTTCTTGCCTCTGAACTACGTTCCCAGCAGCGGAGTATTGGGCAAGAACGATGGCTTCTTGGGCCTCAAGTGGGGTCCCAAGAAGGACGACTAAGCCATTTGTCACGTTTCCAGCATACTTATGTAGCCAAATATATCGACGATATCACGAGATTATGTAGCTAAATATATAGACGATATCACGAGTATGACGATAGCGGCAACGCCGAAATGGGTGACTTGCATGGCGCTGTTCTTGTTTCTGAATTGCATGGAGCCGCTCTTGTTTCTGAATTGCACGAATTTGTTGTCATTGCTCGCCTCATCACTGGTCCCATCATCCACCTCTCCAGCCAAACTTTTCAACCCTGCCAATCCCGCCCTCTTGCCAGCCACATCTCGACAGTTTTTACCATCAGAGGTAAATGTCGAGTCCAATGAGGTATCTCCCTTATTGGTGATTAACACAGCTCTAGATCCCAAATTGCATGCATCTGGGTTCCTGTCGTTTTGCACCCAATACTTATTCAACGCATAAGAAATACGCTGCTTGATTCCACACGCAGAAAACTCTCCATATTCACCCTTTGACCCGTCTCCTTTGATCTCCAGACAGTCGATCATAAGGCAAACTTCGTCAAGAAAATTTGTTTCGTGGACCTTGACGTATGGATAGAGCACACAAGACAAGGAAGCTTCCAAGCACTCACAAGTCTCAGGCAGTGGGGGCTTAGGAAGTACTGACAGAGCATTCCAAATGGACGACGTTCTTGGGCATTTCACAGCTCCTCTTTTGGTCGTGGAATTCGTGGTTCTCTGCACCCCAACTGGCGTGAACTCCATGAACCGAAGCTGAACTGTGCTGAAATCATCAAGTTTCTCCAACACTCCAGGACTGGTTTCTTCAACGAGACCATATTGATTCTCATTTTGGAAAAATTCGTACACAATGCCTCCAGACCAAACTTTCAGCATTGTGGGCCCATACAATACTTCCATTTCCGAGAAGGGCCGAGTTGGGGCAGTGTTGCAACCAAACTCGCTAAAAAATATAGGGACCGGAAATTGACTGAACTCCATGGTTCTTTCCTTGTAACCTGAAGTTGCAAACGAGGAATAGCCGCACCACTCAAACATGTTAATGGAGTAGAAGTCCACTGCAGACTCTGTTCCGTTATCGTCGCAGACAAAGTAGTTGAACAGATCCAATCTAGTGGCGGCATCATCGTTGCTAGAGTATCCAACTGGAATCTCTCTGTATCCTTTGTCTCTAATGTAATTTTTGATATCTCTTACCGCTGCCTTGACAAACGGAGCAGAATTCGAATTCAGAGTTGAGGTGACTTCCTCGTTCCCCACAAAGAACCCAAGAACATTGGGGTACGATTGCATTGCGTCTACCACGTCGGTAAACCGCTTGAACAAGTCAAGGTCCCAGTATGGATCTTCCCTATTGATGGACCGCTCAGGCTCCCCAAGGTCGGCAAGCAAGTATATGCCGCTGTCTGCAAACGCATTCATACACACATCGTGGCTCTGGGTAGGATCGATTTGGTACACTCGAACTGTATTAGCACCAAGTTCCTTCAAATACTTCAAGTCTGAGAGACAGAGCGAGGGGTTTGCGAGTGAATCAATGTATCTGACATTGTCAGGGGAGTCGTAAACAGTGCCTGCCTTGATATTTCTCTGGTATGCAACACCTTTTACAAAGAATTGGTTGTCATCGCTTGAGTTGAAGAATTTATTGCCATGAATGACGATAGGAGAAGCAGAAGCAGCTACGGAAGCTGCCAGGCAGAACATCAACAATTTCTGAAAAAACATATGTAGTGGATTATGTTTGTGATTCCTTTGGCTGCGAAATGTGAAATGGCTGCGAAAATATACCCATCAATACATTATAGTGTTACATTAAAAATAATACATCCGAATATTAGAAGAGCTCATACAACCGCTTGAACTCCTTCTTGCCCTTACACTCCAACATGTAGATCTCCTCCTTGCTTACCTTTAACAAGAGTGCAGCCTTTCCAATTCTCTCGATAATATTGAAAATGGCCGACTCATCGAAACTGAACTCAAGATGCTTCAAATCGTCTTCCACAGAGCTATTCTGGCAGTCCAATCTAAAATGGTAGGAGGTCTTGTCAAAGCTGTCCGTGGAATGGAAAATGCTGAGAGTGTACATGTTGATGGTTTTCCACGACGAAAGGCGATGGATCGCCTCATATGATTCCTGTTGTTTGTGGAGCCTGATGGTGGCACGATCAAGCAACAACAAGTCTCCATCATGAAGGATCTCGTCGTTCGGAGCCGAAACTGCAGAGCTGGGTGTTTGCTTTGAGTCATGAAGGACAGTATAAATGCTGGTAAGGGTCGAAGACGCGCTAGGCTTGGTACTCATATAAGACGATGCCAATGTATTGTTGGACTCGAAAGTCGCCGATTTCATCAAAGTCGGGTCGGCGTTCATGACTTGAATGATATTCTCAAGGTTCTTCTTGAGGCTTGTCAAGAGTGCACTGTTGTAGCAGCGAGCAATAACAAGCATTCTTTCATTGGTGATCGAATTGACCGAGTTGATTTCCAAGTCGAGAGCAGACGATTGTCTGACCTTGGCAGAACTGTCGATATTAAGCATCAACACAGGCTTGTCAACTTCCTCACCATATTCTTCATCATACTCCTCCTTGAACACCAACAACCAACTCTTGTGAAGTAAGTAGTTCGCAACTATCTTGATAAATAAATTCTCGTTGGTTGTAATCATTTCCCACTTACCGTAAGTCTGTTTCCATCTGGACACTCTCAATGCCTTTTGAGTAGTAGGAGAGATGTAGAAGTCTATTGACTCATCAGAGTTGACAATGTTTTTCAACTCAGAAGGAATACACAACTCGGGTTCCTGATCAGGAAGGAGCAAGCTTGTGGTGGAGTTGTTATTGCTAGCAATGCCTCCCGGTTGCTTGAAAAAGTATGTTGATGTGGAGTTCGGCAACGCAAAAGGCAGGGGTAAATTGCTTCCAGAGGTGCATGATGTTGCACTCTGAGGCTGGCTAGATGTAAAGTTGGCCCCTAACTTCGGAACTTCGATGGCGAGCTCAGGACGCTTTTCAATCAACTTAGATTGTTTGTTTTCCGTTGGCTTTTCCTCAACCTCCGGCATCTCATGATTGGTCTCATTCTCGTCTACCTTAGTCTTCCATTCAGTTTTTGCCTTTTCATTGGATTCGGTCTCTCTCTTTGCCTTTTCCTTGTTTTCTTTCTCTAGAGCAACATCAGGATGAATATCTTTCGACTTGTTCTTTTTGAAGAGACCGAAAAGAGACGACGATCTCTTTCTAGTGCTTCCCTCAATTTTCAGCTTATTTTCTACCAAATCGTCAGTAGAGGGGAATGACGGATTGTAGTTCTTCCCGAAGTTATTGATGTCAATGGCAGAACCAGCTGCATTCATGTAGACTGGATTAGGTGGCCGCATGGTGACAGACAAGTCAGGAAGCGAAGCAGATGTGATTTGCAGCTTTCTGACTACGGGAGTAACCATTTCAAACCCGTTGGCATAGTCTTCACTTAATGAGTCTTCTTCAAACATCGATTCATCTTCGGCGAACTGAATTTCGCCTCTCACTGATTTGCGGGCCTGAATGAAATCCACCACTTCAAGAGAATTGCCTTGTTCCGAGGTGGACATGCCATTCCTGGATAATGTCTTCTTCATGATTTCAAACGAGCCCCGTCTGGACTCTTCAGATAGACTCTTTCCATCATCCGAAGGGGTGGAATATTCTGATACTGATTCTTGCGACGTTTCACATTCAGAAGAGTCAGAAACTGTGTTGATTCCCAAGCCTGATAAGTTGAAGTCCTTGCTAGTCACTAGCTTGGTATTAGTGGGGAAGATACAGGCCAATTTGGCAGACCAAACCAGAAGAAGTTCCTCGCGGGCCTCCACGGCGAACAATTGAGGTTCCTCGCGAGAAGTATCGAAAAGAGATGTCTTGGAAAACTTGATCACGTTCTTGTCGTGGACCATGGACAACTCGTTGACTCGGAACGGAGGAAACAACACGCATCTTGGACCATCGCCGTCTGGAACACTAACGACAGCCAAGGCATTATAAGGGACATCCTTTCTGGCATTGTCAGCATTCTGTTGAAAGTTCAACAAGAGAAACTCCACCTTCTTGGAGCCCCAATAAAGTGGCTCATTGGCAGTCCTCTCAACAACCTGGTTCAAGTTAAAGTAGCAAGATACCTTGTCTCCCGAGATGGCACAGATTTTGTCGAAGCTGATGTTGTTCAACTTGAGTTGGTCCGAATAGTTGGCGAACTTCTGAAGCAATGCTTGTGTACGAGCCTTACACTCATTCAATTTATCGACAACAAACGGATTACGGATAATGGCTATAGCGGAGTCAACAAACGCCGGATAGCAGCCGCAGTGCAAGAGAGGTTTTTCGAGAATGGTAGCGTTTCCCTCTATTGGGAAGCAGTCCAAGTATTTCTCAAAAACAACGAAGCCGTTGTCGAACCAAAGAATAAAGGCGTTCGCAAACAGCTTGAAGGTGTCAATAGACGAGTCCGGGTCGGAACTGACGTCGTTGATGCCCGACGAAGCTATGGCTATGAGTTTGCTGTTTTGGGTGCATAGTCCACGAACAATGGAAGCCACATGGGCATCTTTGGGCGACGATCGGGACGATTTGACGGTGGCCAACACGTCTATGAGATTGTTATTCTGGCCCAATTCACACTGGTGAAGAGCAGATAGTATGGACGAAACTGCCATGGATGAAGCTTATCGATGTTGATAGACGATGGTAATAAGCTGATAGACGATAGTAATAATCTGATAGACGATAGTAATAATCTGATAGACGAAACTAATAGTCTGATAGACGAAACTAGTAGTCTGAAAGACGAAACTCGGTGAAAGTAACGATAGTAATTGAATGCAGTGGTGGATGGATGGCCTGTGAGACGGTCAAAACAGGTGAGAGGGTGGCGCCTGAAACCTAGAATCTGATCCTTTGGAGCTAGCAAAAAAGATGAGGAAGAGAGTCTACCGATTGTCGGAACATATATATCGCACCATAAGTGAGCCTAATTTGGACCATCAGTGTTTGCATGGGATAGGCTACTCTGCAGTGAATCGCGTGAGCCACGCGAATCTAGGTGGCAGGAGGCTTTACCCACACAGGATACCCACAGAGGGAGATCTTGAAATGGAGTCGAGGATGATAATTGGAGATTTGGTTTGGGAAGAACAATGCCACAGGAGAAGAATTGACTATTATTTTGTAGAGTGGGTAGAAGAGGAGAACTACACATCCCGATCTCTAGTGGTGCGGCCGTTGAATTCTTCGATGGCTGCGCGCGATATTTGGCTTCCTAATTGGACTTGATTGACTCCAAATAGGGCGACAGCATCGCGAGAAAGTTGATTAGAAAGACGGTGAGTGACGGCATTGACGACACGGACGATACCAATGTGGTTCAGATTGATTGGAACGATGTTTCTTTCGATCACAATTTCGCTCGGTATTTTCTAATTTATTGCCCTCTTTTCTTAATACTAATACTATTCCTATTTGTTTCGGTTTCTGCTGTCTCATTCCGCTCTGACGGTACTAGACCTTCCCTCAACTGAATTCCAGACCACATAACACCTATCCCGTAACCAGCGTCGCCTGTCTGCATCTTGAGTTTGCGATGAGACGTGAATTAAATTTTGCATGGAAGTAGTTCCCATGCATTGGCTCTCCACTGGCCACCCTATTCGAAGTGCCCAGTGACCTCACACTAAAATCATCTGTTCGTCAAAACTCCCTCATCCCCATACTCCCCAAATCCCTCCTAGTAGTCCTTCTCTACAATCCACTCCATCATTTCCTCAAGTCCCTCACCACTCACTCCGGACACCATCTGTATAGTATACTTCTCTCTCGGTAGCTCTTGCAGAAGTCCAAGTCGCTCCTCTACAGCTCGTTGAATCTCCATCCTCCGACTCCCCTCCACCAAATCAACCTTGTTGATCACCATACACAAATACGCTCCCACCAACTGATCCTGTCGAATCACTTTATCTCGAAGCTCTCGGTACAGCTCCTCGAGCCTCTCCATGCTGGAGCTGTCGATCACCCACACAATCACATCCAGCTTATCGAAGTAGTTACTCCAGAATCCTCGCAATGTACTCTGACCTCCTACATCCCATGCATTAATGCTGTATTTTCCCCATTGGAACGCATGAATCTGGAATCCTATGGTCGGAGACACTTGGGTGGTATCTTGGCCCATAAGTCTGGTGACAATTGTGGTTTTGCCCGAATTGTCGAGCCCAAGAACCAACATCCGGATTTCGTTATCCTTGAGTTTTTGCCGACGGGCAATTGTCAAGAGTCCCATTGATTTACTCCACTGTCAATCTCCACATCTCTGCACAGTCAACTTCCATATTTCTGCACAGTGTGCTCCAAAGGTGCCGGAAGATGACATTGTATTACATATTGTTTTATCTCTAAATCAATTTTATCTCTAAATCAAGGATGCAAGGATGGGGCCGAAAAAGAAACAGAAGTCAATTCATGACTTTTCTTTTCAGCGCCCATCGGTCGAACATGGTGTGGTGGACCTAACTGACGGGCCAGATATAGTGTGTCCAGTGTGCTCTATTACTATGAATCAATGGGAATTGGACACTCGCATCAGACACGTTGAGGAGTGTCTATCGTTGCTTGCTATCAAAGAGGAGACCAATGTACTGGTTGGAAGTATTGAAAGGACTATTGAAAGAACTGCCTCTGACTTGAAATGTGGTGGAGAAGTCAAGTCTGTAAAGGTAGAGCAAGCCACGGTTGAAGCTAGCAAAGGCAGGAAAAGAAAGTTGAAGGTCGAGGTTTCGTCGGCACAGAAGGAAATCGTCAAGTATGTAAATTCCAAGGCGGAAAAGAAACCCAGAGTCAAAAGTCAACCAGTCGTCAACCACGACGAAGATCGGCCCACGGAACTTCTTCCTTCCAGTCGAAAAACACCTATTCCGCCATTAAAAACACTCTCGTTTCTCATCACGCAAGAAACATGCTACGAAGTAGCCGTGGACGCGTTTTGCTATAAACCTCATGACCTGATCACTCAGTATTTCCTATCACATTTCCATTCAGACCACTACGGAGGAATTACCAAGCGATGGTGCAGTGAGCGGACGCTTGACTCCAAGATCATATACTGCTCACCCATTACATCTAGGTTGCTCACGTTGCGCTTCAAAGTCAATCTGGCCTTCATCTACGAGCTTCCTCCTGATACAAGACACCTAGTATATTCATATGACGAAGCTATTCCTCATGGCACATTGCTGTCTACCGGTAACAGTCCGGGATTGTATGTCACTGCCATCGATGCCAACCATTGCCCGGGAGCAATCATCTTTTTGTTTGAATCGGTTGCTCTCAATGGAGTGTCCACGTTTTATCTACATTGCGGAGACTTTCGAATCAATAGGGCCATGATCGACCACCCGGCACTCCAGCCATTCCACTGTGGCCAGCTGAAGACTCTAGAGAAAGTGTATCTTGACACCACATACATGTCTCCCAAGTACAACTTCCCCAAGCAAGAAGTTGTGTGCGAGGCGGTGGCTGACATGTTCGAAAAGCTAGTGACTCAGGACGACCTATTCAATCGGTGGTTCGGCACCTCTATCCAGACCAGAATCACCGACTTTCTCTCATTTTCGAAGGAGAACAAGAAGAAAAAGTTTCTTGTACTCGTTGGCACATACCTAATTGGCAAAGAACGGCTAGCCACCGCCATTCTGAAGAGGCTAGGCCATTGTCCGATTTTCGTATCGAACATCAACAGCAGAGGAGACAAAGCCGACATCATCCGTGCGTTCGAAGATCCATACCTCAACAAAGTCATGTCCAGCGAAGATATCGGAGAAGATTCGAGTGATATTGTGGTGCACTTGGTGCCCATGAAAATAGTTGGCAGTGCGCAAGAAATGACCAACTACTTCAACCACAACCAGTATTTCCGCCATTTTGAACGATGTGTAGGACTCAGACCCACTGGGTGGTCGTTTGACGGTTCTGCTGACCAAGAAATATTGGATGCCGAGGACGAGATTCCCGTGGTGGAGGATGCGTCTATGCTCTCCACTATCAATGTGCTTCGCAGCGATCCGCAGTATTCATATTTGGATATTCTACGACAGAACCGGCCAAAAACAGATAAAAAATTGGACCCGTCCACGTTCAAAATCTACCTGTTGCCATATAGCGAGCACCTGTCGTTCCGGGAATTATCGTTTTTTGTTGTGTTTCTCACCATTGGGAAGGTTATTCCTACCGTCAATACTGAGTCTGCATGGCAGAACAACCAGATGGAAGAAATCATCAAGATGTGGGAGTATGTCCGGGCGACGAAATCGTCAAGGAAATCGACCCTTCCGGAGGGAATCAACAGCATGATCTATGATCTATCGCTAGAAGATTTTTGAATCTTTTTTATTTTTTTTTTTTTTGAACACAGCATGCTCTCAGAGTCGTAAGTCTTCCTGTAGGTGTGCATGCCGCCTGATAGAACGCACATTTCTGGAATTATCAACCTCGATACAGAGAAAACATCATCGCTTTCATACAATGGTGCCGACCCTGTGGAGATCGACATCGAAATCCACCAAATTCTCGGTGGTAGCGCTTCTGGTCACATCGCTCTCCATCTTGCTAATAAAGATCTATGTTGTCCAGCTCACTGGCAGCCAGTCTCGGTTACTGGAGATGATAGTTCCCCAGATCCAATTGGTGCCTCGGTATGCCATCTATTATCCATGGGTGTTCATTACGGCCATCTTTGCCGAGGTGTCGTTGCTAACGTTTTTGGCGTCATTGGTGATCCTCTACGTGGCCACTTCGTATGTAGAAAAGTTCTGGGGCTTTAAGGAAGTGGTCAAGTTCATTTTGATTGTTGGCGCCATGACAAATTTGTCTACTGTTCTCGTGGCAATCATCAGCAATATCTTCCGCGGCGATGTGTTGGGAATGGATAAGCCGTTGGGAGGAGGAATCTCCTACTACTTTGGGTTCTTGGTTGTGCTCAAACAGCTTATTCCAGAGCACAGCGTGGTTCTTTTCCAGGGCCTTGTAAACTTCCGCGTGAAGCATTTGCCCTTCATGCTGCTATTGCTCGTCAGCGTATGGTCGGCCGTGACCCAGTCGTTGTATCCGTTTGTTCCATCTATGTTCTCGTTCTTTGTATCGTACAACTACTTGCGGTTCGTGCAAGCGTTTTTCGAGGATCCCATTTTGCCCGTCACTAGCGCTAACGGCGACCAGACACACTCGGTTTTCATCCGGGGTGATGCTTCCGATGCCTTCCAGCTCGTGGAGTTCTTCCCCAGCATCACCAAGCCATACTTGTCCGTGGTGATCAATGCCATTTTCAACGCGTTTGTCTTGATAGGCGTGGTGCATCCGTTTAACGACGAGGTCATTGAACAGAGTAATCTCCGTGCACAGAAGTTGTCTGAACAGGCTAGCCAGACCAACAAGCTGATTGCCAATTCTGTTGCTGAGAGAAGACGACAAGTTGCGCTACAGGTGATTGAGGATCGTATTGGTAGGACATAAGGTGTGAATCAGCGAGTAGGGCAAGCGACTGAGAGAAGAAATGGGAGGTTACAGTAGCAGAATAAAGAGAAAAAACGAACCATAGAGATAAAGAGAAAAAAAGAACCATACAGATAAAGAAAAAAAAAACGAACCAAAGCTTGGTCAACATCTAAGAGTGAAATATTGGTAGAATGTGCCTGTTCTTCGATTACAAATTCCTTGAGTTGTGATGTAGCAATTTCTTGAGTTCTGGCTCCAAAAAAAAAATTTAAACTCTGGTTGAAAAATTCCTTGCTGGTGCAAAAATTCCTTCAGTTCTCCTTCAAAACGTGTATTCCTCGTTCTCATTGTGCCCAACAGCGCGACCAGGCAAATGTTCGCAACTATCAATAATCACTACATAAAACAACACAACAAAAGAAAAAATGCCTAAGCCCCAATAAATTGTCGACATCCACTCCAATAGCTACCGATCCACGATATCCACTACAATATTCAATATTCCCACCAATCCTCCCCATCCCATTCGTAATTTAGCTACCGTCGCCTGCACACAACCCGCTTGTCCTGATCAACATTTATCCACAGAAAAAGTAACCTCCATCGTCGTTCGATATGCTAGGCGGAATCAGGTTTCGACCTAAAAGCTCCCGCTCGTCCTACAGAGACAAAGGCGGATTCTTGCCTGCGCCGGCATCTTCCCGCATAAGAAGTGGAAAAGGCAACTTGTGGGGGCTCGTAGTGATGGGGGTGGTTCTAATTTGGATGTTGAACCCAATTTCTCTCTTTTCGCCTCGTTTCACGGTGCCTGAATATCCAAAACTGCATCCCTACAGCTCCTTGCATACCGTTGGCTCCACCTCAAAGTTCATATACCCACCCATCGAGGATGCGCCCGTGTTGAAGGAGTTGGGGCTCAATAGACTCTTTAAGGAGACAAGAGTACGTGACAGTAACCTTCCCGAGTTGGAAAAAACCGAGTTCCAGTCGTTGAATGTTGACGACGATCCAGATCCAGCCAAGCAGAAGGCCAAAGAGGATACAGAAAACCTCATCTCTGTCCATAATCGTGCCAAGAATGCCTTCAAGAACCAAGAGAAGGTGGTGTACAGGCCAAAGTCCAACGCCAACTACCCGAAAGTGATTCTTGTTACTGCTGTGGACTTTGATGCCTACGGCTTGGATTATTTGGCCAAGATTGTCCAGAACAGAGTCAACTACGCCCACGCTCAGAACTATGGTATCTACGTGAGATGGTACCAAGAGTTTGTCCCCGTGATGAACTCCAAACAGTTCTTGTCAGCAAAGGAGAGAGTTAAGTGGGTCAGGTTGTACTGTCTTCGTGCCGCCATGTTTGCTTTCCCGGAAGCAGAGTGGTTCTGGTATCTTGATCAGGATGGAATGGTGGCCAATGAGAAGGTTGATCTCGTTGACTATTTGTTGAATAACAACGACTTGAGCACTTCTGCACTTCGAGAGCAACCGGTCATTCCTCCTTATGGCCTCATCAAAACATACAAGACGTTACAACCGGATAATGTTAAACTTGTGTTTACCCAGTCCGAATCGAAGATCGATACCAACTCTTTCATTGTGAAAAACGACGAGATCGGCAGGGGCATTATTGACATTTGGGGCGACAAACTCTATTTGAACTACAACAACTTCCCTCATGGCCCAGACTCTGCCATCACTCACATTTTGCAGTGGCATCCATTCGTATTGAGCAAGACCGTCATTGTGCCGGCCAGAATGATCAACTCCTTGCATTCAAAGGAGAAATTGCCGGAAAACACAAAGGGCACTGATTACACTCATTATTTCCATGGCGATTTGGTTGTGCAGTGGACAAACGCTGACACTCCAGAAGAGGGTGAAAAGATATTGAAACTGTACACCAACCCAGTCACAAAGGCTACAAAGTGAATACTACAACCATCAATAAAAACAAATAGTAATTGTACACTAAATCGTGTCTTAACGAAGAACAACTTTATAAGAGCAACCAGCTTAGAAAGCTTTAGTGGTGTATGTTTTCGTAACAGATGGAGTGAAACTCCAGAATGTAATCTTCACGTTCGAATTCGAACTCCACCAAGAAGAAGGCTTACCTGTATCGTTCTTGCTAGTACCTCTTGGCTGGAAGATACCCTGGAAAACACCAGACAAGGAGAGTCCAATATTATCTGGGACGTGGTTAGCAGCTACTGCTGGCGCAGCAATGACAACAACGAAGAGAACCAAAATGGCGAAGTACAAAGTACAGTACTTTCTCACCATTCTCTTTCTCAACTTGGCCTGCTTCAATGAGTAGATAGGAGGTCTGATCAATCTCGAAGGCTTCAACCAAAACAACATGGTGGAGTGCCATCTATCAATCAATGGAATGCACAAGACTGGCAACTGAACAATCAAAATGAAGTGAGCCAAGAGGAAGTCACCGGCAAACTCAGACATCTCAATGGTCTTTGCACAGAATTCTCTCGAAGGCTGAGTGAATGCCATCCATCCCATACCAGTGTTATACCACTTACCAGTCCAGAAAGCGGTATTAGACTTGTCATTCTTGAACTCTCTAGTCAAGAACAACAAAGTCATAATCTTAAACAAAGATCTCTGGATGTAAACCATTGTAACGACACCGATCAACATTCTAGCAAAGTTGAAGCCCTCCAACACCCACATGACAATGAAGAAAACCAAGTGGACAATGACAGATACACCGTGCGCAACACCGGCAATGACAGCACCAGTCTTCTTGCAACACATTCCGAGCATTGGACCAGCACAACAAGCCATACCAAGACATACTCCCAAGCATCCCATGTTGATAACAACAGGAGCCAATGCGCAGACGAGAACTCTCACAGTAGAATTGACCACAATAGGGTCAGTTGAACTTCTTCCGTTGATTTCCCAAACAGTCACACCAGTTTGAGCGTTAATGAAGGTGAATGCAACAAACAAACCAGCGGTGTAGAAAAGACATGGAGCCAAGTCGGCCATAATAATGTTCGATCTGTGAGCTCTGCTTGCGTCACCGGCAGACTTCTCGGAGATATCACCAGTCAACTTTCTCTTGAATCCAGTAACTCTGGATCTGGAAAGCTTGATGTAGCCGATCCAAGAGTTTCTGTGCCACTTGGTGTTACCACGAGACAACCATCTAATAAAGTCACGGTAGTCAATAAAGAAGTCGTCCCAAGCAAACTGATGTGGGTTGAAAATAAATGGAGAGAACATCAATGCGGATAACGATGCCCAGAACCACAACAAAGGTGCTTGCCAATGCGAAACAGAACCGAACAAGATAATCAACATAGATCTAGCACCCAAGTAAATCGAAGAATCGGCAAATCTGGAAAACAAAATGGAAAATGGAATACGCGAAGTTGCAAAACCTCTTCCAGTGGAAATGTATCTTGCACCACCAACAGTCAAATCGGTAAACAAGGACGTGGAGTAAATCTGAGCAATGAAAACTTCGAACAAAGGCGACAAAGAGACAAAATGTCTGCAGAATCTTTGAGTAGCCTTCCATAATCCTCTTTCGATCAATTCTTGAACAGTCAATGGAATGAAAGAAATGAAGAAGACAATGAAAATAGACAAAGTATAACGTCTGATCCAATCAATAGCTGGGGACAAGTTGTAACATCCGTATGGCTTCAATACATCAGTGATAGGAACGTTCTTGTCGTAGTGACACAAGATGGATTCATGAGCCAAAGAGTTCAAGTTTGCCAATACCAACATAAAGGTTTGCAAGGACAACTGAATGAACAAGTTATTGATGTGGAAACCTGGGTGACCATAGTAGAAAGACAAAAATCTATCCAAAGGCAACTGGGTAGACAAGTAGTAGTACTCTCTGGACAACATTTGCTCACCCATACCAGCACCAATCTTTGTTGTGAAATTGGAAATAGAACCGAAACCCATATCTCTACCCTTACCACATTGGTAGTATTCACAATGCTTGATTCTACCTCCTCTCAACATAGCGGTCATACCAGCATAAATATCTTCGTTCAAATGCAAACCCTTCTGTGCCTTAGAAACACCTCCTCTAGTCAACATGAAAGTTGCATTCAAGAAATCAGGGTGACCATAATGCAATTTACCACCAATCTGAGCCAAAGTTCTAGCAAACAAAGTACCGAAAGTCTGTTCCTTACCAGCAGCAACGTCACCCAAAACACCAGAGTTCTCGGAGAAAATGTATTCTCTGGCACCCAAGATGGCAACAGGAGCAGCTGTCTCCTCAACAGAGTTCTTCAAGTTAGGTGCGTAAGGGTTAACATGTTCAACATTCAATTCTTCAAACTCAGCCAAAACGGATCTGATCTTCAAACACTCTTCAAGGTAGTTATCTTGGTTAGCATCAATCAACTGGATGTATTCACCTCTGTGGAAGATAATAGCATGGTTCTGATTATCGGACTTACCGTCACCCAAAATTGGGTTACCGGACAACTGAACTCTGAACTTAGGACGACGTCTACCATTCTCCAAAACTTCACAATGACCATCAATCAAAGCAGAGTAGACACGTGGCTCCTCGTCCTCGTTCAATGGAGGTTCTTCATCCAAGAAAGCAATTTGCAAGTCTGGGTAAGCTCTCAACAAGAACTCAGCATTTTCCATCTCATCTTCCTTAAACTTAGACAATCTTTGCATCGAAACAACAAACTTGAATTTTCTTCTTGCCATCTTCTCTAAAGCGATTTCCAAGCCCTCTGGGTCACCACCAAAGTACTGGACCAATTCAGGATTCTCAACACGGTACAACAACTTGATTGCTCTAGCATAATTCATGAAACCGGACACGGTACGGTACAAGGTTTGCGATCTCAAAGAAGCCCAGATTCTGGTTCTCAAAGTGTACTCCGGAGCAGCAGACTTGAAACCAATACAATAGAATGGCAAGTCGTCGATCTTAGACTTCAAGCCGTTCTCATTTCTATCCTCTTCGTCACCATTTTCATATGCAGCAGTCTCTTCAGCCAAAATCTTGGTGTCCTTAACAAAACAATCCCACTCAACAGGATGCAACTGCTTCAAATATTCCAACAAAGTGACTCTCGAGAATTGGTCATCCTCTCTGATAATTTCTCTCAAAGATAACAAAATCTTCTCAGCGTAATGAGGAGTGAACACGGTAAAAGTGGGCATGTTGTCGACAGGCAAGGGTTCCAAAATTGGAGTAGCCAAGGATTGAGCGAAGAAACTAATACGTCTTTCAGCCTCAGAGTTTCTTGGGAAAAACTCAGTCTCAAAGTTATTGTCATCTTGAGAAACGAAGAAAGTTGGAGCTCTCAAAGTTCTCTTACCTTCAATTTCGGAAGGAACTTGGTGGTACAACAACTTCTGAACGTGGTCGATCGCCAACAAGTGCTCTCTGTACATTGAGATGACGATAGCATTCCAAACTTGCGAGATCAAAACCTTTGGCTTGTACTTAATCTCCATTTCAGTAGTAGCTAAAATCTTGGAGTAAATTCTCTTTGGCAATCTGGTGAAGATGTTTCTCCATGGGGTTAAGATGGAAATACCCAAGTAGAAGGAACGACCAATGGAGAACACACAGTTACACACAATGTACCACATGTAAGTATCCAAGAAAAACAACAACATATCAACAAGGATCATCAATCCGAGAACAATCTTTGCTTGTTGCTTACACAATGCATTACCAAACCAGTAGTCACCGTTGCATCTCATAGTAGTCGTCGACAAGTTTCTGATAGGATCTCTTAAAGACAAAATCAAAAAGAAATAAGATTCAGCGAACTTTGCAGCGAAAACAGTCACCCAAAGCAAATATGACATCCACATGTCCAAACCCTTCAACTTATAGAAGTTGGCAGTGAACAATTGTGAGGCCAAGTACTTTCTGGATCTCTTGTTCAAATATGGTGTGAACAAGCCACCCAAAGGCATGATAGCAAAGAAGATCAAGGTCACCACGGCAATAAAAAAGGAAACAATGGATACAACCTGAGCAGACTTGGAAACGGCTGACAATCCGGCCCAGTAGAAGACATAAACGACAGGAGCAAGGTTAATGAAGAAGATCAACAACAAGAAAAGCAAACGGCGGGTCAAATGTTGAGCTCCGGCCCACTCTCTTGGAACGAACATCCATTCGAAAACAGTTGCAAGAATTTGAATAAATGAAGCAATGGTACCTCCAATAGCTGGAGCAGCCCACTTAGAAGATTGAGTTGGAGGGTTGTTAACAGTCTGAATGTAATCCTTAGTATACAACGTAGGAGAGTTGTAAGAAGTGTACATCCAGTACATGACGATATGGATCACCCAGATTCTGTTAAAGTTGGTGATGAAATGCAACCAGGTTCTGATTTCTTTATAAGTTTTGAAGAAAACATTCTGCCACTCCACTTCTCCCAAACGCAAGTATCTCTCTTCCTGTGGAATTTCAACCAATCTGGTTCCATCTGCGAAGATAATTCTAGAGATACCTTCTGGGTACCAAAACAACTGGTTGACATCATCGTAACCAATGATCTTGTTGTGGTCTTTCTCACGCTTAACAAATCTGCCCTCATAAATCTCATAAACTTGAGATCTCAAGAATCTATAAATCGGAGTGATAACTCTGTTCAAATAGTCACCCTCTGGAACAGGCTCTTGTCTTTGTTGGCATTGGGGAGACAACAAGTAATCCATGGCAGTCTTGTAGATGAAACAGAGACACTCTGAAGTGAAACGGACCTGGTTGGCCTCACCCCACAATAAAAGGTAAAGGGCGATGTCCCTGACTCTCTCCTCAGGAGACAACACGTTCATCTTTGCCTTCCACTTGATTTCAGCAGCATCCAAAGAGTAGTCACCTTCCAACTCGGTAGCCAAGGCATCCAAGTCCTGACCATGTTCTTCAACTGCCTGTCTAGCCTTCTTGGACTTCTTAGAGGCCTTTCTTGCCTTCTTACCCAACTTGCCCAAGTTCATGTTGACAAAACCAATCGAATCGTCCAAATCTTGCTGAGAAGCAAAGAACCATTTTCTGTAGTTAGCGTTCTCGCCTCCAATGTAGTCAGAGTGCAAAGACAACAAAGCCTGAGCAGGAGACATACGGGAAGATCTAGAGTCCAACAAAGTCATGAAGTAATCGAACATGTTTCTCATGGAGTCTCTCTGGAAACCAAACTTGTTTGTCAAATCAATGAAGATGTCCTCGATGTGTTCAATCTTGATTGGAGCTTGCGGATCGGCCGACCAAGCGGGATAAGGCAAATTCGAAGACAATTGGAACTGGGTTGGGTCGTAGTTGGGGTTACCACCATAAATTGGAGTGGAAGCACCGGAGGAACGAGGACCACCATAGCTCATCTGGGAAGGAGTGTACTGGGTTCCGTATTGGTCGTAACCTGGAGTTCCTGGGTTCTGACCACCGTAGCTAAAGTCGGAAAACGCCTCAGGGTCGGCGTTGTAGCCACCTTGCTGACTGTAGTTGTTGTAGCTATCGTCGTAAGGCTGTTGGTACTGTTGGTTTGGGTCGTAGTAGTCACCACCCTCCTGATACTGCTGGGCAGGTTGGCCCATCTCGTCGTAAGGACCCTGTTGGTAATAACCCTCACCCTCAGCAGGATGACCACCCTGCTGTTGGTTAGGATCGTAATAGTTGTGATTGTTATCGTAAGACATCTTCACAAACAGTTAGTATAAGTTAAAGGAGGCAAGTCGTCTAAAGTGTTCTCAGCAATGAATCCAAATGATGCGTGACAGATCGAAAAGGTACAATTTCAAGTGAAGCGCGACCCACCGTGAATGTTCGGCTGGGATAGTGGCTTCCGAGAAATACTTCACTGAGTCAACTCCAAAAGGAACCGGGTGGAAAAGAGAGATAGATAATGGTCAGAAAATAAAAAGAAACCCCAAATGCCCTCAGTAGAATAACCTCGATAAATTTAGAACCGATCGGCATAGCAACTGGATGAAACGGGAAGGGGAGACATCAAATCAGGAAGGCGTGCTGCCGGCTGCCTGCAGGAAATTAGTTCCGATGGCATGCACGGTCTCGGATGAATCAAGCGACTGAACGAGGGTCGCCAAAGTTTCAAACGGCGGCACTCCATGCCGCCGAGATGTGTCTGTGTCTCCGTAACACGGTGGCAAGCCACAAAATTCACCCACTGACCAATAGCAAACCACAAAATATCCCTGATTATTGCTGCGCCCACAGCTGCCTGCCTGCACACGCCTCGACAAAAAAGAAAGTGTGTGCACGTGACCCGCCAGGCCACCGTCGCCAACAATTCTCTATCCAGATAACAAAAATCCAGGGCGGTGGACGGAGATGAAGCCAGCGGTATGTAGACAATCCGCTACGTTGATCGGAGTGACAGGATCTGGCATCACGTGGCCGGGCGGGCGATCTTTCGGGCAGCAGCCAAAACACGCGAATAACAGCGGAGAATACCACGGCAGCACCACTTCTCAACGACGAGCAATGGGCAGTAGCAGCACAATGGCAGCATCGATCTAACAATGGGGCAAACCCCAAAGAATTGCACGCCTCAGGGGCAGTGATTCAGGTTTGGTTAACCAAGATGAAACATAAGGAAAAGAGACAAAACTGACGAACAAGATGGACGACCATGGGATGGCGGCGGAGTCGTTGGCGGTGATCACAAACAATCAAACCAACGGATCCTAGCAAAAATTCAACATACCTTTCGATAACGAAACTGCGACGAAAACAAGAAGAAGCAAGAATTTAGGCTGGAAACTAGGCCAGATCAGCCTAGGCGCGAACACGGGTGGTGCACGACTCGAATCAACGCGCCGATCCGACACAGAGAACAGTTTGCGAAGGGGTGCAGAGAGAGAGGTATTTGCAGGACGATTGCCAGGGCGAAGAGAACAAACGACGGGATTGGGGGAAGAATAGCGAGGGAATATTGGTGAAAGAGAGAAAGAAAATGGAAAGCGAGAAAATAAATGGAAAAATGGAACAATGGAAAATTGGAAAAATGGAAGTACACAATAGCGGTGGTCTTTATTGCGTGAAGCTCGGTGGATCTCCCAATGTACCTTCAGAGATTGGAAATATTGTGTTACTTCCCCTTTACTGGCATGCCGGAAGGCGCCGGCTGGTGTGAATCGGTATTGTCAATTGCCGATAGACAATCCTGCGAAAGTTCCTGCGGGATGAATTCTCCTGCGAGAACAATAGGCGTAGGATATAAAAGTTGGGCTGGGAGGGTTTTGTTAAGGTCCTATTGAAAACAGTTTTTGGGTTCTGTTTCTTGACTTGTTTTTATTTGACATGTCTTTATGACTTCTTTTTTTAACTTCTTTTTATGACATCTTGTTTTAACTTCTTTTTATTACTTCTCTTTATTCTACTTCCTTTTTGACTACTTTTTTTGACTACTTTTTTTGACTACTTTTTTTTCGTCTCATTTCTTCCTTTACTTCTTCTTTCCTTGTTTTGGCTGAATCATTATTTCCAGAACCATCATTATTTCCAGAACCATCATTATTTCCAGAACCTCTAGTTGGGCCCGCGTTTCACTCTACTCTCTCAATCCATCTCATGCCACTGCCGTAAATTATTATCATTTCTACGTAGTTCCACTTCTCATCGCCTACTCAGACCATCCCAACTCACTCAACTCCTTGCGGATATCGTCCTCCTTGTTGATCTTGCTCACCTGGGTGTCCTCCAACGGCTCGCCGCCTGCCTGCTTCATTTTCAATGTCTCGATGGCACGAAGTTTCTTCAACAACGACCGGATCTTCTTCTCTTCTAAAGAAACAACTCCCCCAACAATACTACCGCCTGCTGGAGCCTGTGGGGTTGGTGTACTGTCCGGAGCTGGGCTGCTCTCGCTCAGAGCAGCCTTCTTGGCCTCCCTCTTCTTTCTGTTCTTCGCAGCAGTCTTAGACTCTTTGGATGCAACAACCGGTGCCCCGGGAATCGCGGCTCCAACAACTCGTCTCACTCCAGGAACAAACGCAGGAGTAGACCCAATGTTGTTCTCCATCTCCTTCTGGTACAACGATGTCGAAGATGCAACGGCACCAGAGTTACGTGCATGTGGAGGTCTATAGGCTCCAGTCTTCTTGACGGTGTTGCCTCCGCTCAATGCAGCTCTCTTGGCCAAGTAGTCCTTCGCTGACTGGTGAGGCTCCGGAGACTCCTCCAACTGTCTCAATGCTGGATACTTCTCGATGCTCTGAGGTTTCCACGAGATGGAGAACAACTCAGGATATTCTCTGTAGTACACCAACTTGCCACTTGCGTGCCACACCTTCAACCCGTTGTCCACACGCAATCTAGGCGAGGTGGTGGCAGTCAAAATGAATCGTCCGCATGGTGACCATTCACACACAGAGGTGTTCGATGCCTCAAATGTGCACACCTTGCTGAACTTGTTCTGACGGTCGTAAACATCCACAGTACCTTGCAAGTTACCAAAGCCAGCCACCAACACAAATCTGCCGTGAGGAGAATACAAGATGGTGTTCCTTGGCGCAGTTGGCAAAGAATGAATCAGGTTTCCTCTAGCATCGAAGAAAGTGGTCTCGGAAGGCATGAATCCGTAACTGACAGCAAACTCTCTGGCGGAAGGAGACCAAGTAATGTCGTGAATTGGCCCCTCTCTCTTTAAATCAATTCTCTCGTAGGAGCCAGCAATTCCCAACAAATACAAGTTGGTTTCTCCATAGTAAGACTTGTTGCTTGTGTCGTGGTCAGTGGATGCCAATGCCAACAACGCCGTGCCCAACGCGTTCCACTTCAACTGACACTTCTCGGCCTTGAAGAAGGTCTTGGAGCACACCGGTTGATTAAACGATGGAACATTGTAAATGACCACCTGGGCAGGCTTCCCGCCCTTCTCGGGAATAAATACCGCCACCGACGGGTTCATTCCAGGACTCAACTGGAAGTTCTGGAATGTAGCACCGTCGTCTTGCAACTTCAACTTGTGCGAAGGCTTCTTGACATCCAAACTGTCGGACATCTCATAGAAGTGGATCTCTTTGTTGTTAAAGTTCTTGGCCATGAACTTGCTGTCACGAGTGAACTGGGGCTGCCATCCTCCCTGGTGCTTATTGCTCCACTTGGTCACCTCTTTCTGAACCTCTACATCATACACCACAACGTTTTCCGACCACACACCACTCTCCTTGTCGAGCAAGATGGGCTTTGTCCAAAGCGCCAAGTATCTTCCATTGGGCGAGAAATGCAAATCAAAAGTGTCCTTGATGTCGAACTTGGCAACTGTCTGATCATTGGAGGTGCCATCTTTGGTGGATACCACCGAAACATGGGTTGGCTGTGTGTAGGCAAGATAATGGCCGTTGGAGCTGTACGACGTGCAGCGGACCTCTGCTGTGGGCTTGGGGAACGTAGTCACCTCCTCGTAGTTTTGTATCAAATCGACCGATCTCGGTTGACGACCTAGTGGGTGTTAGTGATGAACAGGTGACATTTGTGCTGACTGGTGAATTTTGTATTCGACTGGTGAGTTTTTGTGGTGAATGGGGTAGCTGGAACGGCCACTCGCATTACATTTATAGCAACATTGGCGTCGGGGTTCAATTTCGTCGGTTGTAAATGTGTGAATTGACACAGCCATATCTAAGTGAAAGTGCTCACTTGTTCAACCAGAGACTGGAAGAAAAAATCACAGCAAGTAACAGGTAGCAGTTAGTACATACAGTAAAATTGGGTATTTTCTGACATCACGGAAAATATATATCGTGGTTGTTCAAACGTGGAAGAAAAGATCCAATTCGGTGTCGGTACATCGAAAATTTTTGAGCCCCAGCACGCTGGAAGGTGGAGGCCAGTGCGAAATGATTTCATACTCCAGCAAGTAATGGCGAAGACATGCGAATGTGAATTTTCCTGAATACTTTGACATAGTGGCTACGTCTCCTATATTACTTCATCTGTTCTATAGATTTCCTTGTCCTTATCGTAGTTGTTTATTAATATTTTGTTTGAGTGTATGATTTTATAAGTGGCTTCTACCTTCCACTTTCCGTTTGGCAATACGACATTGTCCCTTTTCATCACTGAACAGCGTTCGTATTCGCCGATGCATTTTCGTTGCTGGCTTCTATTGGCCCATTGCTCTCCAATCTAGGTTGGTACCCCAATCTGGCGGCCTCAGCAAACCATTCTTGTGCATTTCCTGGTCCCAATCCTTGTTGAGCTAACATTCCCAACATATGACATGCTTCGGGGGACTGGAACTCCTTAACTGCTCGCTCGCACCACTCCACCGCCCTTTGTGTATCGGGTGAAGGAATATGCTTACTCTCTCCGTTGGATCCCGTAAGGAACCACCGACTAATACCCACCATCGCCTCGGGGTGACGCTTGAACTTAAGTGGAGATGTCGAAGCCTTGATGTACCACTGGATAGACTTGCTGGCATTCTTCTGCCTATTCAAGTCTCCGGTCTCGTAAATGTGGCCCAACTTGACTTGCGCAAGAAGACAATGATGCTTGGCTGCCCGGTTGTAGTAAGTTAAACTCTTCGCATAGTTGACCGGCGCAAGCTCTAAAGATTCACGGACGAACTCGTCGTCGGCTGTCAAATCCCCGGGATAAATTCCTTCGTAAATGCGTCCCAACTGGTACAGAGCCAATCCTACCACTTCCTCTAGTTCATCGCGATCAGTTCCAGTGAGCTGGATGTCGCTGGATTTCATATCGATGTCCGACAAGCTCCGGAAGTACTTGATGTAATTTAAGTTTCTCACCTTGGGTACCATCAACAAGATCAATGCCATCCGATAAATTCCACGATAGTAGCCCAATCTGGCAGACTCCTTGTAGTGGTCCAAAGCTCTGTCAAACGCTTCTTCCGTCTCTTGCTGTTCGTAAATCTCTGCCAACAGGTAATGAGCCTTGAAGAACGCGGGGTTAAGCTCCAAGCACTTGGACAAGTATGATGACGCTTGTTCATCATCCCTGGCGATTCCAAAATCTTGTTCGAATCTCTCTGCATACTCTTGTTTAAGTAGACAGCCATAAATGTAACACGCCTCCGCTAAAACAGTGTAAGTGCTTGGCAGCTTGGGTCCATCGAGTTCTCTGATCAATTTCTGAAGGTGAGTCACTGCTGATTTAACGAAGAAACGCTTATTTTCACCAATTTGATCCTGGGGAATAGAGTCCCCTTTAATGCTGATATAAGCGAAAAGCTTGTACTGGACTCCAACTACCAACATCTTCATCCACTTGAGTCTGTACTCATCAGTCTTGTTTCCTGAAGCAATAATCTTTCTGAGCTCGATGAACTCAATGATCTTTTCGTTGATTGTGCTGTCGGAAGATCTTGCCTGTGGAGGTGGCAGGGTTCTCAAGATAGCTGAACTGTTGTTTCCATACATGGGCATCATTTGTTGCATTTGTTGAAGTTGCTGTATCTGCTGTTGCATCTGCTGGATGTAGAATGACTCACTGATTCCATGATTGGCACCAATGCTTCTTCTGTCTTCCGATCCCTTGACTGGAGTAAAACCACCGTCTCTTGCTGGCAGAGCAGGTGCGCTGGAAAATATTGGGGGTGGCGGACCTTGCATTGGTGGAACAAATCCTTGTTGTGCGGTCTTTGTACGTCTTTTGGAGCTTGTTGAGGTCGATGGCGTGACCAAACGGTTAGGCATTCTTCCAACAGAAAAGTTCTTCTCACTTTGGAGTGAGTTGTAGGATGAGGTTGAAGCACTAGAATCTTGCCTGTTCAAGCCATCGACAGTCTCGGTGTTGTATCCCAGGGATGGTGGGCCCTGTTGAACAATCATGTCGCGGAGACCCGCTTGTGAATCTGAATTCTTCTTTCCTGGGCTAGATGCTCGTTCATTGATGACAGCATTGGGGCCGACTTGTTGAAATGCTGCTGAATGATGTTTTAAGCGTGCTTGTGGAATATTTTGCGTGGTTTGCGATTCGGGAACAGTTTGGGAATCCAAAACCGCCAGGAGCTGTAGAGCAAGCTGTGCATCGGTGACATCGTGAGTTTCTGAACCAACTTGAGCTGCTGAACCATGTTGATCTTCAGAGACATCTTGAGTTTCTGTAACACCTTGGGGCTCGGTAGCCTCAGGAGATTCTTCGGTTGCCAGAATGTCGCCCTGTGTGCTTTCTGCGTCGCTTCCATCAAAGAGAAAAGCTTCGTAATCAGAAATCTCACCATTACCATGTTCATCCAACTTAATGCTCAGAAAACTATTTGTCATCAGGTTGGTGCCCAGTAACTTTCCCATCCGGGGCCCCTTGCGTGCAATAGATTCTTGCCTTGCAAGAGATTTTCTTGTTTTAGGAATTGTCATTGATCCAGACGGTACTCGAGACCTTGGCACTGATGCTGCTGAATACTGGCTATAGACATTCTCAGAAGATGGTACTCTGGATGCTCTTCTCGGGTCGTAAAAAGTAGCAATGCCTGAGGCTCTTCTGGATGCTGGACCAGAAACGTTTCTCATGTTGCCCATGCTCGAGCTATGCGGAATGTGAACTTCGTCAGGAATGGTCACGTTGACAGAAATGGCTCTGTTACGTGCACTAGTGGACTGCTTGGGCTGCATCAACAGGGGAACAGACGAGGAGCGGTTCAGCTTGATTGTAGAACGTCTTGAGTGTTGAACAACGTTGCTTTCTGCAGAGTTGTAGTTTGCCTGGTTGCAGTAAGCAAAATAGTCAGACTTCTGATCAACACTAGAAGCAGAATGAGCATGAGATATTGGCATACCGGGGTACATTGAATGGCGGTAATTTGATTCTGGACCTTGTTGGTTATAAGCCTGGTAAGACGCCATGGCCGCATAGTATTGCCTCCACTGTTCATAGTAAGGATGTTTCTGGGAAGGATGTTGAAATTCCGACTCTGACTCAAACTCTTCCAACTCCGATCCCGATCCTGATTCCGACGTGGACTCTTCAGAAAACTCAGCGCTGGTGTCTGGGTTGCTGTAGATTGCCGACTCCCTGGTAGGTTGGCCCTGCAATTGGATTTGCTTAGCTTCCTGGACAGGAAACTGATACTGGGAGTGAGTTTGGTAATTGCGGCCGTGACCACTGTAGTAGCCTTGGTAACTCTGTGGGCGTTGGCCCTGGGTTTGGCCGTAGTAGTTCTGATTAAACTGGCGAAATTGGCCCTGTTGACCTTGCGGACCCTGGTACAGAGTGTTTCCTCCGTAATTGTGAGCATAGACTCCGGGGTTAGCGGTCATTTGGATCAGTTTTCGGCTTGCAGCGTCCGGTTTCTGGTCGAGGTGACTAGCAGGCAATGGCCCCATTTGGCCCTGGAAGCCCTTTGGGATGTCCGAATGACGCTTGTGGGTATCAGCCAGAGAAAAGGACGACCCCGAGGCCACCAGCAGAAACTCCGACCCGTCGGCAGCCGACGACTCCGACATATTCGTTTTCGAGTGGCCCTTGTATGGCTCGCGCACCATCGGAAGCAGCTTGCGACGGTCGTCGGGCCGCAACTTGGAAAAGAGACCCATTGGCTCGAACACTGAGAGAACAATAGTGGAGGTTCAGTAGGCAGTGGTGCCTTGGAACCTTTAGTGCAGGTTGGCCAACATTGGTGATGAGCCATAACTTTTCCAGTTGCGGGCACAACCAAAATACCCGGCGTGTGTAGTAGCCAGTGTGCACCATAAATAGACAGAGGCTGAGGTGGGTGCTGGCTTGAGATTGGTTGATGAACAAATATTTTTTGCAAGAAAATTAATTGTTGTTCGCCAATTGGGCTTAGTGAGTGTTGGAATAATTAATTTGGGCTGAGCTCTAATTGGACCTGGCCGCCTTGGCCGCAGCCAAGACACGGGTAACGCCGCCGACCAGGGCCAAATTGCTACGGGCGATGTCGTTCGATTTGTTGATGTAGGTTGTACGCATATTATCTGGCTTCATATGGTGCGATTGGCGACGGAGCGAAATGTGTGGGGGGAGGTGCGGCAGAGAATGGAGGGGGGGTAGGTTTAAAGTTAGAGGATTTGATATGGGTATGGAATCTGGGGTTTGTGCTGGATCACGATCTACACCGTGGGATTGATGAATAAATGTTGCATTTCGATAATTTTGATTATTAATATTTTTTTCTCAATGGTTTATTTTTATCTTTTTCCTCTGCTTCCACGCATATTTTTAATTATTGTCGCATCGGACGGAATTTCTCAAATAGTACGCCCGTAGACCGAACTGGGAAAACCTGCAAAACGCTCTGGAAAATCTCCACTTTGCATGTTGAACTCTCTTTCACCATCTTGTCTGCATGGAACGGTATTTTATGCCTGACAGTGTTGTCTAGTGGTGGTGTCTTGGTTTGGCAGTGCTGGGTGAAGGCTTGTCTACTAGTCACGAAGGCGCGGCAACAAAGGAAATAGTGCCGAACTTACTAATCCAAACTTACTAATCCATTTCTTCGCCAACGGCAACTAATCCATTACTTCTCCAACGGCTCTACTGGAAATCGGGCCGACATTCTAAAATACCGTACTCAGTTGGCCCAATTGTTCGCTCTGGTATAGTAGAAGTGTGTGCACTGATGAGGCTAATGTGTCAAAACGTGCGTCTAGAGATCGGCTTCTGAGGGGTAGAAAATTATAGTTTGAGGGCAGAAAATAATCCACCTCAACATTCTCCACATTTCTCCAATCATTCTATGTACCGCTAGCCTCTAACCAGCAGCCATTCATCTTGTTCTGGTTACTCTTTAATCACTCAATCTATGACCATTGTTGTGTCCGAAGTTACCGATAGTGCGAAACCTCGGCAACGGCTGCGCGGGGGTGGCCTACCCACAGGAGTGTCGCTCAATTATAAATCAAGCTTGCTCTCTTTGCAACTATCCTCAATTAAACATTCTTTCTACAATGGTAAGTGTAGCTGCGGTGACTTACACCGAAACCTCTAATGATATCGAGTCTGTGTTGAAAAACTCCACTTTGGAGATCGATCCATCCAAGCTCGCCCCTAATGAAGTGTTGATTAAAGCATTGGGCACTCCCATCAATCCTTCTGACTGGTTGCTCTTCAAAGGAAACTATAAGGCGCCAATTATTCGCAAGCAAATTGGCCAGGACCCTAACGCTCCCCAAGTTGCCGTAGGCGGCAATGAAGGTGTCTTCTTGGTGATTGCTAAAGGAAAAGATGTTACTGAATACAGCATTGGTGACTGGGTGATCACCAAGAATGTCGGGTTTGGAACTTGGCGTACACATGCGATTGCAAGAATCACCGACGACGACAAGGACCCACTTATCGTTGTGCTGAAGGCAGATTCTCCTTCCATCTCGCTTGACGATGCGTGCACCATTTCTATTAACCCTTCCACTGCATACCAGCTCTTCACCCACTACGTCAAGGACTGGGATCCTAACGGGAACGACTGGCTTGTCACCAATGCTGGAAACTCGTTTGTTAACAAGTATTTGTTTCAGATTGCTCGCCATTTTAACGTCAAGGCTATGGCCGTGGTCAGAGATAAGCCCAACTGGGAGGAGTCGGTTAAGGAGTTGACTGACTACGGTGCGACTGCTGTTGTTAAGGAGGAGGATTTCGTCAAGGAAACGTTTATTTCTGAAGAGTTGCCCAAGATCATCAAAGATGGAAGAGTCCGTTTAGCTCTTGACTCATTGGCAGGCCCCACTACCATGAACTTGACCAATACACTTTCTACTGAAGGTTTCTTCGTCAACTACGGTGCATTGTCTGGTGGTTTGGTGCAGTTCAATCCAATGGCTCAAATGAACAAGAATTTCCAGTTGAGAAGCTATTGGTTGACTAGAAACACTAGGGCCAACCCAGAGTCCAAGGTGGAAACTGTCAAGAGTGTTTTGGAGTTGTTCCGTCAGAACGTATTCAAGCCAGTGAGCTTTACTCACTACGAATACAAGCAGGGCGAGAACCTCAGAGACCTTTTCGTGAAGGGCATTGAAAACTCCAAGCATGGCAAGATTGTTGTCGTTTACGAGTAACCTCCTTGAAATACCTATATTGTGACTATTAGTCTATTCATCACTATTCTCCCAGATAATTAAATAATATGACGCAAACAGAAATAAACTCTCCATAGAAACCCTCAGCACTAGTGGCTTCCGGCGGCGGCGGGACCGAAATCGAGCCAGTTCCAGTTACCACCATTGCCGTATCCCTCATCAATCAAGATCTCGTCGGTAGCCTCTAACGCATTGGGGTTGAATTGGCCATCCTTGAAATCTACATGATGACGATTGTCGTCAGCAATGACAAATGTCTCCTGCTGGAACAAGTTCATGTTGAGCAACTTGTCAATCTCGTCGGTTCCGTTTGACGCAGAGTTTGTGCTATTCTCAAGGGATGACTCTCCTGTCATTTGAAGCGGAGATGTCTGTTGGAAGTCTAAGAACGTTCTCATGGTGTCCTCCACCTTTTCCTTGGAGCTGAGTGGTACGCTAGATGAGAGTTGTGATGGACGGGTGTCCAGGTGGCCGGTGATGGAAGATGGGTGGTCGTTGGCGCCGATCTTCGAAAACAACCGTGTATTGTTGCTGGAAATGACACTGTCAACAGAGCGTTTCGTCGAATTATACTGCGGAGCCACGTTGGGGCCGGTGGCGGTTGGCGGAGACTTCACCACCGAGTTGGAGTTGGCGGTGGTTGTGTTGTTGAGGGGACGCAAGATGCCATGGAGCTTGTAGAATAGACCACAGGCATTGCAAAGCACATCGCCCTGGTTGGTCTTCCGCCAGAGTGGAGTTGTTCTGGTGTGACAGTTTGTACACTGCAATGACGACCTCGAAGTGGAGGAGTCCAGTTTCATGAGTTGTCCCGGGGTGGAAATGGAGCCCAGCGGCCCCGGAGGAGACGCATTGGTCACCTTGTAGTCGTGCTTAAGAGTCGATTCAAGCAGGTTGATGTAAGAAGACAAGAACGAGTTGCTTGCAGTGTTCCCATTGACGGTGGAAGGGTTGGACAGCTTGTCGACGTCGGTCATGCGCCCGTCCATAAGCGAACCGCTCATAGACATGCTCAGGCTCATGTTCATGCTCGCAGGAACAATGCCGGTCGGGGTGTGTGACGAGGGAGTCATTCCCAGCGATAACGACGATGCCGACTTGACACTCGACTTGTAGTCGTAATGAGATAACCGGAACTCCTGGGGGTTGGCAATATACGGTCTGTCGGGTGCTCCGGCGCGCTGGGGGCCCGCAGCGGGATCCTGGCCGTACTCTTCTTGCGAAATGCGTCTTATATGGGCCACATAGTCAAACTCATCCACCGTGGGATCGGTATACGATTTCAGCGCCGAATAGCGGGGCCCCAGCGGCTTGGCGACCTTCGCTCGATTCACACCAAGCATCTTCTGGCTCTGGATGCGCCAGGCAAAGTTGGCCACCCTCTGGTTGTGGGGCAAGTACTTTTTGTTCTGGTACATGGAAAAGATCTTGAACGAGGCGTCATCGGCATCGCGCACGAGATCGGCGGTGTCAGGGCTGTCGGGCTTGGAGGCCATTATGGAGAGCACCTCGGGGAGTTTCGGAACAAACTTTGGCGGTGGCGGCGGCTCGGTACTAGTTGGACACCTTTAGACAGTGGGAACTCTCGTCAAGGGGCGGAACAGGAAGGCGGCAGCGGACGGTTCCGGGAACAGCGGGAAGGGGAAGCGGAAGGCCAGACTGCGGCAGAAATTGGGCCAACAGGTGACAGCGGAGGGAGACCAGCAGGGGGGTGGAAAAACTTGAGTGGAAGATGGAAATTACCAAGCGAGAAGATGATCAATGGTTACTCACTGACTGGGTGCAGTTCTGTCGTGCAGGCCCGGTTCGCTACAGTGGAGAATATTTTGTGACAAGGGTTCGGGGCCCGCGGTGCCGTTTAGAGGATACAGGGTAGGGAGCTGAAGGCGGAGATTCGATGGGGGGCGGAGATGATTCGATGCGATGAGGGAGGTGGCCGACCTTGGTCACGTGACGGGAGAAATTGACGATTCCGGGGGGTCAGTGATTGGATGGTGAGAGGCGGAGGATGTGAATTTAGGAAAGGGGTTGGATTTTCTGGGATATGGACACTGGATGTGGTGAGGAGTGAAATTGGCAAACCGTTGGGTGCGCCCTTTCTGCAGGCCCGGGAGGGGCTTGAGCAGCAAAGTTAAAAAGATGCAGAGCTAATGGAACAAGGAGCTGGAGGAATAAGGTGCTAATGGAACTAGGAGCTAATGGAACTAGCATCTAATTGAATGGAGGCAATGAAAAATAGAGACGAAAGTGAAATGCGTAGATGTAGAAGGAGTTGGAGAAGTGGTAATTTTCGGGTCGAAAAAGCGCCGTTTCCGCTCCCCTCTATATTTCTCCTATTCATCTCCAACTCTACTACCGGCCCGCATTCCATACAGGCAGAGTGCGAACTCCACCTTCACTCTTCTCATGGCTGACAAGGTTAGAGATACCCACCAGTATCTATACCAGAAGGCCAAGTATCTTGGGCTAGGCGATGCTGACACGTCGCGCGAGCAGTTTCTCACCAACGTGCTGCGCAACACGTTGGCGGCGGTGGCCATGCACGATAGTTTGCTCTCGTATAACTCACTAGCTACAAACACCCACCGGGAGTTGTTGAGACAGCAGACAATCAAAAAGATGGTGCAGCCGTTGCGAAGAGAAAAATGAGTAGAGTATTGGGTAGGGGAGTCGTTGGAGCTGCGACCCAGAGAAAGATGGCGAGATGAGAGGCAGGAATCCATGAGCTGGAGTTGATGGGTTCAGGAGTATGGGTTCAGGCGTATGGGTTCAGGAGTATGGGTTCAGGAGTATAGGTTCAGGAGTATGGGTTCAGGAGTATGGGTTCAGGAGTATGGGTTCAGGAGTATGGGTTCAGGAGTATGGGTTCAGGAGTATGGGTTCAGGAGTATGGGTTCAGGAGTATGGGTTCAGGAGTATGGGTTCAGGAGTATTGGTGCCGGGGTAGATGGGGACATGGTGGAGAATCCGCCACAATTCTGTCTTCGACAACTTCAACACTTCAAGTGGCTTCTCCCACACTTGTGCAATCTTGACTTCCTCAAGAACTGGGGTTTCGAGCTCCACTAGAGGCATCTCCATAGTATTCTTTCCTCACGACCTCATCTATAATCGCAATGCCTAGACGTTGCACAAGGCATTATTAATTTGGCTTAGCGTTGAGTGATGGTGACAATCCCAATATGTACTCCACATTTCTGGTCCTGATGCTCACACAACTACTATACAAAGCAAATGGCCAACACCCAGGTCATGTATTCCATCTCTAAGGGTATTTTGACATTATTCAACCATCATTTCTTGAGCAAACGATAACGAAGTCCCACTTCCACACTCCTAAAATGACAAGTGGACAATCTTGTCGATGTATATTAATATCCACTTTTCGAATCCTCCAATCTTAAATAATATGTTACATCATACATGGCCAGTTGGGTCAATTCACTTGAATTCTCGGCTTGACTGTAGTTTCCGCCCTAATTATCTGCCCCGATGTGGTTCACATATGCAGTACCACCGAAATTTCCTTAAAGTAGGTGTACTTTACTGTCCATGGCCGCTAACCAAGATCCATCTCCCGTGTGCAGTAGCCTTACCTAGCCTTATCTATGCTAACGCAAGATATCCCTAATCATTGCAACACCAATAAAAACTAAAATGTTTAGCAATTTCCTCATTTGCTGCCACACCCCTCAAAATCTCTCCATCGCATTCCACCTTTTCGCCTAATTACCAACGTGGTCTCCATCTCTTGGCAGAATCTTTGATGCTTCATGCCGGACAGCCTATCTGATACTTAACCAGCCTTGCGCCCACTGATAATTTTCTTTTGGTAAGCGCTCTGCTGTACGCTCGAAGTAAGTCACTGATTATTGTTGGTGAATTCACGCCTTTTACAGCTTTCTGATCGCTTCGTCTTCGAAATTAAGTCTCCTTCCGAGTTACAGGTAATTCATAATAGTAAAGATGGACCGGCAATTGGCCAAAAAGATCAAGTTCAAAGCGGTGAAAAACCGAGAACTTTAAGCTTCTCCCCTCAGTCTGAGCCTTATCGGGCCACTGTGGAAAAAGTAGTTGCTGCTTTCGACACTGATGTGGAGAATGGTTTGTCTGAAAATCAGGCTGCCCACTTGGCTCTGGTCCACGGTTTGAACAATTTGGGCGATGACCAGAAAATCTCATATACCACCATTTTGGCCCATCAGGTGTTCAATGCCATGGTGCTTGTGTTGATAATCTCCATGGTCATTGCGTTGGCCATAAGAGATTGGATCTCAGGAGGAGTTATTGCCTTCGTTGTCTTCATCAATGTGTTTGTAGGATTTTTGCAAGAAGTCAAGGCCGAAAAGACCATGGGTTCGTTGAGATCGTTGAGTTCGCCAACTGCTGTGGTGATTAGAGATGGTTCTACTCACGAGATCAACGCCGAGCACTTGGTTCCTGGAGATATTGTCGTTATCAGCGTTGGTGATACCATTCCAGCTGACTTGAGATTGGTGGACGGAATGAACTTGGAAACCGACGAGGCTCTACTCACTGGTGAATCCTTGCCTGTGAGTAAAGTTCCTTCTGAAATTTACGATGACGACGAGCCAATTCCTGTTGGTGACCGGTTGAACATGGCCTACTCCTCGTCTGTCGTGACGAAAGGTAGAGGCACTGGTATTACAGTTGCTACTGGCCTCCACACTGAGATTGGCAAGATTGCCGACTCGTTGAAGAGCTCTGACGATAAGGTCTTTGTCAAGATGGGTGACGGTATTAGTTTTGTCCTGGCTGCTTGGCGGACTACCGTCAACATCATCATGAACATCTTGGGTGTCAATGTTGGAACTCCTTTGCAAAGAAGATTGTCTTGGTTGGCCATCATTTTGTTTTGGGTTGCGGTGTTGTTTGCTATCGTTGTTATGGCCACTCAAAAGATGGACGTTACCAAATCCGTTGCAATATATGCCATATGCGTGGCTTTGTCTATGATTCCCTCGTCTTTGGTTGTCGTCTTGACCATCACCATGGCTATTGGTGCACAGGTGATGGTCACCAAGAACGTTATCGTGCGTAAGTTGGATTCTCTTGAGGCGTTGGGTGGTATCGACGACATTTGTTCAGACAAAACCGGTACGTTAACAATGGGTAAGATGATCGCAAGAAAGCTTTGGATTCCTAACGTTGGAACATACTCGGTCACCAATTCGCTGGATGTGTACAATCCTACTGTTGGTGATGTTCTGTTTTCCACTGACTCCCCACAGGAAATGGCCGATAGCGACGAAGAGCCTTCGTATTCTGCAAACATTCCTCTGCCTCCTTCTAGCTTGTTCTCTAAGTGGATCGAATGTGGGGTTTTGGCCAACATCTCCAAGATTTACATTCTGAAGAAGGAACTGGGTGAGGTCTGGGAAGCTCAAGGAGATGCCACGGAGATTGCCATCAATGTGTTCTGTACCCGTATGGGATTTGTTCGTGATGACCACATCACTGAGAACTCATTGCAACATTTCGGAGAGTTTCCCTTCGACTCCAGTGTCAAGAGAATGTCCAGCATTTATGGTCTGGATGAGGCTAACGCTTGCGTCTACACCAAGGGTGCGGTGGAAAGAATCATGGAGATTTGTTCCACGTATTACAATGAGCAGAACAACAAGGTGAAATTGACTGACAAAGACAGACACAGAATCGAGCTCAACATGAACAACATGTCGAGTGAGGGTTTGCGTGTTTTGGCATTTGCACATAGAGATATCAATTGCAACAAAGAGGATTACGAGAACCGAGAGGTGGTCGAATCTGACTTGACTTTCTTGGGTCTTATTGGTATTTACGATCCACCAAGACCAGAAACTCGTGGCTCAGTCAAATTGTGTCACAAGGCAGGTATCAACGTCCACATGTTGACTGGTGACATGTTGGGTACCGCCCGAGCCATAGCTCAGGAAGTCGGCATCTTGCCCCATAACTTGTTCCACTACGGTGAAGATGTGGTCAAGGCGATGTGTATGACTGCCAATGAATTTGATTCCTTATCTGATGACGAGATTGATGCCTTGCCTGTTTTGCCATTGGTTATTGCTCGTTGTGCCCCTCAGACTAAAGTGAGAATGATCGATGCATTGCACCGTCGTGGCAAGTTCTGTGCCATGACGGGAGATGGTGTCAACGATTCTCCGTCGTTGAAGAAGGCTGATGTGGGTATTGCCATGGGACTTAATGGTTCTGATGTTGCCAAGGATGCTGCCGATATTGTGTTGACGGATGACAACTTTGCTTCCATTTTGAATGCTATTGAAGAAGGAAGAAGAATGTCGTCCAACATTCAGAAGTTCGTATTGCAATTGCTTGCTGAGAACGTTGCCCAGGCCTTGTACTTACTCATAGGTTTGGCTTTCATTGATAACGACGGATTCTCTGTATTTCCTCTAGCACCAGTGGAGGTGTTGTGGATCATTGTGGTGACGTCTTGCTTCCCAGCCATGGGATTAGGGCAAGAAAAGGCAAGTGACGATGTTTTAGATTTGCCTCCAAACAGCAGAATCTTCACCAAGGAGATGATCATCGATACGTTTGTCTATGGCTTCTGGATGGCTGTCTGCTGTTTGATGGTGTTCGTGATTATTGTCTATGGAAAGGGTGATGGTTACTTGGGTCTGAATTGTAACGAAGGATCGGGTACTGGGTGTAAGTTGGTGTTTAAAGGTCGCTCAGGGGCCTTTGCTGCATTCACTTGGTGTGCGCTCTTGTTGGCTTGGGAATGCCTTCATATGAGGCTCTCTTTCTTTAAGATGAGGCCAGAATCCGAGATTCCCTGGTTCCCATCGTTGGTTAATGATCTCTGGGATAACCAGTTCTTGCTTTGGTCGATCTTGGGTGCGTTCGTCTCAGTTTTCCCTGTGATTTATATTCCTGTCATCAACGATAAGGTGTTTTTACATGGTCCAATTGGATACGAATGGGGTCTTGCTTTGGCGTTCACGATCGTTTTCTTAGCTGGATGCGAAGTCTGGAAGTGGGTCAAGAGAATTTACCTCAGAAAGGCTGTCGTCAAGAACCCCGAGTATGAGTTGGAGCGCCGGGATCCATTCCAGAAGTACGCATCCTTCTCCAAAGCCAATACCATGGAAGTTTAGTTTTGCGCTAAATGAGTGTTTTTTCTTTCTCTGGAAAGTTTTTTTCTCCATGGTTTTTTTTTATTAATTTATATGCTTAGAAAATATCGTTTTCGTATGGACAATTGAGACTGCTGTGGCCGTCTCTTTCGCACAATCCACACCAATCGTTGCGACCACTGCTTGGATCAGCCCGATTTTGTGGTGAGTAGATTGGTAGGCTGTCGTTCTTGTCCCAAGATTCCGTGCCAGAATGAGTGAAGGGTCCAGCAGATGTGACCGGACTCCTATTCACAGGGGTTTTTAAGAGAGCCTCAGTATCTGCGGCCCGTTTGGCCATTCCCTCCATCTTCTTACGCAACTCATTATTTTCTTGCTGCAATGAAGTCAACTCGTTCTCTTTCAACGAGATCTCATTGGCATGCAAACGCTCCACCTCGTCTAGAGCCGTTTGAAGCTCAGTAAGTTCATCAAATGAGGGCCTCATATTTAGCTCATGTTTGAGATCATCGATGGTATTGAGAAGTTTAGCATCAGATGCTTCGCTGGGGGAACTCTGAAGTTCGTTTTCTCTAGATAAAGCATCCTGGATCGCTTTCTCAAGTTCTTTTTCTCTAGCTGAAGCATCTTGGATCGCCTTTTGTAGCTCCGCAATTTTTGTGGCCTGTGCTTCGACCTGGACCTTTCTAGACTCGAGATCAGCTTCAAGCCTAGTAAGTTTGCTTGCATCGACCAGCTTCGGCAATTCGTTCTCCTTTCCTTTGTGCTCGGCAACTTGATGTTCTAATTCAGCAATCTGCTTCTTCAATTGTTGTTCTTGAACAATCCAATCGTCCACGCTCAACGAGTCCACTCCTTTCAGGAGTGCATTGACATTATTCTCCTTGAGCTCTTCCAACTCAATCTCCAACTCGGCTATTCGAGTGTCCTTTTGTTTATTACGCTTCTGGCTATCTTGTAGGACAATCTCGACGGAGCTGACGTCTTGGGTCAACATGGAAATTTTCTTCTCAAGTTGTTGGATGAGTTCCAGGTCATTGTCTCCGCTGGGAGCCTTCGCCAGTTGCAATTGAAGTTGTGTTGTTAAACGAGCGTTTTCCGTCAATGTCTGCTCTAAACGAGATTGCAACTGGACCACTGCAGCAGGCTCTTCTTGGAAGCCCTTGACAGTGAGCTTGGTGAGCTCCTCCTTTAAATCTTCTATTTGCTGCTCGTATAGATTTTCCGCTTGTTGCTGTGCACTGAGCATCAAATCAAGGCTCTGCCTCCACTCTTCCCTAGCCCGATCATACTCTTGACGTTGCTTTTTGAGCTTGTTGTCCTTTTCACTCAAAGTATTCTCGTAGTCGCCCAATATTGGGCCGAGTTCGTCCACCGTGCGTTGCAATTCAAGTAGAATACCATTCTTTTCGTGGAGTTCCTTTGTGCTGGCATCCAATGCAATCCTGGAAGCATGCAATTCGCTCTGCAATGCCGCAGTATCTTGCAGCTGCACCTGACGTGTTCTTTCAAATAAGTCACCCAGAGAGTTTCTAGAACCGACAACTGACAGAGATGCGGTTGCAGGTCTCCCAAATTCCCTTGGTGCTAGGTTTCTTTTCTGGATATTGACAGCCAGATTGCCCAAATGTGGGCTCTCACGCCCACTGGAAGTGGTACGAGACATGCTGTCTGCTCTTCCAATTGTACTGAGCCGCAGCCCACTTCTATTTGGAGGAGAAGGTGTATGTATCAAATCATTATTCCTCACATCACTATTCCTACTTACCACAGAACCTGCTCGCGACAGCTCAAACAGCGGAAGATATGTGTTGACCGTTCGGAGACGGTCCCAAGGAAGAAAAAGTCCTGTCATGGGCTGGGAAACCTCAAAATATTGTACTCCATCGACTGCTCCGCTGTTTTTTCCTCGAGAAGCTGCTACTGGGCCTTGTAGCTCAATACCTCCAAATGTGCCTGTTTTGCCTTCAATGGGGCCTATGTATTTTAGAATTCCATAACCACGTGCCTGACCTGGAACGGCAACGCGTGTTCCTATTAATTCTGACATGCTACTGGTGATTCTCCATGAGTAGTTCTTTACATTCAGTGGATTGTAAATACTCCCCGCTGCCTGCAGGCCACATCGCCTCCTCTGCCTGAAAGACACTTAGATCTGGCTGAAAGTCACACTGTTGATGGTTGGCGGGTTGACGAACTTGGCAGCAAAACGCCATTTTTGGCTCTTGAAGTTGGTGAATCCACCACTGCGCTGTATACCTGGAAGAGCCTGCGTTGGTGCCATGCCATTGAGAAGGCTCTCAAGCTTTTCGAATTCTTCGCGATATACCTTGCATTTGGCATGTATCTCATACACCACCTGGCCCATCTTTTTGACAAATTCTCGGTTAACCTGTTGTTTCATTGTCAATTGCACGATCTTTTCGAGTGCCTCGTTGTGATTTGCTTGAACTCGGGCAAAATTCTTTCTCAACTTGTAGCACAATGCCTGTGATTTGATGTCGAGCGGACGCCGGAATGTTTTAGACGACTCGAGTTCTTGTTTGAAGATGGCGATTTCGGAAATAATTCTAGACAATTGCTCTTTGAGTGCATCGCATTTGCCAACCATAGCCATTAGGCCCGAGAGTGATTCATCTTGAGCTTTGACATGGGTCAATTCCTTTTCAACGACAGAATTCACATTCCGAGCGATTTCCGTAGCATCGTCCACAGCTCCTAACGACCATATCTCAGGATCCTCGAGTTGGTCAGTACCGTAAACAAAACTGTAGGCACATTCTTTGATAAAATGGTCGATTTCGAGAGTGTTGCGCTCGAGCAATGTCATATGGCCGTAACTATTCTCCAACAAGTCAGAAATTTTGTTGGTGATCGTGTCGGTTGTTCTCTTTGGAGGTAAAGTCCACCCTGCAAAAGATGAAAGAGGCTTGATGGTGAAGTCAGGAACATGAAATGTCTCCTCCTCCTCCTCTTCTTCTTCTTCTTCCTCATCTTCTTCTTCTTCTTCCTCATCTTCATCTTCTATTACTTCTTCGTCAGATTCAGAGAGAACAGCGTCCTCCTTGTCTTGAACACCTTTCACTAACACTTCAGAGGGTAAAGATTCAACAACATTGCTCTCTTCTGGCTTCTTTGCGCTTTTTTCTGCTGTGGTAGGCTCCAGACTGTCTTCCTCCCTATGTTCAAGGACTTCGAAATCCTCTCCTCCCTTTGCAACCTTGTCAACTGATGATTGAACCTTCTTGACATTGTCAGCAGCTGAAGTTTCTGAAACGGTTGCAGGAATAATCTCAATTTTCTTTGTCTCAGTCTGTTCAGACTCAGGATTAATCTCCTTTTTCTCTGGCCCCTCTTTCTCTGGCTCCTTTTCCTCTGGCTCTGTTTCTTCTGGCTTTGCTTCTTCTGGTTCCTCTTTCTCTGGTTCTGTTTCTTCTGGTTCTATTTCTTCTGGTTCTGTTTCTTCTGGTTCTGTTTCCTCTAGTTCTGTTTCTTCTGGTTCTACTTCATCTGGTTCTGTTTCTTCTGACTTATCAGTTTCAGATTTGACAGTCTCAGTTGTTTCAGGTTCAGATTCGGCAGGTTCAGATTCGGCAGGTTCAGATTCGGCAGGTTCAGATTCGGCAAGTTCAGTCTTTTCTTCGACCGTCTTCTCCGACTCATCTGTATCGACTGTCAGAGAACTCTCTTCCCCTTCCGCTGGCTTCGAGGCCGTCAACTTGCTGAAGGGAGATGGTTCTGACTTATCAAGACTAGATCCAAAAGAAGGCAATCCAAAATTTATCTTGTTTTTGGCATCTTCAGTCTTCAGCTCCTCGGGGATCTCACCAATTGAAGATGTCTTATAGGGGTCCTCCTTTGTTGCTTCCAGTCCAGAATCAAACAACGTGGCACTTGGAGATTTTACTGTCTCATCCGACAACTTTAACTTACCAAAGGTGTTGGAGGATGCGAATAAGCTTTCTGCTTCTGAAGATTCGTTGGAATCATTTGATAGAGAAGCAAAGCGAGAATCTGTGAACTTCTTAGTGTCAAAAGCAGAGTCAGCTAGCTTCATGTTTCCAATTGGAGAATCAGTAGACATTGTTGTTCCAAATATAGAGGTAGTAGAGTTGATTGCCCCAAATGGAGAGTCAGTTGACTTTGTCTCACCAAAAGGTGATTCAGAAGCCTTAAGTTTGTCAAATGGCGAAGCAGTGGACTCTCCAAAAACAGGCAGCTTTGAATCGCCAAGAGCGGCAAATGGAGACGAACCAGGAACACCAGCTTCTCCAAAAGGTGATTGGCCATTCTTTGCCGAGGCAAAAGAACCAAAATTGCTTGGCTTAGACGACATAGTAGAACCAGAGCCAAATGCCGGTTTGTTTCCAAAGCTAGTCTGGCCAAAGGTTGCACCTCCAATAGCTCCAATAGCAGGGCCGGCGGAGGCCGGCACGGTGGTTTGCGTATTATTTGTACCGAAAGATGTCTTTCCGAATCCCAGGGACCCAAAGCCAGAAGAACCAGCATTCTGAGTCGTCTGACCAAAGGAGGTTTGACCAAAGGAGGTTTGACCGAAACCAGTGGCACCGAGCCCAGTGGTACCTAAACCAGAGGAGTCAATGCCAGAGGAGCCGAAGCCAGAAGCTGCAGCAGGCTGGACACCCACCTTTGAATTGAAAGCGGATTGGCCAGAGCCTAGTTCCGAGGTGGATGCAGTTTCTTCCTCTGCGTGGTTGGTATCGACCTTAGTTACTGGTTCCGATTCGGTAGATGCAACTAATTCAGCTGGTGACGAAGGAGTAACAGAAATGTCACTCTCAATAGGAGTAATTGCCTCGAGTGCTCTTGATAGACTGACAGTACCCTTCTTCAAACCAGTGGAGTCAAATACATACCAAATAAGCAAGTTACCCAAATTGTTCAAGCACAACAACCGAGGCAAAACTCCCACAGCTTCTTCCACTCCCTGGCATGGCTCCTTGACTGTGAGTTCAGTTGCAGACAAGTCGATGGAGAAACCCACGGGTAAAGTATCGTCACCAGAGTCGTCGTCCATGGGCAATTCTGCACGGTCGGTATCATTTAATTGAGTGATAAGCTTTGTTTCATTACCGCTCTCGACGGTTGCAATGTCTGTCGATAATGCAGAAGTGATAAATGCATAGGAGGTACCAGATGCCCAATTGATCAAAGATGTGGAATATAAGGAGTAAGCTCTGTCAGCATCACCGAACGGGGGTGCTAATGGCACCGATTCGATTTTTTTGATGGAATTCGACTCCAAGTTGACGAGGAAGTTAATTTCGTCGTCAGAATCGGACCCCAGAAGAAACCAATTGTTTGAGTCCACACAGGACACGGCCCTGAGCAGCACATCGGAAAAGTCGTGGGTAACAAGTGGGTTTCCCTGCAAATCGAAAATGTAGAATTTATCATCAGAAACAGCACCCAAGGACAGGCCCAGGATGCTCCAGGCAGCGGCATTGATGTCTGAAATGAGTGATTCCTGGCCATGGACAACTACTAGGGTTTTATCGTTTTTCAAGTAAAAGTACACCAGCGGAGAAGCAGGAGAAGCAGCCAATGACAACACATCGCCTGTATTCGTCACCTGAGCGACCGAAGCATTGCCTTGAATAATGTCAGCAACGGACATCGACACCACATTCGATTCAGAAACTCCATACAACGTTTCGTTGGTGCTGTTGAACGAAAGGCATGTGATTGTGGGAACCAGCACGGTGGAGAGATTCAGCTTGACGGATTCCAGTGTGTTTAGGTCGGCCAAACGGCCCACGGCCACCTCCTTGGTGTTGGAGACCGCATACAACTTTTTTGTGTTTCCCACCGAGAGCAAATGCAACGGCGAATCGACGACGGATTCGAAGTCCACGGGATCATCGAAGATGTGGAATCCATGTTTGTCGGTGGCCAATTGGAACCCGATGTCTTCTGAGGCGAATTCCTCGATTTCTGGATGGGCCATGAGTTGTAGTAGGTTGAAGTTGAGAGAAGTATGCAGGTGAGAAGAAGATGAGAAGATGGAGTTGTGGAAGATTGCGAGGAACAGAAGATGAAAGATGTAAAGTTAGAGAGGATTGGAGAGGATTGGAGAGGTTGTACATGTTGTAGAGGTTGGAGTGGTTAGAGATTGTCCTGATATTTTTATAAAGGAGTGGGTTTATCTTGATTTTTGCTGGATTTTACGGTGAGTCTCAGTCGTACTGTGATGTAATAGTCCGTGTTAATGAAAGTGCGCTAACAATAATTTCCCAGCTAAGTGAGAATGCTCAGCTATTTGAGAAGTCCCAGCTAAGTGAGAATTCCCACTGATTCGATGATATTAGGCATTTAGAGATAATTACTAACAAATCGATTGGGGAGTAAAGAACTTCACACCCACGATTAAGTCTCACATTTTGGAAATCCCACCATACACTCATTCAACCACACCTCTACCAATCGCACCCACTGGAGCCATCTATTAAGACCCCACAACCAAAAAAAGCCACTAATCCAAAAAAAAAAAAATCACTGATCTAAAAAAAATCCTTTCACATTTCCCCCAATTCTCAACTCTCCCGCCAATAAACATTCACATTCTCCCTCCCTCACTAGCAAAATTTTCCCTCCAATAACTCCCATCCTACATCTATTAGCCGTTAGATACAATGTCTCACTATCAAGAAGCCACACGCAACTCAACAGCAGATTGACAAAAACCCCCAAAAACCCCCAAAAACTCAAAGACCCCCAATCACCCCGGCCCCAAAATCCTTCCCATCCCCATACTTCCTCTCCTCCGTTTCCTTTCTTGCTGGTACCTTCCGAGGACTATCTTGTGGTGCAGTCCAACGGGAAAAAAGAAAAGTGAAGCGCATTTTCTCCACAACCTCCCCACAGACAAAAGCTTTTTCTTCTTGTCGATTCATCTCCTTACAAGAATCCATCTCAACCACCACCACCACCACCTACCCCACCCACAATGTTTGGGTTACCCATCGCCAGAAACAGCTCGCTGAACATTCTGCTGCCCCCCACCCACTTCAAGGATTCAGCAAGAAATGCCATCTACCAACAACTACCGCTAGGGGCCCAGTCGTCGGCCCAGTCGGTTCGATCGGCGCCTTCGCAGTTCAAGCAGCATCATCCGTCCCAGAAACTGTACCGGTCACTGGCGCTGAGCGTGTTTTCCTGGAGCAAACGGTCAGTACGGTCGGCGCCCTCAATTTATTCATCTTCCACGGCCACGATTCCCGAAGACTCTGAGCCCACAACTACCACCGTGGAGCAGCTCATCAACGACATTGCCCTCCACGAATCGTATGCCAAGGACCGCTATGTAGAGCGCAAAAACGAAATGGTGGCCCACAACAAGTTTGCCCACCTGCCCGTAGTGTCAGACGACGAAGAGGAGGAATATAAGATCCTGTTGGGCAGCGAACTCCAATATCAGAACGTTCCCGAGTCGCTAGTCGACTGGAATTTGAACGTGACGCGATGCAAGCTCATGTTGCTCAGTATGCCCATGGTGTCTTCTTCCCCTGACCTTCAGTACTCTTCTCAGTCTCTCCCGCAGTTGGTGGGAGATTTGGCGCAGATTTGCCACATTATACTCCTCCAACCCCACATCACCGACAAGGAGTTCATCTACACCCTCTACTCGTCATCGCTCTACCAGGAGCACAACTTGGACGCCAACTTCAAGCGGTCGGTGGCCGAGATCTCCGTCAAGCAATCGCGACTACTCCAGATCAATCAGCCCAAACACTTGCCGTCGCCACCCATTACCCCTGCCGAGCAGACGTTTCTCACCTTCCGCTACAAGGAGATTGCGGTGCGGAACTACTTGGTGAACTTGGCAGCAGCTGCAACCACCGCATACGAATACAAGCTCAAGAGCGACGCCATGAAGAGGGAGCTTAGGATGCGGCTGATGAACGGCGAGAAACGCAAGTTGTCTAAGGAAGAGAAGAAGTCTCTTTGGGACGAGGTGCGCCTGGACGTTTTCCGTCGTGCTGGCTTGGAGGAATAATAGATTGATAGACTGATACGCTGGAATGATAGGGATTAGGAAAATTTAATTCTGTATGCTAATTATGCTGAAATATATTGTGGTCGTCACGCTGCCAACAAGGTTAGAAACCACGTCTTTTTTCTTTGATCTTCTTGTAATGCTTCTTGCCTCCGCTGGTACGTTCCTTCTGGATCTCGTAGTACTTTCTTCTGAAGTATTTGGAGCTGTCATCGTCATGCAAGATCTCCTGTGCGAGTGTCTTGCCTCTATTCTTCCTCGATAATCTAGCAGAGTAGAACTCGGTGTTTCCTTCAATGATAGTTCCTGTTTGAAAGTACTTTGGGATCTCCCACTTTTCCTTTTTGTAATGTCTCTTGGGATCCAACGCACTTCTGTTTTTCAAAATCAACAAGTCTCTCTTCAACTCGGGGGTCATTTCGGGCTTTTTCATGTTGAACCACTTTGATCCAGAGTCTTCTTCCTCAGCAGCCTTCTTGTCGGCCTTCTTGATGTGGGTGATGGGGTCGTTGACCTTGACCACGTCCAGACGCAATTTTGCTTCTTTTTCTGCCTGCGCCATGTTGTTTTCTAGGTTGCTTTCGATCTTGGGCAAGTTATCTAGGTCTTTCTGGATTTTGGCGAACTCATCGATATTTTCTTCGGTGGATTTTCTTGTTTCCTTGGAAAGCTCCGAGAAGAGCTCGTCCAAAGTTAGGTTATCTTCCAACGGTTGTAGAGTTCTGCTGCGATTAGACTCGGAGGTCAAGTCCGTTTCAGACATTTCAGTGATATTGTTAAGATGCATTTGGAGTTGGAATTTGTGATGAGATGGAGCAGAAATGTGATGCGAGGTGCACGGGTGTGAGGGGAGACTGGCTGCGAATTGTTCCACTGAGGACAAGTGAATGCAAGTAACGTTGACTTAATCTCAATAATTGCTGAAATTAGAAGGGTTGTATTAGTGTCATTTCGTTTCTTGGTATTTTCAGTTTTTCCAAGTCGATATGTGTTTGGTTTAGGATTTAGGATTTAGGATTTAGGATTTAGGACTCTGATTCTATAGTGTATCACATTTGAGCTGAACATACAATAGGATCAAATAAGTCATTATCAGGATCTAATTCTTGATCCAGATTCAGGGCATAATCAGTTTTTGTTCTTCAAGGTGGTGGATGGTTTTCAACCTATTCCGTTCTGTTCCTTTTCTTAATCGTTTGAGAGTGCTTTTTCTAACATGACTAGCCAAATAGATAAGGACATTACGACCAACTTGCCATATAGGTGGAAATTATCTTATGGAGATGCTGAATAAAAGAATTGATCAAAACTGTACGAAATCAGGAGTATTATTCCACTTCCAGCAAAAGTATGATTCGGTGAATCAGCAATGCGACTTCAACCATCATTTTCATTCGTGATTTGTACTAATGAAGTTGAACTTCTCCATCGAAACGATTGTTGGGTTTATACCCAATCCATATTGAATCTGTTTATTTGGCAACTACAATTTCTAAGCCATTCCCAGAGAACTAGCAGACACTAAGTTTTGAACCTGCCGATTCCACGAATGCTCTCGTTTCACTGCGAAATCTCCATACGATTATATACTCAATGCATGGCATAAGATGGTCGGAAATTAAGAAAAGTGTCTCAGCGGTTCAAATCAAATTGCTAATTCTTACTACCGTCCATAATTTAACCCAAATCTCGCAATTCACCATTGGCTGCCAAACACATCTCCATTTGTTCTGCACAGTTCCAACTACCTTCACCTCATCGTTATGTGGCATCGAAGGCTCTACTCGACATTCAGAGAAGGCGACATTGTTCTCATCCGCCCCCTCAAGAATGTCGCTCTGGCCCACTTATCACGCCCCTTAGCTAGAGACTCTGTAGTTCACACCCAGCATGGAGAAGTGCACCACAACGACATCATCGGCCAGCCCAAACGAGTGTTTCTCGGGTACCGAGGCAAGAAAATAGCCAATAACCAGAAAGATACGCGGTACATAGCGGTGGAGCCCACATTGTCTGAATATACCAGCATGATCAAGAGAAAGGCCCAGCCCATCTACTCCATGGATGCGAATGTGATTGTTCTGGTTGCAGACATTGATGTTGATGTACCTGAAGAAGGTGCCAAACCCAAATTTTATCTAGAGGCGGGTACAGGCAATGGGTCGCTTACGCTTTCTATTTGTGGGGCCATCCATGGCGCCAATGCGCTTGCAAGGCACTATAACAATCCGGAAAAGCGAGGTGCGGTGCTCTACTCATTGGATCGTAGAGAAGATCATCTGAAGATGGGCGAATGGAACGTCTGCAACTATAAAAGGGGCAGATTTGCTGGTGATGTGGAATTCGAGGTTACCCCTCTGCCTCTGGAGTGGTTGAAATCGTACCCAGAATTGCAATTGAGTGGAGTCTTTCTCGACTTGCCGGATCCACACATATACTTTGCAGATATTGCCCGACACATGTGCTTGGATGCCACGTTGATAGTATTTTGTCCCTCGGTCACACAGATTCTCCGGTGCCGAGAAGAGTTGGCAGATAGCCGGCTCCGAAACGATCCAATTGACTTGCTGTTGATCCAAACCGTTGAGCTTCCTCCAGGAAATGGCGGAGGAACACGGGAATGGGACGTCAACTCGGCATTTACCCGAGAAACTGGCGAAAAAGTGTCTGTGTGTCGACCCAAGGTAGGCGCACGAGTGGTAGGTGGAGGGTTTATTGGGATATTCAAGAAACTGTCGGTGATAGGAGCATCGCTCCAGGCCACAGTAGATAGTGAGAGGAAAGAGAATATTGGTACGAATGGCGAGGTATGAGGTAACCAAGTATATACAAAAATAATGCTGGCAGCTATTACACAAAATAATACAGACAGCCATATCAATCTTGCTTATTCCTTTGATTTTTTCTTGCTAGTCTCTTGGTGTTTTTCTTCCCATGTTCATCTCAATTCTGTATGTCTTACTACCTCTGCGCACAGAAAAATCGATTCCACATCGAAGATCACCATGAAGATTCTCGCCGAGCGGTCGGCATTCTTGCTGGACTTCGAGATCTTGCAGCATCTAGAAGAGTTGAAGGAAAAATACAATTGGTCATTCACTCCCGAAGATGACGCCAAGCAGAAAGGAAGAAAAAAGAGATTCACTGCGGCTGGGTTGGGACTAGAGGTGGCTACAAGAGATATTATTCTGTACCTTTCGAAGAACGCCGCCAGCAAGTATCCCAATGCTGAGTCGTTTACCGCCCTTATGACGTTTTTGAATCAGTTTGATCTCATGAAGGTCGAGAAACTCCAGATCGTCAACTCGCTTCCTAGATCGATGGTGCATCTCTACGGATTGGTGGAGGAATGTGACCAGCGTTTCGACGAAGACGCCTGTGAGTCCATCTTGGCCAAAATCAACGAGTTGGTTCCTCTGGATGAGGCCGAAAACGCCGAAGACAGCGACGAAGCCGAACAAGAATAATGTACTATAGGTTATGCATGGGTATTAATATATACTAGGGTTTAGCGACTGTAGCAGGAATAACTCACGGGTACCCTCACATGAATCCTCCCATTACCTTTCCCTCTACTTCCTCCTCTTCTTCGAATTTGACGACATCGCCCTTGCGTCCGTATGCACTTATTTGGTCCTTCAAGTTGAACACCATGTCACTCAAGTCTGAAAGAAGCCCAGTGGGCCCGACAAATATCTCGCCGTTCTCTTGTGAATTGATCCATGCATGCTCACAGTTCTCCTCTGGAACCTCCTTCTCGAGCTCTTCATTTTCCTTCTTGATCAAATCCATTGAGAGTATTCTAGTCAACTCCACTCCATCTGCTGAATTATCAAGAGTATCTTCTCGTTGAAGCTCGCTGTCTATCTTGTCATCCACACAAAAATGGTTCTTCACCAAATGATCCAAGACTGGCCATCCGTAGGAATTAGCAAATCTTCGCCGAACAACAATGTTATTATGTGCGTCTGGCTTGAGATTCACGAGAACTTTTCTCCACAGCATCAGCTTATGGTACTCGCGGGCAATTTCTTCTTCGAGATGCTCTGTGTTTGCATGTACTAGTTTGCTCTGAAGTATCTCCATCATACTCATCTTCTTGTTTTCAGTCTGGGTTTCGAGCGTTAATTTTTTCTCCATCCTTACTCTATCATCTTCGTATCGTGGCAAATCACTTTCGTGATATACCTTGTCATGTAGAATAATATTCTCTCGAGAGTCAGGATCCGTGATGTACCTAACAGATGGCAATGGAGGTAAGAGAAAGGATGCGGCACTTTCGAGCATGGAAGTCTTTGGGATAGAGCCTAGCGTGGTTTCGGCAGTTGCATACTCCATCTTGGATTGTAAAGGGCTGCTTTTTGGTTTCTGCTTTTGAGGAAAGAAATATGAAAGCATCGCCAGGACCGGCAGCGTCTGAGATTGTATTGGTTCTACCGATTCATGGGGAATTTTGCCGGTGTCCATAATTGGAGAGTTATCTGTACTGTTGGCCGAGGTAACCTCCGCCCCAATAACGGTTGCGAGGGCCTTGTAATCCAAAAACAATAATGCTGACGTTCTCAAGGGCACGATTCCGTCATTATAGGCGTTTGCATAAACAGTTCTTCGGACGAATCGACGCAATATCCTATGGGTGGGGCCAGAAGGAAGGAGAAGAAGTAAGGGTTTCTCGTACTTCTCGGTATAATGAACACCCAAGTCCTGGCCAGTTCTTCCCACGATTCCGGCCAGAAGTGCCAATTTCACGTAGGCGGGATTTTCATGCATGATTCCTAGCATTGGTGAGGCGAGGGTGATGAAGTTGACAGGCTGGATCTTCTTAAAAAACCATGGGTAGTTCGTCTCGAGATAGGCAATTGCAAACGTCTGTACCAAGCCACCCAATGAGTGGCCCACAAACGATATTCTTGTGACGTTGCTCAATTCCTCGTTCTTGATCAATCCTACCACAAAGTCAGCCACACGGCTTCCCAAATACTTTACACCGCGCTCAGTCTTACACACATTTCCGAAGTAGCCCTTAACAACTACGTTGTCTTCTCCAGCCTCAATCTGTTCTTTCAAAAAGAGCATATCAGCAGACACATTGGAGTGGAGGCCGTGGGTCAAAATCACCAAATGGATAGGTTTCGAGGAGTTCGGTAGGGGCAAATTCCACAAATCCAACGTGTCGTGGATGGTGACCTGTAAATTCTGCTCAGGAACCAGGTAATCGGCCATTTGCTTCTGTTCTGCAATGCTAACTTCAAAATGGATGCCGATGGAAGTATTGAAGATGATCTGCGACACAACATCTACCGTCCAGCGATACGTCTCCAGGAGCGTGTGACACAGCAACTCGGCGTAAAAAGTTTGCCCCGGTTGGAGCTGTGGATCGAATATTGGCTGGTCAGCAGTGACAAATGCTCTAGTCTTTGTGGAGTAGTCGCGTTGGCGACAATCCACATATAGGGAATATGGGCCAGCTAAGTACGCTGCACGCAACGGAAGGGGCTCTACGTTTCGAATACGGACCCATAGGCTGCGAGGAGGATTGGAGGCATAGTGTTGAGCGGAAGTGAACGGAGAGTAGTCGATTTCGAATCGGAACGACTGGCCAATCTTGACAAAATGAGTACTTTGGTGGATCAACGGAGCCGCTGGAGGAGCGACCATAGCGGGATATCGAGGTTTTTAGATTTTGTTCACGCAAGTTAAGCTTTAGATGATGTCTCTAGGTTGTAAGTGGCATGTGCTTTTGTATATGCCGGAGAAGACTGATAACGGTGACGGTGAAGATAGAGGAAGATGTGGGATGGATTCGGAGTTTAGGAACGAGGAATTGGGTTGAAGACGTAGGTTTTAGTGATTTTTACATGGTGATGGGGACATGTGCTTTGTGAACCGGAGATAACGTTGATCAACCTTTTTGGTATTAGAACCTGGAAAGACTGTAATGAGACATAAACCCAGATAACGAAAATTCCATCTACAGGTGGAAACTTGAATATATAGGTGGAAAAGTAAACGTAAAGTTGGGAAAGTCATCGGAACTGAATGATATGAAAAAATCTGCTGGAGTATGTATGAACAGTAAGAAGGAAATCACAATCGAGCCAATCGCTGTAGCCATAGTACATACCATCACCCTGCATTCAACCAATTAATCAACTTTCCATTTGGAACTTATGGCAGAAGAGGATATCGATTTCCACCCCATAGAACTCACGGCCCACTCGCTACTATCTGGGTCACTAGACAATCTACACGAGAACTTTGTGCTGCTCCACCAATCGCAGCATATTCTTCTCACCAGACTTCGACTTATCGAGGATCGGTTGAAAGAGATTCACACCGAGCTGGCAGTATCGGGAAAGGATGTAACTCAGGTACAGGCCAGGATACGTGCTGTACGGAAGAAATTGGCGGATGTGGCCAAGATATTGGTGAAGGTGGACCGGCGAGTGGGCCAATTGGAGAAGTAGATGGGTGTATGTAGTATACTAACGATCAGATCGATGAAATGTGATTTAGTGATGAAATGTGATTGAGTGATGAAATGTGATTTAGTGATAAAATGCGATTTAGTGATGAAATGTGATTTAGTGATGAATGAGCATCCATTGATCCAATCTATGTTCGTGTATTTTATAAGGATGGAATGTTGAGAAGCGTGAATGGGTACCCTCTGTACTTGTGGCTAAAGATGAACACATACACACTGTACAACACGTATAGCAATGCAGAAACAACCACGGTAGCGAAAAACTGCACCTTTGGATGCTTGATCTTGCTCACTTTGTTGACCAAGAACACAAAGGCAATGCCCAAAAGTCCGTATAGAGACGACACCACCTGGGTTTCCAAACCATATTGCATCTGGGCTGAAGGAGCAAAGTACTCGACGTTGTCGCCATTTTCCCTGACGAAAGGCGTAGCTCTGATTTGGTTGAACATGTAGCCTGCAATAAAAATCAAGATAATCACTAGGGACAACGAACCCCACACAAACGTCGACTTGAGCAAGGCAACTACGTAGTGGCTGAACTTTCTGAGCAACATAACCACCGCGAAAGTCAAGGCAGCGTTCAAAAACAACTTGGAGTAAATCACTTTCTCATAGATATCGAACTGCTTACCATTGATGGAACTGACCCACAGCTTGAACAACACAGTGTGATCTCCAGCGTAGAATTGGAACTGGTCGCTGTTGTAGAGATAGGCATCCTTTGCTTCGTTGGGGCCGGTGGGAGGGAAGTGGAACACCTTAGGAATAGAGTCCAATTGCAACTTCTGGAACAAAAGTTTGCTGGTCATAAACTCCGCTGACAAGAAGTACATGTCGGCATCGTCTTCAGACACTCCGGAGGGGTACGCCCGCAACCACGAGTCGGCCACGGTTTCGAACACCGGTTGGAATTCACGACACAAAACGCAATTGAATTGAGGAGAATCTGACGCCATGTACATCACCAAGTGGTAGTCACGACGGCCCTCCAAGAACATTTCAAAGTTGTATTCATCCACCTCAATTACACCGTTTTTAGCCTTTGCGGCCACCAACTTACGCATGTCATCATTGGAGTATGCGGCGAACACCACCAGCAACAACGAAGCGAAAACAACAAACGGAGTCCAACACTTCATTGCTTGAGGAAAGGTTAATTATGGAGATTTCAATGTCGACACGTATGTAGGAGGCAAGGGTGCGAGTGCGAGTTCCAAACAGAAATGCCATATTTCGCAACCAAACTACTCGTTCTCCTCCATGTGGACTCGCCCGCTGCTACCCACGACTACCCTGCAGACTCCACTTCCTGTTTCAAATCGTTCCACAAGAAGGATGTACTTGTTTGTTGTTTTGGGAAGCGTGCAATCTAAAAACACCCCGTAGATGCAGTCGTTCCACTGGTTGGTCACAACCACTGGCTCACCGTTGGAGGAGTCAAAAATCGAAGCTCGTAGTGCTGGTCTATAACCAGTAGCGGAACATCCTTCTTCATTGGCGCAGAAGCGGAATGTGATATTTGTTTGGCTGTGTTCTGCCTCCATAGAAAACTTTTTTCTGTTGGAGAAGTTCCATTCAAACTGCGATTTCTGAACAAATGTTCCCAATGCCTCTGGAACCTTGTTCAAATGGAGAGGACGGCTGCCGCTGTTATAAACCAGTAGAACAAATTCTCCTCTATCCTCTGGCGTGAATGCAGATACCACAAGTTTGTAATTTCCCGGCTCGACATGTTTCACTTCTTGTACCTGAATCTCGTTCTCATACTTGTAATCAAACAAGATCTTGGACTTATCGAAGTTGCGGATCTTTTTGCCAACCTGGGCCGCGTCACAGTGTAGTAGATGGAAATTAATATAAGCCTTTGCTTTTGTTTTGAGAATAATCAACATGTTGGTCACGGATTCGATTGTCAAGTCGTACTGAGGATTATCAATGAATGTCTCCAAACTCCAGTTTCCTCCGTTAGATCCGAACTCCCAAGTTCCTGAAATCTCTTTTTCTATGTGCGGGTACTTCGGTTTCGCTTTTGTTAGCTTCAATTCTGTGAAATTTTGGTAGACATTCAATGAAAATGTCAGGGCAGAGTCTCCTTGCATTTTCACAACCACACAATACGAAGTGTTTGGCTTGGCTGCAAACTTCAAAAATTCGATCCTGGAATTAGTGAAGCTTCCCCCTGCCACAAGAGGAAATTGTGACTCCACAAAGATCTTGCCGTTGTTCTCGAATACCGCCACACTGAATGGTGATCGCAGAGAGTCATCGATAAACTGCTCCACCAAAATAGCTACGTCCTGGACGTCGCTCGTGGTATTCGAAAACTCATACTGGGGAAGATCACCCAAATAGGAACTGTGCCATTCGGATGGAGAAAGGAATATGGTGACAGAAGCTGAATATTTGTAGTCAGGTTTCCAATTAACATAGAGATATGTGAACTGGCCCACGAGCGACAACCCCACATCTAGCATTCTGTCAGAAGTTCCGTCAGAATGATCATGCAACCTGTGCAGAATCCATGGGTTCTTCAACGTCATTTTGGAAGTATCTTCGTTGTAGGCGCAAATGACATAGTCGTGGGTTGAAATCACTCCCAATTGCGACGCGAGGGTGTCAGACATGCGTCCAGTTCCAATTCCCAATGCCACTTCTCCCTTCTCCTTCAATCTCCAGAGGTCTGCAAGCTCCTTTCGGCTAGCTTCACTGATTCTTCGCACCTCTGGAAACCACCCAGTTAGCATGTAAGTGTCTTGGGCCATATTGGATCCATTGAAAGCATAATGTTGTCCCAGACAAATCAAAAATGCTTTCTCAATGTAAGCGGGCCACCGGAGCTCTGTGTTGGTCAAGGACCGAACATGGAGGCTTCGTTGCTCATACGGTGGAAGAATATGAGGAAGCGAAGTTGAAAGGGCAACTTCTCGGGACGTTCCATTGAAAATTAAACTCACTTTGATATTATGGTCATTAAATTGTCGAACGAGTGACCGCAAGTGTGCTTCCATGCCCATATCTACCAACAGTAGTAGAGACAGCACGAACGAGCAGTTTGGAAGCAAGTCCTGATACAAGTCACCAATGCCGTTCGTTGACCAGTCCAGAATAGTACTTTTGAAGTCAACCTGAAACCGCTCACCCATGTCGAATGTTTTTAACGCAGTCTCGGTGGTTTTCATGGGCGAAATATCCATGGAAGTGATGCTGCCCATAGTTAACACAGGAAACCATATGTAACCATGGACTTTTGAAGCCAACCACAACATCTTCTCGGAGACCAGAAGAGGAGAACGCTTGGATTTATATAGTTTTTCGTAGTAGTCGCCTGCGTACCTCGCCATCTCCTTGATGGAATTGATCTGATTATGGTCTTTGTCTCGTAGCAACACCGTGACAACCTTGATGGTATCCATACATTGTGTCTTAGCCTCGTCGACATTGCTGGCCGAAACCAGAAAATGACTCAATTGAAGTGTCTGCAAGCACTGCGATAGACTGTCCATTTAGTTCTGGATCTGAGTTGTGGAGGAGTAGACGATGTGGTGATCTTGTGTCCTGTGCACACTTATCTATTCTTGATCAAAGTTTCAACATTGAGGTTGGGTGACGAATAATATCGTTGCTATAGGTATTTCGCGTTTAGTTGCTGATGAGGCGGCCGTTGCTTTTGGTCTTTGTGGCCAGTCTCGTTGTTAGGCTATTCAATGCCTTCACCATTCGAACCTTCTTCCAACCTGATGAGTACTTCCAGGCATTGGAACCAGCACATAACATGGTGTTTGGCTACGGCTATATCACATGGGAGTGGGCCCACCGGCTTCGGTCTTCATTGCATCCGCTAATATATGCTGGGGGCTACAAGTTGATGTACAAAGTTCTACCTCCATCATTGGAATCGTGGGCAGTGGAGATTGCACCCAAACTCGTCAGCGCCGTGATAGCTGCTCTTGGTGATACATATACCTATCGATTTGCGGCTTCATATACTCAAGACGTCAGAATAGCCCGAGTGGCTTTGATTCTTTCACTAATGAGTAGTTGGAACTGGTATGTGTCCACTCGGTCGTTCTCCAACAACCTCGAGCTGGTGTTGACCGTCGTGGGCCTCTCGTATTGGCCATGGCATAGATACAAGCTCATGTCCGTACTTGTGCTGAGCTTTTTTGGTTTCCACAGTTGTCTTGTTCGCCCCACCAACTGTTTACTCTGGGGGCTTTTGGGTGGGCATCTTCTTTTTCGAAACAGAAAGAATCCCTCGAGAATCGTCCACCTCAGCGTTCCACTAGCAGCTGTGCTCGCCATGGTAGTTGGCCAGAGTGCGGTGGCAGACTTCTTTTTCTATGGTGAATGGACATTTCCAGCAGCCAATTTCTTGGAGTTCAACGTGGTGAAGAACCTCCTGGTGTTCTATGGCGCAGCACCGTGGCATTTTTACATTTTCCAAGGGTTGCCAATGATGCTTATGGGATATTTGCCCATTTTTGTCTGTTCCCTCTGGACATTGCGGAGGTCTTTAATCACTGGGCTCGTCGTCTTTGTGACACTAGCGTTTTCGGCCATTGCCCACAAGGAGTTTCGGTTTTTGCAGCCTATTTACCCGGTGATGCTAGTCCTCACTGCCATTCAAGGTTTTCGGTGGAGAAATATGAAGTATTTGAGGGTCGGAGTAAGTTCCATATTGGTGCTCCACATTTTCGCAGCCTATTTCTTCACGCAAATCAACGAGGTGGGGGAGATTGATGTGGTGCGGTATCTCAAAAATAATCCTGGGGTAGATTCGGTGGGATTTCTCACCCCCTGCCATTCTACTCCCTGGCACAGCATGCTCCATCGGCCCGAATTGGTGTCTTCCTCTTGGTTTCTCACTTGTGAACCTCCGCTACATTTGGCGCGAGGCAATATTGAGAATGTGAAAAAATACCGAGATGAGCTGGATCAGTTTTTTGACGACCCGGTGGGGTTCTTAAATGAAAGGCTAGGACGACCAACGGAAAATGCCAGCAACTGGCCCAGTCATATTGTGATTTTCGAGCCCATGGAATCTATGTTAGATTCGTATGTGAAAGGGTCAAACTACCATCAGTGCGCACGGTTTTTCAACAGCTATTTCCACTGGGATGGGCGACGCAGGGGAGACGTTATCGTTTACTGCCGAGAGAACGCAGGGACAATATAGATTCTATTGAGAATATCAGTTGGGGTGGATAGAAAGTAGTTGATGTAGTTGAAAGTAATTGACAGAAGGAAGTACGAAATTGAGAAAAGTAGTCAAATAGAAAATCTCAATATCCTCACTGACATTGGGTAAGAGTCTTGAAATTCCCTGAGTTGCCTGGGCCAAACGGACCATCTATTACGCCCCACGTTATGCCCGAGATTGCAGATGGAAGGAGTTTCCGTCCCACCATGGTGGTTACAGTATATATAGTATATATAATGGGACGGATACTAGCAAAAAAAAAAAAAGCAAAAACAGTTGCAAAATTGCATTTCAAGTAACAAACTGTAGTGGAATCATTGCTCCCTCCGATCGGTGTGTGTAGCTCCTCAATGTTGAGATGTCGGATACTCGGATACCACATCGGAAGATGAGAGAACCAGCAGCGAAGTGAAATGCCGGACTTTGGGTCACCACCGGAGGATTCACAGAATGGGGGAAAATTGGAAATTGGAAATTGGTGACGCTTTCTATAACGCCCGTGGGGTCGCCGATTAGCCTGTAGAGGGATTTGGGGCTCCACCAGTTGCCCTCGCACCACATGGTGAAACCACCTGATTGTTGCGGAAACACCTGATCTGGATGGCAGATATGCCGCTAAGTGCATGAACATTGCCCTGTCCATAGTGGGTGATTGTATATGGGCGCGCAAGCGCATAATCACCTGACTGGGTCCGGAGTTACGACAGCGGACAATTGGCACTGGAACAACGATACAAGCAAACCAAATTGGCAGCGACGGAATCTAGGACCAACCACATTTCTTGATTTTTCAAAACACATTTCTTGAAATTTTGCCGTCTCCCCATCCCTTTCCCCTATTATTGATATCGGGTGGTGCGCTCCAAACTCTGCACACGGTTAGTTGGCCCTGCGAAGAACATGGTGTTACACTAGACAGCATGAGCCGCACAGTCATCCAATGTCCGACCACCACCAGCTATATATAAAAGCTGAGCAATTCGCTATGGAAGGATTTTTCTCCATCAGTTGATTACTGAATTCCAATCAAGCAATACAATCCAATCAAATGTCTATCCCAGAAACCCAGAAAGCAGTGGTTTTCGAGACCAACGGTGGTCCCTTGGAGTACAAGACCATCCCAGTCCCAACCCCAAAGGACAGCGAGATCTTGATCAACATCAAGTACTCCGGTGTTTGTCACACCGATTTGCACGCCTGGAAAGGTGACTGGCCATTGGACACCAAGCTCCCATTGGTCGGAGGCCATGAGGGTGCTGGAGTCGTTGTTGCAGTTGGCTCCAACGTCAAGGGCTGGAAGGTGGGAGACCTTGCCGGTGTCAAGTGGTTGAATGGCTCGTGCATGCAGTGTGAATTCTGTCAGCACGGTGACGAGTCCAACTGTCCCGAGGCTGACTTGTCTGGTTACACTCACGATGGTTCGTTCCAGCAATATGCCACCGCCGATGCCGTCCAGGCTGCCAAGATTCCTCCTGGAACCGACTTGGCCCTTGTTGCTCCAATTTTGTGTGCTGGTATCACCGTCTACAAGGCATTGAAGACTGCCAAGTTGCAAGCCGGTCAATGGGTGTGCATTTCCGGTGCTGGTGGAGGATTGGGATCGTTGGCTATTCAGTACGCCAAGGCTATGGGTTACAGAGTCATTGGAATTGACGGTGGTGATGAGAAGGGTGAGTTTGTCAAGTCGTTGGGTGCCGAGGCATACATTGACTTCACCAAGACCAAGGACATTGTTGCTGCTGTCAAGGCCGCCACCAACGGTGGTCCACATGGAGCCATTAATGTTTCCGTTTCCGAGGCTGCTATCTCGCAGTCGGTTGACTACGTGAGATCTACTGGAACCGTTGTGTTGGTTGGTTTGCCAGCCGGTGCTAAGGTTGTTGCTCCAGTGTTCGATGCTGTTGTCAAGTCCATCTCCATCTGCGGTTCTTACGTCGGAAACAGAGCCGACTCTGCCGAGGCCATTGACTTCTTCACCAGAGGTTTGATCTCGTGCCCAATCAAGATTGTTGGGTTGTCTGAGTTGCCAGAGGTCTACAAGTTGATGGAACAGGGAAAGATCTTGGGCAGATACGTTGTTGACACCTCCAAGTAATGACTAGATGCTGGAATACCCATCTAAATAAACGAATGAAGAGAATATATGCAACTCATGTAGAAAACGAATGAAGAGAATATATGCCACTCACTTAGATTGCACTAATTTCTCCTTCTCCTTGGTCAATTGGGCCACCTGGTCCTTCAATACATTCACCTGGATCAGGTTTATCAAGTGCTCGTCGTTGATTATCTGGATCGACCGATTTTTCTCGGCAATCTCCTCCGCCAAATCTGCCACTTTCTGTTGTAACTTGTAGTGTTTCACCTCGTGACTTTTCACGGTTTTCTGGAGCTGGGCAATTTGCTGCTGGTATGCCTCCATCTTCATCGCCTGCAGATTGAGCCGTTGCACTAGCGACTCGTTCTCGTTGAGCAACTGGCCGTTTTCTTTTCTGAGGAGATCGTACTCCAAGTTTCCTGATACATTTCCAATCAAATTGAGCTGGGAAAAAGCGTGATAGAACGGCGAGTCCTTCTGTTCTAGCAGGTCCCGCTGCTCTAGTCGGAGCTCGATCTGTGCCCAGGGATCCATGGGAGTGGTTTATTAGTAGTTGTAGATAGATTGGTGATGTACTGTATTTAGCCAGAATATGGATATATTGACCTTGGAACCCATACAATGGACCATGGTAAATTTAGACAAAATGAAAAAACTTCAACCAGGTCCAAACTTATTTTAGGTGTATGGGACTTGAAGCGTCATGGGTTTATTGGAATTTGTTGTATTGGAATTGAATGTCTTTATTAGTGTTGGAGGTGCTTGCACCCATCATGGTTACGAATTCAATCTTTGAAAGTCTACGCTTCTGTGTTTAATTCGCAATTTCAGGTGTTTCCTGTCAATTTGAACTATCGTACAGAATGTCATACCTTCGTTGGCCGTGACTGTTTTCTACAGGTTTTGACTAATTCCGTATAGATTGTACAATTCCTCTCGTAATATCCAAAGTCCCCACTAATCTCCGAACGAAGTTAACCACCATGCACGTTGGGAATGTGACCCTGCACTACTCTAGTATAAAATGGGGTTACCCCACTCACTGTTCATGGGCGATGGGTTTATTTAATAAGATTAGAACGAAGATTCAGAGTGCAGAGGATAAGTTGGTGATGAAGATGACGGACGATTTCTACAATAATACCCCGAAGCCGGAGACAGAACGCGAGAAAAAAATGAAAGAGCACCATCTTCAAATGGCTGCCAAACAGGTTCATAAATTAGGACAGCCAGCTACCATTCTTGACAATGGCAATTGGTTCATCATATATCCAGACGGAAGAAGGGAACCATTGGGGTCCGAGGGAGAGACATTGGGGCCTGGGGCGCAAAATCCGCCAAAAAATTAACATTTCCTAACATTGTTGAATTATTGGCATGGTTGCAAGTATATTGAGATGCATGATTTAAGAATTTGGGTCGTTCTGGTTTTGCTCTGTTCGTATCAGTCATGTGCAATGCGAGTGAAAGTTTGACAATATTGGAAGTGCGAGTGATTCAACACTTTGGTGCTAGGACCGACCCAAAAATTCATCAACTCCATAAACCTCACAAACGCCATAAACTTCAAAAAATATATAGATTCCAATCAATTCCAAAACCTCTACAACTTTACAAAGTGATTTATCAAATAAATCTCAACCCACTCCCTCAATATCATCATGCCAACATTAAGTCTGTCATCTGCATCCAGTCATCCTACCGATAACCTCACGTGCACAATCTTGTTGCCATCTATCAGCCTTTCTTTCGACCAATATCGAAGATGCTGTCCCGATTCTGGTGGCTGCTGCTGCCGCCTGTAGAAGATCCCCTACCTCCAGTTGATGAACTGCCCGATCCTCCCATCGTCGAGCGTTCCAGGTTCTGGTCGTGGAGCTCCAACGCAAATGATGAAATAGCTAATTCTGCTAACAGAGGTGGTGTGGAAGAAGTCCAGCCCTCCAATGCCGCAGTCGAATCATCCAGTTTTTGGTCGCTGGTTTTTGGTCTGTCCAATGGCGCTCTAGAAAGCAAACCTCCGTCTAATGTATCAGAAGTACCTCCAGCACAACAAGAAACTTCCAGTTGGTGGTCAGGATGGTCATTATACCTGCGGGGGCAGGATGATCTGGAAAGCGACGTTGAGGATAGCTCAACTGCCGAGCTTTTCAAATCCGCCAAAATTGCCGTGGAGACTGCCCGAGATTCCTGCCATTACGCCATTTATTGTAGATATGGCACTCACGACGCTGAGTTGGCGGTGGCTGGAAACAAGACAGAGACTCAGCCAGTGAAGTACAACTACAAAAAGCGACCTCTTATATCCAATGAGGTGATAGAGAACACGATGGTTATGCAGAGACCGCAGAAGGCTGAACTGCCTCCACAAGCGGTGGCTGCTGAAAACGGAGCGAAACCTGTGAAGAAGACAGGTGACCATAATGTGAAAGCAGAACCGAGACCATCTTCGAAGCCGGATGTGGATATTCTCTCTCCGCCCGACATTTCCAACGCTGACAATGCGTCCAATCGGAGCCTACGAAGCACAGAACGCTGCGAAACAACCGTTCTCCCGAAGCTAGACTCCATCTTCCGTACAATCACCCTCACTACCAAGGCGAGACTCTTGGGAGAAGCATTTTTGCATGGATCTAAAACATCCGAAAAGCATTTGTACAAGTCCTCTGAGAGACACATTAGGGCGAAAAAACGCAAGAGGGTCAAGAAAGTTGTGATTGTCAGTGTCCACAGCTTTCTTCCTTCAAAGCTCGTCAAATCTCTCATCGGTCAGAGCACTGGTAACGCAATAAGTTTTGCTGCAAAGGCACTGGCAGCCATAGAGAAGTGGATGAAAAATGGAGGTGTCGAATGTGATATTGATACTGTTTCATTGGAGGGACAAGGAACGATTAGAAACCGAGTGAAGGAATCAATGAAACTCCTTCAGAACTGGAAGCATGAGATAAATAGCGCCGATTTCGTGTTTGTCGTTGCCAACTCCATTGCCAGCCCCGTGGCTATCAAGCTCGTATCGGAGATGCTAATATCCCCACATTTTGAACAACTCCTGGGAAAAAAGATTGGTTTGCTCAGCATGGCAGGCACCATTTTCGGGCCATTTTCCAATACTGATACAAAAGTGGTGATTAGGGCGTACACCCAAGCTGAGAATGAAGTTATTAGCGAGATGTTTGAGTTACAAAAGCCCAAATCTGCCCTTAGCACAGACCTTGTTCAATGTCTCAGCCATTTATGTTCTTCTAATGTGAAGATTACTATGATGGGGTCTACCAACGATCAGTTTGTTCCCCTCTACTCTGCTACCAGTAACCAGATCCGACATCCAAACCTCTTCAAGTGCGTGTATGTTGATGGGAGCAGTGATCTTGCTCCATTTATGGTTCAACTCATCTCCATGGCATTAACTATGACAAATGTGGGCTACGAAGACCAGAATCTTGTTCGAGATTTGAGTGACCGGCTACAGGGCGCAGCTTCCACGTTAGGATCACACGGCAACATATTCAACGAGTCCGAGGTTTACTATGTCGCGATAAGATTTGCATTGGAGACCACAACCCTCGTGTACCCTGCACCGGCCCGATGTGAGAGGCTACCCCCGATTACTGCAGAGGCCGATAAGAACTTGTATAACCTACCTTGGAATGTTCGCGGACTTATCAATGATCTTGTGCAAGTAAAGCACATTGAGAATCTCCTGCTACTTCGGAGCATTGTGGAGGAGTACACGAGATGGGAACCCACTTCGCGGTCATGGAGAGAGATTCGATATTGTTTTGCCGCATTGGAGGATATCACGGTCGATGAGCTACTCTTATAAGTAGAGACATTCACATGCGGAAAGATTTTTCTTCAGTATTTTTGCGAGATGCTCAAGCGATAGAAAAAAATAATCTGCATGCATGAACCTTCACATGCAGGTATGGGCTATTCAATTAGGGTTTGAGGTATTCTATTTGCATTTGAATACTTGGTCCTCCTTTCTTTCATTGGATTACTCTCAATAGTGCCCATGGTTTCGATGGTTTCTTGTGATGAGTCGTCTTCGCTACCCAGGCGGCCCAGTGCTGCAGATACTCCACTCTGTGGGTGAGGATTCCCGATGTTTACGACAGTGGGGGACAGAACTGGTTATGAGACGCATGTGCGGGCGTCTTGGCGTTACGAGCCGAATGGGTTTTTCGCGCAGCATCATATGGTCCATGCAAAGGCCATGAGCACTCTTCTCGATGAGGTCGAAGGATGGACTCAAACACACGCCCATCTCAGCAAATACGAATTGAAAGTTGTTGCGTTCCATGGATAGATGGTTCTCAGAAGCAGCTGGCTAAACTGCGGTGTCCATAAACCAGTATGATGCCCTGACACCACGTTGATTCATGCATTGGTCTTCGCTTGGGAAACCAGGCTTTTCTCACTAAAAAATATTGCACACTATCCGTAGCGTGCTTAGATGGGATCTTAGTTCGCTATGCTGTATAGTAGCTTTCTTATTGACGTGCATTTTACATTCCATTTTTTTTTTCGTTTCTTCCCTGAGCACGCAACCTACACATGGTTTCTCTTATATTCTGTGCTGTGCACGCTGGTTCTTGAGATATATTTTTCTCTCTTCACTGTGATCGACTTCTGCTACCAAATTCACCGTGCTTTCTGGAGACCCGGGGACATTTATTTATACTAAATTTCCCTCACCTTGTTCCATTCTTCACAGAAAGCCTTATTCTCTGTCTTTGACATAATACGGTGGCTCCAACTTACCAACTGAATCAGTGCTCCATTTGGACAACGTCCCAGTGCCAGCAATATCGTGATATCTGTTGTGCAACGGCTATTGATTGGCTAATTTGCCTTGTTTGTCTAATTTGGGCCCCATAAGCTGTGGCTACTTTGTCTCTTTTATTTGTTCACTTCATACACCATGGCCGAAGACAACACCGTCAAGCGAACACGTGCTTCTGGAGAAGTGTTGGACTATCTTCTACGAGAATTCGAACACAATCAGAATCCCAGCCCGGAGCTGCGGAAGGAAATCAGTGACCGCACAGGGATGTCTGAAAAAGCGGTGAGGATCTGGTTTCAGAACAGAAGGGCCAAGCTAAGAAAATTCGAAAGAATGGGGAAACCCGTCAAGCTGTCTACGGTGAATAGCCCTGTCAGTGCCATGTCCAACGGACAGCATGGATATCCTACTTCTGCCAGTGGGTCGTCGTCGAGAGCCAATCTGCTCACGAATCTTTCTGCCAGTGGATTACGAATGCACACCACCATCCCCATCGAACTCAGCGACAAATACTGTTTCATCGATTGTCTGTCGCTTTCGGTGGGATCTTGGCAGCGAATTATTTCCGGAGCCCACGAGGCTCTGACTCTACACCATCAGTTAGTCAACTTGTCGCCATTCACATTGAACACGGTGATGAAGAATGTGGACTTAATGGTGATTTTATCTCGCAAGAATCTAGAGATCAATTATTTTTTTTCGGCGATTTCCAACAACTCAAAGATTCTATTCCGGATCTTTTACCCAATCTCCTCGGTGATGTCGTGTCTGTTATTGGACAACAACATGAACAAGGAGAATAACGAGTTACATCTCAGCCTTTCCCGCAAACCGAAATTTTCTGTTTATTTTTTTAATGGAGTCAATGCGAATTTGAACCAGTGGTCGATATGTGATGATTTTTCTGAGGGTCAGCAAGTGAGTTCCTCCTATTATGCTCCAGGAGGAACGTCTACGCCCCACGTGCTCGTAGGGGTCAAAAAGTCGCTACAGTTTTTGAACACATTCATCACTGAGAATCAACTCAAGCACCATCAGTTCGTGCCAGGGTCTTCCAACTTGCCATCAAATGACACCCCTCAGTCCACCTCGGAATTCCACCCAGTTGGTACCGATATTCAGGTGTCTAACATGGAACCAGACTCCAAGGACTTCATTTTGGAGGAGGAATCGGCAATCAACGACAACTTTCAGATCAAACACGAACATTGGGAGCATTCCCCGCGCAGCGAATTGGAGTATCGCATCAAGGATCTTTCCCCAGTTCCAAATTTTAATGGCCAATCGCCAGAATCACTGGAGAGCCACCATTCAAGCAAAGGTTACGATAATGGTACAGCAGGACTGTCGGCTGCGGATAATGTCACAGAGCGGAAGAAAGAACCTGGGGAATACGAGGAAATGTTTGGCAATGCATCTTCGGATTTTTTTACAACCGTGCAAACACCAAATTCTAATTTGTTGAACGCACCAACTACCCACCAAGAAAACGACAATCTCATCAACAGTCCATCTACGAATATTCAAGCGTTTGGCAACAATCTTATTGATAAGCACCGGAGTCCCCGTTCTGATGTCAATGCTCTGCCAGGTATGAGGCTCCGTAGAGGAGACCAAGACTTGAACTTCAATGGCTTGGCCGATTCTCACGGCATGTACAATAATGGAAATGGCGAGCAGGCATATGGCTTTGACATTTCTCACGAGCATCCCGAGTTCCACCCAAATGATCTCATTGTGACCAGTCCCACTGCTTCGAATGCCCCAGGTTCACCAAACAACTCCAACCTGGTGAGCCACGTGGACAACTACATTGATTACAATGCCCACTATTGAACTAGTACGAACAAGGGGTGCGAATGAACCAGAGAAATAACTTGATTGTTTCCTCTGCGTTCTGTTATTCATAATTTTGGGTGAAGAGTCCTTAGAAATTGTCTATGAGTTACTTCCCATGTATAAGGTACCACAATTTGTACAATCATCTTAATATACACCAACGCATTAACGTGGGATCGAATCTTTGGGAAGAGCCAAGACCAGAAAATCCAACAAGAATATAGACGTCCACAATACTCTTCGACACAACAATTTCAGCATAGGAAGGTATGTACTATACCCAGGAAAATAGCTAAAGTTCACAGTAGACAGGTTTATTTTGTTTTCCTTTTCGGGAATTGATAATCCGAAATTTCTTCGTTCTCGTTTGTGGATGGGCTATTTTGTGGTAACTGACCCTTCAATCGACAATGTGTGCAGAATTTGGGACACAGAGCCCCCACGTAGGTTCCTGCGTTCGGCCCGTCGGCGGCGCGCCGACGGCCCGCGAAGTGCTCCCCGGCCATGTCGTTCTTATCTAATCTCATGCATGTCGGATATAATCCATGCATAATGGTGTATAAGAGCTGAGCTTTGCATACACGTACATCGAAGTACTGTCAAATCACGTGCCTGTTGTTGAGTATTTTCTGGATGCGCAGGACCACAGACTGTTACGAGAGAATAGCAATTATATTATTCTCTCGATGTCGAAGTTTCTTCCCTTTGCTCCTAAGAACGAGACACGACTGAGTTACGAACCCTCTTTTACCCGGACTGTGGCTTGAGTATGGGGGCGATTCTTAACAGATAATGACACTGAATGTTGCTTTCTGATTGCTAAATGCCACTGAAGCAGTTTGTTTCTGCTTCTCTCGGCTTTGTCGATCGACTATTGGTTGCAAGAATTTTGTTCTAGATGTGCTTCTTGCATTGCACTTCTTTTTGGAAAGTATTTTTACACCGTATCTGCGCCTGTTAACAGATCATCTGTCTCTGAAAAAAAAAAAGCCTTCTACTTAGTGCAAAAGTGTTCTGAATGAATTTATTGTTCTCATTGGCTATGATTGGGTTGATAAGAGAAAAGCAGCTCGGTTCCCACACTTTGAATAGTCTAGTGGGAAGATTGAATGTAAAAGCAACAGAACTGGGGGACAGAAAAAAAAATGATTCCTGGCTGCAATCAAAAAATCTGAATTGCATGGGCTCGATTCCGGAGACCGTAGTTATTTCTATAAATATAAGGAAATGACGCCATTTATTTTCGGAAGAATAAACGGCGGCACAGACATCAGGACGGTGGATCATCCTGTAGACTGGGAGAAGCGTTTGATGTCTCACCAACAACACGATAAATATCCTATAAGAGAAAGTGAGACAACCATTAACGAACGAGAACACAAATTGGTGTAAAATCTACTATACAATATCAATATGAATAAGTCAATTTGTTGACAGTGCCTTGAATTTTCTGTGCACCATGAAGACCTCGATATTGTTTTCTAACTTGTCTATAACTTTAATGATAAGTTCCATGATAGTGAACCTAGCCTCCAGATAAGCGTATTCTTGCCGAGGGGAAATGGGGAGACTCGTAAGTGTACGCGGGGTGGATATCCGAGGGTTGTCATAGAAATTAATACCCTAAATTAGGTCGCTCCCCCGATTATGGAGCTCCAACGGTCGTAAATTTTCTCCCACGCGATTTGCATATCCATTCTTAAATGACGGGTTCATTTTTAACACTGGGGATAGTTGCTTTAAATTCTATTATATTGATTCATAAAAGAATAATTGAGCAAGGCTTCCTCACCAGTTGCATCAAGACCATTATACAGTAGTAACAAGACCATGTTTGGGGTTAAATATTGTGGTAATTACACGACTGGACTCAGTTCACACTATATGCAATGAAGAATCTAGTGAGATCTGACTTTTCACTGATCTGACAACCAATACCATGTCCTTGAGAATGCCTCTTCGACGCATGTCGACGTCCAGACCACCTCTTGCATCCCTTCTTCCTAAGAAAAAGACCATAAATCGCCTTCTTTTTGACGCAGATAGCAGACTCGCCTACCGCAAAATTATGCCTGTATTGACCAGTGTCTATTCCAATCTAGATGACCCAGCTAAGATCAAATTACCATTATATACTCAACATGAGGATCTCATGGCTCTCCGGTCCATCTTGCAGAATTTGCGCTCTGTTACCAATTCCATCAATAAGAACTTGGTGGATTTGGAGAATGAGTTGGTTGAACAAGCTGCGGAACTTGGAAATTATGATGCCATTGCTATGCTTGCTTTTGAGGCTATTTCTCTGAAGGAAACACTGAAAGAGGATTATGAATATGCCAACGGGTTGATTCGCCAGTTGACTGAAAACAACCATCCGTTGGTGTTCAAGTTGGCGGGGGACTTTGCTTTCTCCAAGAACTACCACGAACAAGCTGCTCAATATTGGCACCAGTTCTTGGAACTTGAAGATAAGACCATTCTCGCCAGCCATGTTTACCTGAACTTGGGTGTCTACTATTACCACTACTTCAAGCCTCGGCCAGATTTGACTCGGGCAAAGCAATATCTCGAAAAGGCTATAAAGTACGGTGAGTTGGACACTCATATTGTCAAGGCACATTACTATTTGGGCCAAATGTATTCTATTACAGATCCTTTGTTGTCTCGATACCATCTAGAAGTCAGTGCCTCCAAGGGATTACAGGAGAGTTTCCCTTCGTTGGGTTTCTTAGAACTCAATGTGTTTAATAACATTCCTAAGGCACTTGAATGGTTTAAGCTTGGTGTTGAGGCCAATTCCGATATCTCGTGTCTCGTCGGACAGTTTGATGCCCACTTCCGTGCTCGCAAGCTTACACTTGCAATGAATGTTCTCTCGAATTTGCTGGGTTTGAAGGCTAAGTTGGACAAGGTGCTTCAGAAGGGATTGAGCAACGTTCCGGAATCATACAAGGAGTTGGCGCAAGCAAACCATGTCTTGTTGACAACGTTCTTCGAAACTCGAAAAGACCAAATTCGTCAGTTGTCTAGTTAATTCGCTTCGCCAGCACCTCCTTTCTCCAGTAACTCTTCGTTGGCGCCAATACCCGATGTGTGCTTCTCTCGAAGCGTAATCGGTTGGCTATCACAACGAACTGGTACTCTTTGGGTGGACGGGGTTCCACTCTTATTCCTCTCTGCTGTGGCCAATACTGGCTCCGGCATTGAATCAGTCTCGTTGAACCAATAGTGAGCGCAAGTTTCTTGAACATTGTACCGTTGAGATGGATCCACCAAGAGCAAGTTGGTGATTAGATCCAAGGCGCTGTCGCTAATGTCGTCCCAAAATGGCGAATAAAAAGCATACTTGCCCTGAAGAATCTGCTCTCGCATGGATGGAGGACCCAACTCATCGCTGAAGGGCGGAAACCCGCACAAACATACGTACAATAAAACTCCAGCCAGCCAAATGTCCACTTTGGTGGAATAATTGCGGTTGTTGTTGAGCACCTCGGGAGCAACATATGCCGGTGTACCGCAAAGTGTGTTGGTGAACTTGAGTTCGCCGATGAATTTAGCCAAACCGAAGTCGGCAATCTTCACACGAACATCATACTCGTTGAAATCCCAGGGTCCAGTCTGTTCCTGGTGTTCAGAAGTCCTAGCGGTGATATCTAGCAAGATGTTCTCTGGCTTGATATCCCTATGAATAATGTTTTTGTCATGTAAATAGCGCAATCCTGATAGAAGTTGCTTAAAAATGGCTCGCGTCTCACTTTGACCTAGCTTCAGTTTGTTGATAATACGCTGAAATAGTTCTCCACTATTGACCTTTTCGAGAACAAGGTAGGTGGTGGAAGAGAACTCGTTGATAGGCTCTACGTAGTGAGAGATGAACTTCACAATATTGGGGTGGTTAATGGAGAGGAGCAACTGCATCTCCTGGCGAAGCTTATCGTCATCAGTCGCCGACGCTGACCCGGTTTTGTTGGGATGGAAGATCTTAACTGCCACAATGTCACCGTTGGCTCTGTCGCGAGCCTCCTTCACCACAGCATAATGGCCCGACCCTAGCTGATTCAACAAGATGTAGTCGTCGAAAAACGACCGCTGGGGAGCATTCTCCTGGCCGTCGTTCACATAGCGAAAAATGTAGGTGCCTGACTTTGCAAACGAGATCTTGTCTCCACTACGAAGTAGAACTGTGGTTCCTCGGCCCAAAACCTCGTTGTTGACACCTGTTCCATTGGAACTCAAGTCTGTGAGCATGAGAAATTCTTGCCTGTTATTGCTAGAGAGCGAGAACTGGCAGTGGCGCGAGGAGATATCCAGTCCATTTATTCTGATATCACATGTGCTGCTTCTTCCAACAACTACTCCGGCGGGTTTCCGAGGAAGCAAGATGTGGGGTCGATTATCAGTTACACTGAAGAGTTTGGCAATGGAAGTGTACTTGTGCACGGGTCGTTTTGAGATGGAGGACGCGTCCAATTGCTGGAGGTTAGTAACTAATGAGACTTGAGGTTAACGCATGCTATTGTATACTACTTTTTTTCTGATTAGTGACATGATAGTTTTGGACGCGAGGTTTGGAGATCGCGAATTGTGATGTTGATGGCATATAACTTCGAGTAACAACTGAGTTGAGATCCAACTGCATGAAAGCATATATCACTTTCGCCTGACATTAGATCTCCCACCACCAATGAAATTTCTTCATAATGATGGAATGATTTGCTTGCGTTCCCTAAACTATCCGGAACAACAAGTCGCGGATATCATTCTCTCCGAGACAATCGAGTTGATCGTCAAATTGGCTGCGAACGGTGTCATTACTCTCAACATCTCTCTTCATCAACTTTGCAGTGGCACCATCAAAGTGTTCCATCATCTCGATCGACTGCATCACACGCTTATACTGTCTGTTGCCCGCATTGGAGTATTTGCAATGAGGGTCCATCAATAATGGTGCAGAGAGATACTCGCCCAAATAGTCCATGTCGATCTGTAGCATCTTGAGCCCACTCTTGGTGAACTTATTGTTGGTGATGATGTAGTCATGAACGACAGTATAGTATGAGTCACACACCTTGCTTGCGACTAAGAAGTAGTCAATTTCAGGAAGCGTGCGCTGCAAATAGGCCATGTAGGAGGGAATAATGGTAGTAAGTGCTGACAATTGTGGTGAGGGCAGGGTTCTTACTTCGGTGTCAGCACTTGTCCACGTACAAGAGTTGACATATTCTTTAAATGCTGCTCTGATTTCTCGCATGAAGAAATCCGCGTATCTGGTAGCAACTTTGTTAAGTAGATTGGTGTATTGCGAAATTGCTGATCCAAAAATGGAATTCTCCGTCTCCTTCTTGGCGGAAAGACTCCTATAGGAATTCCAAAGCTGGATGAATAGTAAATCCTCGCTCCATTCTTGCATCTGCTCAATAACAAACTTGAGCAGGCAGTAAATGCCCGAGAGAATTTCCAATCCTTTTAGACCATTGGAGATAACGGAATGAGATGCGGAAGGCGTGTCGGCCTTCACGGTTCCTGGAAGAAAGTTGGAAATTAACTTCAGACTAAGTGACTCGTTAAAGTGCCCAAATTGTTTCTGAAGAGCTCCCAAGTATTCGTCTAGAAAGGTGAGTTGGATGTCGGACACATACTTAAGCTGATACTTTACGATGCTCAAGGTCTTGAAATGAGACGTCAAATTGTCGAAGAGCTTCACAAGTGCATAGGCGGAGTAACTTGGTTTGAGGATATCCGGTTGTTTGGATGAGGCATTATACTCGAAATCGATATCAAATGCATTCAGTGCGCCCATGATGTCCTTGTCAAATCTTTGCTTTGCGAGTCTCAATTCAAGGTTGAGCCAGTTAGTCACTGCTGTGCTCTCCTCGTTTTTATCCAATAGAATATCTCCAGTAAGACCTACCCACTTTCTCTTGGGAGCCTCTTTGAAGTCAGTAATGTATGGATTATACTTGTAAGCGCTTCTTAGACGCTGGTCAAAGGAAGTGGTCTCAAATATAAGATGCGATAAGAGCCTTCCGTTACGTTCCAAGGCAGTAGCATCATCGCCACTTCTCATGATGTTCTCGTTGATTACTTGCACCATTTTTAGTAGTTTGGATCTGACTGGCACTAAAGCAGCAGTCAACACCTCCATCACACCAATTCGTCCGTGTTTCCGGAATGAGTTGCCGATAACAAGCTCAAGCACGGGCATAATATCGAACAAGAAAGTCTCCACAAATTGCAACGCCCACTCAGGTCTTGAGATCTTATTCGTTTCATTCTGCTGGTTGAAGTGATAATTGAATCGCACCATGAATGGATGGAGCAACACATCCAAGCCCCACCAGGTCTCAGGGTACTCAGGAATTTGCTCGGCAGTCTGGAGATCAACCAATTGAGAAAACGTCAAGGAGATTTCTTTAAGCGTCTTCGAAGGGATTGAAACACTTTCTTTTGGAGCGAGCCACTTGATCAGTTCAAGAATAGGCTTCAATTTCAACATTAACTTTTCCTTTCTGTCTTGAATCACTTGTGTCAATTCTTCCGACAATGTGTGTCCTACAACAGTGCCTTCAAACTCAACAACCTTCTGTGAGACTTCCAACAATTCAGAAATCTCCGATGCATCCGATAGAGATAGTATGGTGGTTTCCAAGAGGGCAGCATCTTTCAAAAGAGCATTGTCTGTCTCCAAAGCAGTCTTTTCGACAACTGCCTCCTTCAAATCAACAAGTACTTTCAACGCGCCATTGTGCTCAATGAGATTATTCACAATGCTCTCGTTTCCGTCCGCAGAGAGATGTTGTATCGATGTTAGCAATCGTTCAATGTTCACATTTTCTTCAGTGGTGATCTGATGTGGGTCTACGCCAATAGCTCCTTCGATTGCTCTGGAAATCCCGAGCTTTTGGTCACTCAAGAGGTTAACGTAATCGTCAATGGACTCTAAGTCCTTCAATGAGACGAAGTTTGCGTTAAGAAAGTCCATGGTGGGAATCAGCACTCTGAGTGTAGAAGATATGGTGGACGGGTGTGACAGGTAATTAATGTGGAGAAGGACAAATAATGAACGGGAACCCTGGAGGTGACGAAGGGAATTTGAAAAGCAAAAGAAGGGCAAATGCTGTGGTTATTACCAATTTCTTGGTACGCCTTGAATTTCTCTGATTTCTCTTATGATCAGTCTGTGATAAATGACAAATGCCACGCAGAAGAAGGAATAATTAACAAAACGCGAACAACAAGACTTGAAAGAACAAAATGGAGTTAAAAAAAAAATAAAAAAATCTTTAAATGACAAAAATAAAAGCCATGCAAACACACTCTTAAGTTCAACTAGATTCGACTCCCATACTAATTAACCTGTTCTCATATTGGTAATAGTTTCCTCCGTCAGTACTGAGCCTGTTCCTTCGGTACTTACTAGTTCGCAGCAAATTCTTCCTTCAACGTATCAAGCAAACACCACAAACAAAACCACCAAAAAAAAATAGAAAATAAAAGTACAGAAAAGATAATGATAGCTCCCCAAACCCCTTCATGCCACACGATCTATCCACTCCCACCGTCTTCTCTACAATTCTCCGAATAAAAAGTAGTGTGCGCACCATCAAATTTACCAAACCACCATTCAAATCCGAATCTTCTCGAATACCCATAATACCCATTACTTCACAATGCAAGCTCCAGTGGTATATCTCAACACCTCGACGGAGAGACAAAGCGGAAGACAGGCACAGGTGTCCAATATCACCGCCGCCAAGGCCGTGGCAGACATCATCAGAACATGCTTGGGTCCCAAAGCTATGTTGAAGATGCTTTTGGATCCCATGGGAGGAATCGTGTTGACTAATGACGGACACGCCATTTTGCGTGAGATCGACGTATCTCACCCAGCCGCCAAGTCGATGATCGAGCTAAGTAGAACTCAGGACGAGGAGGTTGGCGATGGAACAACCACCGTGATCATCTTGGCTGGAGAGATCTTGGCCCAGGCGTTCCCATACATTGAGAAGAACTTGCACCCGGTTGTCATCATCCAGGCATTGAAACAGGCCCTCAGTGATGCGTTGGAGATCATCCACGAGGTTTCTGTGCCGGTGGACATTGAGAACGATGCTGCTATGATCAAATTGATCAAGGCATCGATTGGTACCAAGTACATTAACAAGTGGCTGCAGAAGATGTGCGAGTTGGCCCTCAAAGCTGTCAAAACGGTGACGGTGCAGCAGGGTGACTACAAGGAGATTGATATCAAGAGATATGCTCGTGTGGAGAAGATTCCTGGTGGAGAAGTCACCGATAGTGAAGTGTTGGACGGCATCTTGTTGAACAAGGATGTGACACACCCCAAGATGAAGAGACACATCGAGAACCCCCGTGTAATCTTGTTGGACTGTCCGTTGGAGTACAAGAAGGGTGAGTCGCAGACAAACATCGAGATCACCAAGGAAGAGGACTGGAACCGTATTTTGCAAATCGAGGAGGAGCAGGTGCGTCTTCTCTGTGAGCAGCTTTTGGAGTTCAAGCCTGATGTGGTGATCACCGAGAAGGGTGTGTCAGACTTGGCCCAGCACTACCTCTTGAAGGGAGGAGTCACTGCGTTGAGAAGAGTCAAGAAGTCCGACAACAATCGTATAGCACGTGCTACGGGCGCCACCATCGTCAACAGAGTCGAGGACTTGAAGGAGTCTGATGTGGGTACTAAGTGTGGACTTTTCAAGGTTGAGCTCATTGGTGACGAGTACTTCACCTACTTGGTCAAGTGCAAGAACCCTAGAGCTTGTACGGTATTGTTGCGTGGCGCCTCCAAGGATATTTTGAATGAGATTGAAAGAAACTTGCAGGATGCCATGGCTGTCACCAGAAATGTGATGTTCGAGCCATCTTTGAGTCCTGGTGGAGGTGCTACAGAAATGGCTGTGAGTGTGAGACTTGCGGAGAAGGCAAAGACCATTGAAGGTGTTGCTCAGTGGCCATACCAGGCAGTAGCAGATGCATTTGAGGTGATTCCAAGAACGTTGGTGCAAAACTGCGGAGGCAAGCCTATCAGAGTGTTGTCGCAGTTGAGAGCCAAACATGCCGAGGGTAAGTACACTTTTGGTATCGATGGTGATTTAGGCAAGGTTGTGGACATGAACGACTACGGAATTTGGGAGCCAGAGGTGATTAAGCAGCAGTCTATCAAGACTGCCATCGAGAGTGCGTGTCTCTTGTTGAGGGTGGACGACATTGTGAGCGGAGTTCGCCAGCAGCAGTAAAACAAGTTCGTCAATGATACCAACCGTGTTTATAGGCAAGAGGACCTTTCAGGAGAAAACAATGAGACTGATTCTCAACCTTCTTCACTCAGTCCACCACTTAGTTGGCTCTAATGAGACTTCCTTGGGTACGACGAGAGAGCACCGTCCGCCGTCCGCCGCCAACAAATTATATTATACACAGCAACATAGTTGCGTTCCTTATTCTAAAGGTTGACGGCCGTCTCTCCTGCCCATAATACCATATGGTTATACAGTATGCTCGTAGATCTACTCACCTGCGCACAATTGACCCGCTCACTGTTGACGTTCTGACCGAATCAGGAAGTCACCTCTAATGAATCTTCCACTATGTAAAATAGCCGCACCAGGTACCTTAACTAGGTGCTAGTAAAAATCTCCTAGCTACCGCTTTCCTTATCCTCCATGTCGCCTCAAGTTCCCTTTCTTGCCAAAACCGTAGTGTCTTGGACAGGCGAAGAGGAAGGAGACTTGGGCTTTCTAGAAAATGAGATGGTCAAGGTATTCCACATTGTGGATGAGCTGTGGTGGCAGGGTAGTTTGCTCAGAAATGGCGCCGAAGGCATGTTCCCCAAGGACTTTGTTACTCCAGTGTCGAACCCTAATACTCCCAACTCGAAGGTGCCAACGTCGATCAATTCGGGACCTTCCACCCCAGTTAAGGAATCTAGACAAAGCAAGGCCATGGCCAATGCCAACGGGTCCTTCGTGAATTCAGTTGCTGGAAATCTCTACAGTGCCAACTCGAGACATCTGCCGATGCTGAAGTCTGCACCAGCATTGAATGAATTGTATGACACCAGTTACGACGAAGCAGAGGTTTCTTTCAGAAACGACACTTCCTTCTCGAGAAACGACACTTCCTTCTCGAGAAACGACAATTCCTTCTCGAGAAACGACGCTTCCTTCTCGAGAAACGACAATTCCTTCTCGAGAAATGACAATTCCTTTTCCAAACACGACAATTCCCTTTCCAGAAATGAAAACTCGTTTGCTAGAACCACGCCTCAGTTGTACTCGCAATATGTCCTTAGCTCTGGAATTACTAAAGCACAGACTACCGATAACTTGGTTGAATCCAGCAGACTCCCGGCTTTTTCTCCCGATGCATCTCCAGTGAAAATGAAACCAGATGCACTTCGGATGACCGAAAGAAATGGGTACTCCAGAGATGTTCGTGAATCTAAATTCGCCGACACAAGAGGCAGCAGAGAAGACCTCATGCTTTCGATTTCTGCCAAAAAGCAGCAGCTTGAAATGGAATTACAGGCGTTGCGTCAACTAGAGCGTTCCCACAAACAAAGTATGCCCAAGCTGACCAACTCCGGCTACGTATCTGAAGATTTGATCCTGGGCAACTACGTGAACCAAGATGATGTATTAGGAAACAAGCTAGAGTCTGACATAGAGACAGATGATCTGGGACCTCCTCCTCCTCCAAAACACAAGGGAAGAGTACCCTTCGATGCTAGCGATTTTCGGAATTCTGGAGCCAGCTACTCCAGGGATCGTCAGATTTCTCCAGAAGAATTGAAGGCATCACTCAAGTCGCTTCAGAGTGATGTGTTGAACCTCTCCGAACTCAGTGCTACAAGTGCTGGATCGTTTATGCGTCACAAGTACGAGAAAGATCTCCAGGAATTCCGTAGAGAAATTGCCGATAGCGAACAGAGATTGAATAAAATGGCTATTTCCGAGAATGACGACGTTATGGATGTTGTGTTCAAAGAGAAGAAGCAAAAACAGAACATCTTCAAGATGTTGAAGAAGAAGAAGCAAGAACCTAATTTGATGGAGCAAAGACTTCAGCAGGAACCTGAAACTTGGCAGCAGGTCAAGATGGAATTAAACAGGATGAACACACTTACTCTGCTGGACAAACAGGCAAGAACAAAGCTGGTGGTGAGATACGAGCCTAACTTCATAGTGAAACCTTTGGATTATGTCACCGAAATCAACCTCAGTGAAACGTTTGGACCAGACCTGATGCATCCAGTTGACGATTTGAGAGTCAATGTTCGGAAAGTAAAAGAGTTTTCTGACAAATATGATGTGCAAAGCGACTTCAATGATCTCATATCCGATATTAGTGTCAAGTTTGGTAGCTGGGGGCCCAACGAGATCAGAGCAGCACTCTTGCATTTATGTAAGTTCCACATCATCGAAGAGTCGGAGAAAATCTCAAAGACGAAACCACGACTTCACGAAATCATGGCCAAGGGCGAGGCAACAATTTTCCAACTAAACTACTTGCTCAAGAAATTCCTTGCAGCACTTGGTATCCCATCGGAAGTTGTTCTTGGATTCTGGAAGAAACCAAACGAATTCTACCATTCCGACCAGTTCACGGTCAACCATTGTTGGCTCTCTGTCATGGTTAAGACTGATGAGAGAGGAAACGGATCCTTTCGTATTATCGATCTCATGTGCTTCCAAAATGGCTCAATCTGCAACAAGAGGGGATTCAATGAGCATTACTTTTTGGCCCATCCAATCGATCTAATTTCTACCCACCTTCCTTCTGTCATTGAGTTACAGCACGTCACCCCACCAGTGGACCTAAATGTTGCATTTCACTTACCCAGATCCTATTCGGGGTTTAAGAAGAACAATCTTCGCTTTGTCAACTTCAACAACGCCTTGACAAGAATGCATGATCTTGATTTCTTCGAAGCAGAAATTGTTGTTCCCACTGATGTGGAATTGTTCACGTTGATCAAGACCTCACACAGCACATCCAATGATTTCACACTTTGCCAGATTTACTGGGTAGGACAAAAGCGAATTGCCAAGATCAAGGCAATTCTTCCTGACAGCGAAGAGATAGGAGTGTTGCAGATTTTCGCAGGGCCCAAGGGATCGCAGACTCATTTTGAAAATATTCATGAACTAGCTTGTGTGGTGCCATTGTACCACACTGGGAAGGGGAAGCAGTGCAGATTTGTGCCTAGATTCCCCACCATCCAGGCTCAGAGAAATGATCTCTACATTAAACATCCACAGTTGAGCACTATCAGTGCGAAAAACGCATATAACTTTGAGGTGGAAGCCCATTCGTCGATGGGTGTTAACTCCGGCTCTACCCTAATGAACCAAGACTTCAAGCTCGTCATTGAGTCTCCAACTGGAAAGTACACCAAACTCACCAAGCAGGGCAACCATGAGGAGCTTGGCACATTTTCCTCGAATATAACTTGCCAGGAACAAGGAACCTACAGGGCATTGGTCATTGGTGACAGTGGAAACAGTTGGTATGTTTTTGCACAGTGGGAGTGCTCTTGAGGTCTGGTTTGCATGATTTTTGTTTGATATTAAATATTTGCATAAAAACTACAGCATGAATGGAAGTAGAACGTATTGGTATTTTTTTCTACATTTTGCGTGTTTCTCGTTCCAAGTAGTTGGTTAAGATTCTACTGCGAGCATCAACTCTGGAGGTGCATGCTACTTTTCAAGAATCTTTATACATACACTACTGACAATACACTGCTGACTGTACTCTACTGGCAATACTCTACTAAACTAATAATACTCTACTGATGACCGTAAGTACTCCCACTACTCTGAATTATTCAAAGGATAAGAAGGTCGGTGAAGGAACCTATGCTGTGGTGTATGTGGGAAAGCAGATCCAAACGAACCGAAGAATTGCTATCAAAGAGATCAAAACTGGACTCTTCAAAGATGGCCTCGACATGTCTGCTATTCGTGAAGTCAAGTACTTGCAAGAACTTCGACACCCAAACGTGATTGAACTTATTGATGTGTTCATGTCCCAGGACAATAATCTCAACCTCGTGCTAGAATTTCTTCCCTGCGATCTCGAGGTACTCATCAAGGATCAATCAACGGTGTTCAAATCCGCAGATATCAAGCTGTGGCTTCTAATGACCCTTAGAGGTCTCCATCACTGCCATCGGAACTTTATTTTGCATAGGGATTTGAAGCCAAACAACTTGCTTCTAGCCCCAGATGGCCAGTTGAAGATAGCAGATTTTGGATTGGCCAGAGCGTTTGGAAATGCCAACGAAGATTTCACGCCTACAGTGGTCACCAGGTGGTATCGAGCGCCTGAGTTGCTCTTCGGTGCCAAGCATTATACTGAAGCAGTCGATATGTGGGCGGTCGGTATCATTTTTGCCGAGTTAATGTTGAGAACTCCTTATCTACCCGGAAAAGATGACCATGACCAGCTAGATGTCACTTTCAAAGCGTTGGGAACTCCTACAGAGCAAGTATGGCCCAATGTGTCGAGCTTACCCAACTACAATGCATTAAGAGTTTACCCTCAACCATCGAGACAAGAATTGAGAAACCGGTTCAGTGCAGCTACGGAAAAGGCATTGGACTTGATGATCTCGATGACTCAGCTTGATCCTGCAAGAAGGTGCAATCTGAGTCTAGCATTGATGCATGACTTCTTTACTGAATCTCCCATGGCCACTGAGCCTGAGGACTTGCCAACTATTAGAAAGGACTCTGGAGATGATAAGAGAAGAAAGGTGGGATAGTTGTATAATTGCAAGTCATTTTATCGTTAACAAGGCTGAGCCTAATTGCCTTTCAAAAACTTTCTATTACTTCTATAAGGCTTGTCTCTAATACAAGCTAGCGACATATTCTCCAATTGCCATGGACGAAGTCAAACCAGGACTTTCAATACCAATTAAATTGACAAATCCTTTGAATCCCTCTTCCTCCTTAATGTAAAAATCACCAAACTCTCTATTATTTTGCTTGCGCGAGACCAACTTTGGCCTGATGCCCAGATATGAAGGCAGAAGATCCTCCACTCTAATACCAGGATAATATGTCTTGATGGCAGCTTCTGCAGCCTGTAAGTTTTTCGTGCTGACATCATAGTTGAGATCGGCAGCATCCTGAATAGACTCATCTATCCACTCGAGGTCAGGGCCAAACCGAAGCTGTCCAGCTAAGTCAAATGTAAGATGTGTTCCCAAACTGGAAGCATTGGGATTGGGGCAAGGATATATCAATTTTGTAGTGATCTTACTTGTGGGTATGGGCACCAGGGGAGTATATGAGAAGTAGCTTCCTTTTGCAAAATAGCTTTTGAACTGTCTATCGACTGGAAGCACCATATTAGCAATCTGCTGGGCATAGAGACCTCCGGAATTGACGATATTGTCGGCAGTAATCTCAAACTTCTCATTGGATCCTTTTTCATTACAGAAGATTCTGTATTGTGGCGTCAGAGGTTCATATTCGATGTCGTCGACTTTTGTATTGATGGCCACTGTTCCTCCGTTGTTCTCCAAATTTGTTTGGTAATACAAGGTCAAGTCATGTGCAGATATGATACCAGTAGTAGGAGAATCAAGCGCTCCATGTTCAGCCCTAATCAAAGGGAATACCTTTTTCACTTCCTTGGCCGAAACAAGCGATACCGGAATACCCATAATGGTGGAATTCTTCAAGAGTTTTTCCAAGTATTCTTCTTCACTTTCCGACTGAGCAACTACATACTTCCCACACTTTGAGTAGGGAACAATCTTGGGGTCCAACTTCTCATAGATCAACTGTTTCCCTCTTAAGCATAACCGAGATTTGAGAGAGTCTGGAGGATAATAAAGACCAGCATGGATCACCTCGGAGTTTCGGCTGGTAGTTTCCATCCCTAGCATCTCATGCTGTTCAACCAAAACAACATTGGTACCAGGTTGTGCCAGAATTTCGGCAGCGATAGCAGTGCCCACGACACCTCCACCGATCACTACATGGGAGAAATCGGCTCCTAGACGTTTTGACGTAGAGAATGTTCGTTGAAGGAGCCTTATGGGTGATATGGATCTCATGAGGAGAATAAGTTGCTCAAACAAGCGATATGCAATTGAAAAATGTCAAGTAGTAGAGTTGTTTGGCGTGTAGAATCAAATTCGTCAGTATGGTGTTGATGCTCTCCACACTTTAGCTACTCCATACACAGTACATTAGGAATTTGGATCTATGAATGGGAAGTGAAGGAAAAAGAAAAATCAACTGAAATTCTTTGAGAGATATTTCGATTGGATGATAGGAATAAGTGCATGATATTTTTTCTGGTAAAAGGTTGATATTCTTATGATCTCCAGTCGACATTAATATCCGGGAACCACCTACTCCCTGGAAGAGCAGATTCGGATTAAAAATTCAGAGAGGGACGGCGTAAATAAGAGTCTTGTAAATTCGGAACAAATGAAATTCGAAACTTGATATGAAAGTAATGGGGAAGTGATCCCGAGGACAACTTGAGATTGCTTCTGGAACATTGTTGTAACTCAACAACTATGACAAACATTCGGAAGATACAAGAACAAAGAGGCGATTTGAAATCCATTTGAAATTTTGAATGAATTACACTCGTTTATCGAATATTTTGTTCAATTGATATTACTACTCACAATCAACATGGTGTATCACAACTATTCATCATCTGCAAGCCGCCTTGTCTTCTTTTTTTTTATTTTTACCAATCAAGATTAAATTTTGTCTATTTCATTACTCTGAATTGATAGTATACATTTCAGCTAACTACGATACGTGACTACAGCCAGGGAAATGAAAGACAATAAACTCCTCCTAATGAGAAAGATTCCAAAGAAGTTGAAAAGGTTGACAAATTGAAAAACGCGGGTTCCTTTCGGCTTATTTACTATTTCAAACACAATAAAAGATACAACTTGCATTGCAGACTACAAAATTGTCAGAATTGACCGGAATTGGATTTCAAAACCTCCATTTTGGCATAACAATGCCAAGCGCTTTTCACTCGTCCTATTGGTTGTATAGTGTAGTGGTTATCACTTTCGGTTTTGATCCGAACAACCCCGGTTCGAATCCGGGTACGACCTTTTTTGGGGGGATTTTTTATTATTGAATAATATCTAGTAGTTCTCCTTCCTCTAGTCCTCCCTTCTTTGTTTCATCGAAGTTCTAATGCCCAATTTGCCGTTTTCCCTCATTAAGATCCCTCCTCCTACTATGTAGTTATATAGTTTAGTTATCTAAAATATATAATCTTGAATTCTAAAAAAAAATTAAGATCCTCATGAGCTGCATGGTGGATTTGTTCTCTACCTCCCATGTGCAGTCCGCAATATTCCCCCATCGCCCAATACCATCAGATACCTCCAGCAAAAGCAACCAAGAATATACTCAAAAAATGGAAATGGTGTCAAAATCACATTAATATACACATAAACCAACCCAGAATCCCAACTTTTCTACCACATAATCAATCACCCCATAGTTCTTTCCCCCTTGTCGTTGTCACTCTAATCGCACGTGGGGACAGGATCATTACCCTATAGTTATAATTTTCTCAACCACTCTCAAACCTCCTCAGGTCTTCTGGTTTTTCTCACCTTTCATCAACAATGAAGTTCGGAGAGCATTTGAGAAAAGCTCTCATTAAGAACTACAGCTTCTACTATATTTCTTACGATGACTTGAAGCACCAATTGAAGAAACACTTGAAGGACAACGACTATGTATGGACCAATGAGTTCGAGGAGGAGTTTTTGGCCTCGTTGGAGGCCGAGTTGGACAAGGTGTATTCTTTCACCAAGGTGAAGAACACCGAGGTCAACCGTCGTATCAAGGACGCCGAGAAGTACGTTTATGAGGTTGTAGATGCGTTGCTGAATCCCAAGGTCACCAACAAGCCGCTGGAACAGGATTTCGACGAGTTGGAGGAAGAATTGTCAGACATCATTGCCGATGTTCACGAATTGGCCAAGTTCACCAGATTGAACTACACCGGATTCCATAAGATCTTGAAGAAGCACGACAAGACAACCAAGTTCTCGTTGAAGCCAATCTTCCAGGTAAGATTGAACGCTAAGCCCTTCTACAAGGACAACTACGACAAGTTGATTGTCAAGTTGTCCAAATTGTACGATTTGGTCAGAACTAGAGGTAACCCGGTCAAGGGAGACTCCTCTGCTGGAGGATCTCAGCAGAATTTCGTCAGACAGACCACCAAGTACTGGGTGCACCCCGACAACATCACCGAGTTGAAGTTGATTATCTTGAAGCATTTGCCAGTGTTGGTGTTCAATGCCGACAAGGAGTTTGAGCCTGAAGACTCTGCCATTACCTCCATTTACTTCGACAACAAGGAGATGGACTTGTACTACGGTAGATTGAGAAAAGACGAAGGTGCCGAGGCTATTCGTTTGAGATGGTACGGTGGTATGAAATCCGATACCATTTTCGTGGAGAGAAAGACTCACAGAGAAGACTGGACCGGTGAAAAGTCTGTCAAGGCCAGATTTGCCTTAAAGGAAAAAAAGGTCAACAGTTTCTTGTCCGGAGAGTTCACTGCTACCCAGGCTTTCGAAAAGATGAAGAAGGAAGGCAAGAAGCTGCCTCAGGAGATCAGCAACTTGGAATCGTTGGCCAAGGAGGTGCAATATGCTGTCCTTAAGAACAAATACCGTCCAGTGATGAGATCGTTCTACAACAGAACTGCGTTCCAGTTGCCAGGTGACGCCAGAGTGCGTATTTCTTTGGATACTGAGTTGTCCATGGTTAGAGAGGATAACTTTGATGGCTACGATCGGACAAACGGTAACTGGAGAAGAATGGATATCGGTGTTGATTTCCCATTCTCCCAGTTGCCAGAGAAGGATATCTGTAGATTCCCATACGCTATTTTGGAAGTTAAGTTGCAGACCCAGTTGGGCCAAGAGCCACCTGCGTGGGTTAGAGACTTGGTTACCAGTCACTTGGTCGAGGCTGTTCCAAAGTACTCTAAGTTCATCCACGGTGGTGCCACTCTTTTGACCGACAGAGTTGACTTGTTGCCCTTCTGGTTCCCACAGATGGACGTGGATATTAGAAAGCCAAAGGTTGAGCAGGGCTACGGTATTTCGAGACAGCAGCAGAAATTGAAGTCTTCCTCTTCGGGTGGAGAGTTGGACGAGGAGGAATTGTTGCTGGAGGAATACAACAGATACTCCTCTGTGCACTTCTCCAACGACATTAATCCTTTGGAAGAGGACTTGGACGAAAACTCGCCATTGTTGTTGCCATCCAACTACAGAGACAGAACCGGCAACTCCCCAGTGTCGACCTATTTCTTGCATTTGTATGGCAAACTCTTGCACTTCTTCAACGATGACCGTACTTTCACCATCAAACCAGGTACCAACTTCGACTTGAACAGCACATTTGCTTCGAAACTCCCAAAGAACAAGGCCATCTGTATTCCTGTGAGAATCGAGCCTAAGGTGTACTTCGCTGCCGAACGTACTTTCTTGAGTTGGTTGTCCATCGGAATGATTCTTGGAGCCACTGCTACCACTTTGCTTAACTACGGTAACAAGTCGGCATTGGTGGCATCCATTGGATTCTTCATTTCTGCATTGTTCACCATGTCATACGCTGTGTTCAAGTACATCAGAAGAACTCTCGCCATTAGAGAGAGAAAGACTACTGAGTATGCCGATAGCTTTGGACCTAACATGATCTGTGTTTTGATTGCTGCTTCGACGTTTGCAACTTTCGTGTTCAAGTTCATTGAAAACTAGCCTCTCTATATCTCAAATAATTCGTAATATTACAATGCTTGTGCAATATATTTAGATGCAAGATATTATTATCATCATTCTCTTCCCTGAAGATCGTCATCAAGTCCCTTGAGACGATTGTCGATAATTTTGTCAACGTCAACATCCTCTTCTGAAGATTCTGTTTTTCTCCAAAGTCTTCTTCCGAGTTTGTCCACAACACCACCCTTCTTCACCTTGACTTTGGCTCCGCTGGGCAAAATCTCATATCCAGCAAGTTCTGGATATTCAAAGTCGGAATCCTTGATCACCACACCATCTCCACTTGGCGGCAATTCTGTCTCAAGTGGGTTTGTTCCTGCTCTCTTTCTATAGATGGCGGATCCAAGATTCTCATCCTCCACTGCAGCGGCAATGTCTGACTCCATGTTCGTTCCAAATGCTTTGCGGAACAATCCCAAAAACTTGGTCCGGGTAGACGAAGGGTCTCTAGCAAAAGTCCAACCTTGCTGCAATTCTGCGTACGCATTGTGCTCGAACATTCTTCTCATTTGAGTGTCCTTCTCGAACATCTGGAACAACTCTATATCGTTGGGTGCGAACATGAACTTTAACACTTTCACCAAAAGGTCGAAGAGCAACAACAAAGAAAATAATAGTAGAACTTCAGCCCACCAAGAAACATCAGCTCCAAAATGCAAAAGTCCATAATCTGCAAAGTAGATCGCATGTTGGCCACTTCTGTACAACATCATGATCAAGATATTCCAGAGTCCATATCCGAGAACGGAGATCAAGAATGCTGCAAACGCTAACCATTGCTTGTTCCGCATCTCAAGGAATATGATCTTGGCATTAATGACAATCACAATGCCCCAAAAAACAGCAGTACCTAAGGGCAAAAGACTGCTATCCTTCAAAGCAGAGAAACCCCACGTAAAAAATGCAACAAACGAAATGGCCACACTTTGGAATGCAGCAAGAACCATCCAATAAAGGAATATCTTCAAGTTGAAGGCTTTATACAAGCGACCAGTCGAATACAACTCAGGAACTGCGATCAAGGTTGCCGGTCTCAAATCTTTGTCGAACATTCCGATACAAATCACCGCTAAAGAGGTGAAGAGAGTATTAAACATTGATAACGACCAACTTTCGTACATCGATGTACCTGTGAATAGTGTGTATCTTTGGTAGACACATTGAGTCAAGTAGAACAACAATTCCTTGTAAAATGTGCACAACACGAACTTCGACGTTCTCACGTAATTGTAACGACCATTTACCAATAATAGCTTGATCAAGAATCGGAATTGAGCAATTGCATAATCTGAGGATCTTGCGGCTTGCAATCCTTCCTTTCCTGTAATTCCAACTCCGATGTCAGCGCTTTGAATCATGGCGATATCATTAGCACCGTCGCCAATGGCTAATGTGACCTCCTTTTTCTTAATCTTTCTAACTGCATTGATCATGTTCGCTTTCTGAGAAGGTGAAGCTCTGCAGCAAATAGCAGAATCGGCGTCAATACAGAGGTCAATAAAAATGGAGAACATAGTTGGGTCACCCTCAATTTCAGTCAATGTGCCACCGTCAATAACGACAACACAATGAGCAATATGACCATTCTTAACTTCACGACACGTTTCAGATATTCTCTGAGCTAGTTTCTCGCTTCCTTCGTCATAAGAGAGAATTACGACAGTAGAATAGTCCTTAATTAGGCGACAAGAGTAGCCGATATTGATAGCTGTCTCTCGCTTATCTCCAGTCAACATCCACATTTTAATGCCAGCTCTTCTCAACTTCTCGATAGCTTCACTAACACCTTCTTGCAACTTGTCCTCAATTGCAGTAGCACCAAGAAGCTGGAAATCATACTCAATCTTCTCGCCCACCAGTTCTAGCTTCTTGGTACGATCAACCAAAGCAATTTTAGCCTCCTTGTATTCGGCTGCCCAATCCGCATACTCACTCTTGTCTAACCACTTGAATGAGTATAATAATGTCCGGAGACCTTCAGTCGAGAATTCTTCAATGTGTTCCAAAGTTTTCTCAATCAAGAACTCATCATTCACCAAAAGTTTATCGTTCGGGATAAAATTGCTAGGTACTTGCCCGTTGGCAGGTCCACCGGTATCCAAGCTGTATCGCTTTGCTTGCTGATAATGCAAAGATTTTCTCGCTTTGTTTGCAATATCGTTAATGTCATGATCCTCCTTGGAAACCATTCCATCTAAAGAACCAAGTCGTTGTGCAAGGTCAATACTGTTCCTTAAAGAACCAGTTGACTTTCTAGATTCGAGTTCACCTGAAAATCTAGCTCGGAGGACGACTTCTGCTTCCATTGTCTTTCGATCTGCAGAATTCAAAGAAATCTCTTTGGCCTTTTGTTTGGCCATTTCAGAATCCTTCAATTTCTCCAAAATGATATTATCAGCACCTTTACAGAAAATACCGATACGAGAGTCGGGAAACTTAATTACAACTGACATTCTCTTTCTCACAGATGAGAACTCAATCACATCCAAGATTTCATACTCCTCAATCTTTGGTTTTTCACCGAATCCCTGGGGATATGTTTTGACTTTTAAAGTCCCGTGCTGTTTATCGAGGATGATGAATCCTAAGTCTCTAGCTGCCTGAACAAGTGCAAGCTCGTCAGGAGAGGCTGCTTGATAGACAATGCTGGAGTCGATTTCAATATCAGTAAGGTCAACTTCCTCATACTCATTCAATGAATATGAAGAGTTATTAGCGCTAGCTCCCTTGGCTTCATTTCTTGGCTGGCATGAATGACACAACGCAATTCCAAGTAAGAAGAATGTTGCTTTCTTAGCAAACAAAGTCTGTGGATGCAGCTGGATATACTTAAGCAAGTACAAGGAAGTCGGGGAATCCTGAGTCTTAATGGGGTTTGCAGTGGACTTCCAAGTGGTCTGCGAACGAACCGATTGTAATTCAAGGCTCTCTCGCACAATAGAGCTCGTGCTCTGAGTAGGAGACAAATTATTGACAATAGGAAAAGGTCCAGGAGAACTTCTCTCTAGCATGCTATCAAATAATTGAGGATGCTCACGCTCCTTGGCGATGAGATCGACCTCATGAATCCAATTGGATCCACATACACTGAACTTGCGGAACACCATTTTGTTGTCCGTCAAAGTCCCTGTCTTGTCACTGAAAATGTAGGACACCTGGCCAAGTTCTTCCAAGATAGTTGCCGTCTTGGCATCTGCTGGAGTATTCGACTCCACGTGGTACATGTCAATGTCGAACTGCAAGAACAAGAGCTGCATCACCTTGATGATCTCCATCGTGACATAAAGCGAGAGGGGAATCAATGTGTTATACATGATGACGAAACCCATGAAGGTGGCAGCGGCGCCAGCATCCTGACCATACATATACCACATTTTCTCGATATCCCTATTATAAAACAATCGTTGGGCCATCAACGAAAATGCAGAAAGTGTCAATACCACAAGCACCATGAAGATGACAATATAGTTGATATTCTTCTGAAGTTTGGGAGCCTTCGTACGAGGATTTCGAAGATTATTCATGCGGATTTTCGTTTCTTCTCCTGTGAACACAACTAAACCTAAGATGGCTCGAGTGTTACGCAAAATACACCCTCTGTAGATCACATTATCAGACCCCAAGGCATAATCCTGACCATTCATAGTAAAATGACCCTCGAAATTGTACAAGTCAGGATTGGGATCCTCAACGGTCACAATGGATTGGACATTCTTAAGAGAAACGACTTTTGATGTGTGTTTTGACAATTCTGGGTGGGCAAACTTCGACTTGAGGTTTGTTTCACCATCGAGAGCCATAGTCTCGATAAATGCCTCGGTATCGTTGCTATCGACTGCTAAAAGAACAATGTCCGCAGGCACCCAGTCACCTTCAGTTAGATGGACGATATCACCCACTTTGACGTCCCTCCATCTTGTCTTATTCAGTTCCATATTGTACCTGCTCATAAGACTAACATTCAGAAAGATGTTACGTACACCATCTATCAAGGAAGCAGCAGAAGAGGTGGAAAGGTGCTCATCGTCGCCGATAGGAATGGTTTCTGTCATTATGGTGGTGATGGAATGAGTATCATATGTTGCCATATCAGAATCTTCTCGGATCACTCTGGTAAGTTTGTTATTCTCTTCCTTATCGTGACCGTGACGCTTCCAGTCATCGAAACCTTCACGTGCCACTGAGATGGAGATGAAGATCATAAGCGGAATTATAGTGGTGAACTTTCCAGTAGTCGACCACGACGGAATCATCTGCATGATTGCAACCACCATGAAGTAGCAATTGGCCACTTTGGAGAATTGAGCCCGGAGCTGCTTCGGTAGAAACGTGTAGATGTTGTACTTCGACGAAGTGATGCTATTTGAGCAGTAGCCGTCTCCTGTGCGCTCATCGATGTACTGGTGGGCAGTCAGGCTGTAGAACTCGTCATTGAAGAAGTTGTTGGCATTTTCCTTGGTCACACAAAGCGGAATCACTCGTCCACGTTCTGTAGTTCCAACCTGCTCGGAGCCAAAAATCTTGTCCTTGATCCGATGCAAATTCGCCCGGAAAGTTCCTCTTGTGTGCCGGCGAAACTGGAGTTTCCGAGACCGGGGAGTGTCAAACGAGTTCAGTCTGCTGTTGATGGTGGAAGACGTGGTGAGATGGGTAGTGCTCAGAGACATTCCGTGCACGGCATTGTATGTGGGATACAAGTCCAATTTTGTTTCTGGATAAAACTCTCCCGGCTGGGTCAGCATGTCCGACTCGTCCACCACTATTTCTGGCGGAGGAGGCATCGATGGGCTCCGATCACGGTGGGGTAGATCGCCCAATTCTATGGGAGGCAGCAGGGGCAGCGACAGTTGCGGCGTCAGCAGCGTTGCAAGCGCCTTGTTGAAGAGCTGTGATCTGAGCGAAAGACCTCTCTTCCGTCGGGACTTCGAGGTGGAACCATCGGGCGGAGCCAAATGATCTGAAGGTGGCACAGACATCGATAGCAGTAGCAGCAGCAGCGGCAGTGTCAGCGTACAGAACAACCACGAGGGAGTAAAAATGAGTGGGAGTGTTTCGAGACTTCTGAAACTTCAACTCAACCACCACCAGAGGAGGAGCCAGGCAATTTGATGTTTCGATGGTCAAGATCGTGGCTAAGGCTGAGCGACATAAAGTGCAGGTGGGAATGCGCAGTTCTGGGGATTTAGCGCACTGGGGAAATGACAGCTGATTGAAGCGGCCAAACGTTCATATCGAAGGGGAGAGGGGGAGAAATTTTGAAAACGAGAGATTGTTGTGGGGAGAGTTTTTGTAGGGAATTGCGCCTTTTTATAGTCCACGGCCATTCCTTTGAGGTTTGGTGTGCTTGGTCACTAGTTCGGTTACTATTATTTTTTTTGTGAATGGTCCCGCACTTTCGCCGATCAATTCTCATTTTGTTCAGGTGGGGTATTTTCTCGTACATCTGGGTCGAACTTAAATAACCCATGAACGTGGAAGTCAGAGAGGTATTTTGGTATTCTGTCGGTAATTTCTGACTACCCGATGTTCCGTTGCTGTATGGCTGTGTAATGTGTGGGTGAACTCAGAATTCGACAATTCACTTGGTTTGACCCAAGTCGAACAACTACTGGCTGCGAATTTTGACGTGAAAAGAGAATTCAAGGTAGGAAATCTCCAAGAGGTTACTTGTAGAGAAGGGTATTAGCAGTCTCTAGATTTTGGCGTTTTCTTTGCATTTTGATGGTGCCTCGAGATAGGGTACTTGTAGAGACTGCCCGAACTAGCTGCTAGTGCAATCTCTATCAGCTCAACATTGGTACCTCGGTTTGTAGCTCTTTCTGCCATCGAGAAGCAACAGTATGCTACTCTCAACAGGCAGCTACTCTCAACAGGCAGCTACTCCCAACTGGCTGCTGCTCTCAACTGGTTTTGCTCCTCTGATCTGTTCTCCTGCTATCATGGACAAGTTATCTGCCACCCGAACATGCCCTTCAAGGATGAATCCACTAATAATTTGGTATGACACTCCAGCACTAATTCTTGATTCGTTGACGAACTCGGAACCCTAATTCATAATTCCCACAACTTCATTGCATAGGCAATCATGCAAAAAATTGGTTCAGTATTCGGGCTCTGAGTTCTTGTGGAAATGTTTCATCGGTGATGATACCAACGAGCAATTGGACCTCACGCCAGACGAAAGTTTTACACTTTGGATATCCTGGTGATGATCAGGCTGCAATGTATGTGCTTCTTAGCTAGATATTGACGTTGATTCCTCCTCTCGGGACAAATTACAAACGTACCACAATCCAGAGCAAATAAGAACGCATGATCATTTGTCAACCAAAATGGAATAACAAATTTTGTCATTTAGTTTTCGTCTTCTTTTCATCGACATTCCTGCTTCAAGCACTTCGTCACAGTCAAACACAGATTCATTGCAGAGAACACCTTTGCCCACGACCACCATTCTCTAGAACTTTTCAGCTCTTCAAAGAAATTCCCTGGACAGTTGACTGAGAGTGCCAAAGAAATTTTTCTGCCGCTTTTCAGTTTTGAGTCCCTTTCTTCTCATATCTTGAAAGTAGCTCTTATGCTCAACAAGGCATTTTCATTACCTGAAGAAGGAATTAGCTCTGAACTGGCTCAGGGATACCACGATTCTCAGACTTTCCAATCTTCGAGTGAGCGAACGTTCCTTGTGTGTGAGTGGCTCTGGGAGTTAGTTTTTCGGATGATTGTTCTTTCGGTTCTATTGAAAATCAAATCCCTTGTTGCGGACCGGATGGCCTTCGAGAAAGACGGGGGTGTCTCTATTTCTTTAAAGTTCGATATACTTCGGCTGCGTTTCCTTTGTTCTATTTAATTCGGCTGCATCCCTTTGGTTTATATACTTCTTATATCAGCAGATTTAGCCAATAGGGTTACATTCGCAGGTATTTTAGAGATCTCCGAGATCGGCCCTCAGACCCTCACCACAACCTAAGTATTCCTCAATGCTCTTCAATCTATCTCAAGCTCTTATGCTCCAAGGGTGGCTCTAATTTTCCCTATGCAATAGTCCTTGTACTCCTCGACATACGCTTTGTTATTGAGCTCAACCTCGCCCATCAATTCTGAAACAATTTCTCCATTTCCGGCGACAAGAACCATTCCCCGAGGCATTTGCGTGATGTCAGGAAACTCTTCGACTAGCCGGTTGTCAAAAATCATCGATGACAAATTGTTGGCAACCTGTCTGCCCATGTATAGAGCCCAGCCAGCAGACTTGATGATTGGCTTTTCCACCAAATCGCCCACACAAAAAGCATTTTTCACAAGCTGATGTTTCTCTGGGTGAAATATCTGGAGGTAGTCATTGACGTAGATATTGTTCTTTGGCGAAACAAAGCCCTCAAAGGCGTCAGCAAAGATGTTTGTATTGTTCTCAAATGATGAGCACCAATAGGTGAAGTCTGAGTTGATGGAACCATCAGTTGTAAATTCGATTTTTTTCATGTCGCCCGTCTCCTTCACCCGTAACCCGGTCATCACATTGACCTTGGCCCTCTCAAGAGAGTCCCGTATTGCCTCCCCAAATTTTTTCGTCAATGGTTCTGGTGGGAATGTGCTGTGTGGATGGATCAAATTGACCACCTTCTCAGGATACTTTGATTTAATATCACCAGCGATTTCTATTCCCACGGCACCGGCTCCGACGATGGTGATAATGTCACAACTCTGGACATTATCATTGAAGTCTTCCATTTCTTTCATATAACTTTCAAAGTTATATGCTAATGGCGACGTGGGCCAGCTTCTGTTTCTTCCGCAGGCAACAACAACAAAATCGTAATCAATCTTGCAAATATTTCCGCTGTCGCCGTTCAAGTGGTATTCGGCAACAGATTCATTGATGGATATTGCGCTTCCTTGGACGTATGTAATATCAATGTGGCTGTTATTGTTAGGAAAAATATGTTGCCCGAGATTATCAACAACATAATTATCGTTTGAGACCAATCGGTCGAAGTAGATTTCGTGGAGGTTCTGGAAAGGTATATACTGTGTTTTGGCAAACTCTGTGTCCACGATAGAGCGTGGGATTCCCAACACGTTCAATAGCCCGGCTTTTGGTTCAAGAATGGTAACATGAATCTTGTGCAGATTAGCTCTTTGTGTTAGGTGGTTCTTCAAAGCAACTAACGCAGAAAGGCCAGCGTAAGATCCTCCAATGATGAGGATATTGGTTGGGAAATCCACTGCATTTCTCGAGATGGAGTGAAGTGAATTCGTCAATGTTCGGACAGCCATTTGTCAAGAGGACAATAGAACGAATGAATGGAAAAGTTAAAAAAAAAAAGGAACAAAGTAAATTACCCCGGTCACGTCCAGGAAAATCTCCAGAAATATATATGTGGATGCGAATGTAGATGAAGAGGGTGAAATCCCCGTAGAAAGTAGCACGAAAAAAAGCCAAACCGACTATCGGATTAAGCGATTACATTAAGGAATTTATCAAATCCATCTGCGTCTGAATGGATGTAAAGTGCAGGGCCAAGAAAAACAATTGCCGCAGGCATGCTTGTTATTCAACAGGATCAACATAGATTACAAGTCCGAACCTCGGAATCTCTGTTGTCGGTCGGGGCAACTGTGATTGCAAACATGGGCACGGGCCGGTTAATGAAGATCGGGGGAATTCACACCGAAGACAATTTTCCATCATCTTTGTAGGCAACAACAGCTAGAAGCATGAAAAAAAGTAGAATAAAGCCAGATATACTTGCTAGCTTCTCAAACCCTAGATTATACCATCGCACGGAAAGGTTTCTGACAATGGTGCTGGACAAGGTGCTATTCACAGGGTCCTGTAGGATATAGATCTTGCCCTACACAGATGCAGGAAGAAAGAAAGCTCCGAAGCATGAAGAATTAACACATGTCACAAGATCATACTGTAAAACGGATAATGCCGAAATAAATGCTGGCCAATACACGTTTCTGGGTCGATTAGAAATAATTGGCTGTTGTAATCCGTATTTCGGAATTCATTTGCTCGGGAGGCATCTCCCTATTGACGGTAAATGGTGGGACGATCCAAGAAAGGCGAGCTGGCGTCATCTGAATCGTAATGATCGGTGGGTGGGGTTGCTTCATGCGGCTCCTCTTCTCTTTTGTTCACCTCGATTGTCTCAGTAACAAATCCGTCGTAGTTTGTCGACTCCTCGAATCCTCTTGTAGACTCGTCATCCAGCTGGAAGTTGCGTGCTGCATCATTGAACATACCTAGAACTTCCTTGGTTGTCATCTGGGAGAACATCGTCATAGTGGGTGAATTGGGCTGCTGTGTTGAGTCTTCATCGCGAAGGGGAATCGTTAGAGTTTGTGTAAACTCTCGTTCTGATTCTTTAATACTCATCGCCATTCGTTCTGATTCTTGAATATTCATCACCTTTCGTTCTGATTCTTGAATAGTCATCGCCTCTTTAGCATGAGGGAAGCGTCTTGTGAGGGCAAGAATCTCGGCGAAACAGTACTCCTCCTTCTTGGAAGGATACACGAGATCTAAGTTGACCATCACTTTTTCCACAGGTTTGCCTGGCTGGCGGACGATGGAGCAGTAGCCGTCGTTATCGTGGATGACCTCGTAGTCACTACTTTGCTCTTCTACCTTTGGGGTGTCACGGAAAACCTGGAACTTTGCCGAATGCTTTTCTGTGTCCGCCTTCTGTTTAAACACCTCTCCAGCCCATGGTTTGGCGGCCATGGTATTTTCTTTCTTTCTTTCTGCAATAGTTCCGAGTCGAGCTGCTGGATCAGAGGCAAACACTGTTTCCTTGAGGGTGGGACTGGAATTGTCTTTGAAAATCAGAATCTTCTGTCTTTTAGCAGTGGGAATATCTGCAACTGGAGAAGTCGACAATCTGCCAACAGAGAGGAGAGTTCTCATATTGGATAGACCCAGGGCCGGTGAATTTGTTCTTGCCTTGAACTGGTCAAAGTTTCGGGAAAGACGGGGCTGGGGACGAGCTCCTCTCTCTATACCAATTTCGTACACCTCGCGAGCATCGGCCACCAGGCCCTTGATTTCCAAGAAGCGAGCAAACTCTTCATAGAAGAGCGCCAATTGCACCCCGATGTCTTTCTTCGCCAAGTAGACAAAAATGTCTCTGGGCAGATCGGAATAGCCAGCATATTCTAGCCAAACTTTCAAATAACGAGGATCATTCTTGTAGTACGGGGTATCCCTGAAGTTGGAGGTGCACCGCTCAAGCAACTTAAGAAGCCCGTTGTCAATGTTGCTTCCCTGTGGGTAGTGATTATGAATCCATTCAATGTAGTCAATGTATGCCTGGAGAGGGTCATCTAGCTCGTCTGATATGAGCTTGTTTTCAAACACCTCGCGCTGGGCCGCTAGTGTGACCCTGTTCTTTCTCTCTGTTAGTGCTGCTCCGAGTTTCAGTGCTGGTCTCCCGCCGTAACTGGGCTGGATGTTTTCTTTGTGGTGATCTAGAATATGAGCATCCATGGCAAAATGTGATGGTAGATGCTGAGGAGATGGGTGTGGATGAAATGGAAGTCCAAGTGACGAGCGAGCAGTTTGTGAAGAAAAACTACTTTATTGTTTGCAGGTTGATCTGCTTCGACGTATTTGACAATGGATATAGTAGGCCTTGGTTTTGTTAGTGTTTACCTACGCGCATTGAGAAGAATCGATGAGACCAATGGGGTAAGATAATTAGCAACAAACAGAAAAACGGAGAAAAAAAAAGAAAGCCAAAAAGAAATGCCTTGGCTTAACCTAATTCGCCATCTCTACTTCCCCAAATTCCCCCAATTCCCTATTCTTCATACCTTCATCTCCTCCCACTCCCACATTCTCCTGCACACCGCTCCAACCACCAGGTGGTCTATTCATTCTGGACTTCTGACTTCTCCACCACAAGTGCACTTACGAACTCTATCATGCGGTTCTTATCGCTTCTTGCACTAGTGTCGCTTGCCGCTGCCGCCTCGGACTACTCGGAGTCGCTTGAGTTTCGTCCATTGACCAGAAACAAGCTATTGGCATCGTTTCAGTTCGAAGCTCTCCTGCTGCCTTCGCCGCTTGAGTACGTCAACGCATCTGAACAGGTGTCGCAGAAAGCTCGCCACTACGGAAAGTTTCCCAAGGCGCTAGAACCGGTGGTGCGCGCCACAAACACCAGAGATATGCACTTGAGATTCACTCAAGGCTGGTGGGATGTAGAGAGCTGGGGCAAGTTGCCTGCTAACGGCAGCATGACCGGCGGAACCGGGGTGGAATTGTGGGCGGCCATTGAGGCATCCAGCATTGAGGAGGCAAGGGTAAATTGGCTCCGTTTGGCCGAGTCTCTCTCGGGGTTTTTCTGTGCGCTGTTGAACTTCATCAACGACGCCATCACCACGTTCCCACAGCATGATTCGCTGGCCGAGGGCGGATACGTAGCGTCTACAAACAACAGCATCTTCTTGATGCGCGCTGCTCTTCCCGACGAGCCTATTTGTACCGAAAACTTGACTCCGTTCTTGAAAATGCTTCCTACTAGAGGAAAGGCAGGAATTGCGTCGCTATTGGATGGTCACAAGCTCTACGACTCCCTCTGGCACTCCATGAGCATCGACTTAATTACCGAGTGCGGTGAAGACGGCTGCCGCTTGCATTTGCACCAGAGCATCAACCACATAGTCGATGTGATGCGTCTGATCCGTCGAAAGGCTGGAGGTGGAATCCCCAAACCTGTGCCGGGTCGCGATCTCAGGTGTGACGAGTTAAAGCAAAACGACGAGTGGACTTGCTTCCCATTGGGCGATGAGACCGAGCTCGAATGGGACATTGAGAGCATTTTCGGCCGGCCAATTCATGGGCCAGGGTTTGAAGACCTCTCCAACGTAAGTGAGTTGCGTTTCGACACCAACAACGACTTCTGGAAGGTTCAAGTGCACAAGATCAGTCCTGATGGCTCAGTCCTCATCCATGATGTGGATTCCAGTTATATTTTGGAGGAACCTCTTCGCTACAACTTCAATTTCAAGACCAGTGACTCCCGCCAGGTGCTGCCAGTGGAGCGTCCACCAGTTGAAGTGTCACGTTCATTGACGGGGTATTCACAGGACCGAGGAGGAATGAGAGTGAAATTCAGGAATCCCTCCGACTCCGAAGATGTTTCGATAGTTTATTCTGAGACATTACCCTGGTACATGAGAGTATACTTGCATACTCTTGAGGTTTCCGGAACAGGCCATATCGACTCGCAATTCTACATGCCTGCGATTGATCGGGTGAGACCAGGCTACCTCGAGCTCGAGGTGACGTTGCCTCCTGGAGGAGACCTCACATTCACATACCAGTTTGACAAGTCTCTTTTGTTGTACGCAGAGTATCCTCCAGATGCCAACCACGGATTTTCCATTGATCCCGCCGTTGTGAGGGTTGCTGATGCTGATAAGAATGTTGTCTACCAGTTGCGCACAGCCAGCTTGCTTCTTACGCTTCCAACGCCTGACTTTTCCATGCCTTACAACGTGATTATCTTGACGTGTACGGTGATGTCGCTTGCATTTGGCACCGTGTTCAACTTGTTGACGAAGAAGGTTATCTCAGAGGATGAGTTTGAGGAGATTTCAAAGAACCTGAAGCTTAACAAGTTGAAGGCCAAGCTCCAGAGCTTGAAGGCTAGAATCAAGGGTACGTAGACAGGGTTACAAAAAGACAAAGAATAACGAAAAGAGAAACGCTAATCGTAACTAGACTACGAAAGAAAGAACGGAATATTAAGCAACAATTGATGTTCTCATTCTCAGAAGTGATCCAGATCAAGTCGCAGCGAGCTCGGGCTCCCGGTCCTGCATGAAATGCAACAGATACGAAATTCTCGCCGTCTCCTTCCGTTTCCGAGTATCCGGGCCCATCACCAGTAGGAACCCTCCACTCCTTGAATCTCATGCTCAAATTTTATACCCTGATTCTAGTAGTTTCCTCCATCTCTTCGCAATATGTTTGAGGATACTATACCTCGAGACGAGGACCTCATGGCCTCCGCATTACTTCACTCCGAGGACATTTTCAACCTACGGCCCATGGTTACCTCTGCCCTAGAACAAACACTTTCAAAGGACTCGGATGTATTCCGTTACAATTATGGGCGACTTAATGGAATGGTTCCCGAGCGTTCTGCTTATTTCTCGCTGGCTTACCCCAAAAAGGCCACTAATCTAGATACAGACTTCCACCACCTTAGTTTCGATGTAGACATCTTGACTCGATGGATCTCGCGAGACGTATTGAAGTTTTTGGTTCCAATTTTGCATTTCCAGGATATGCAATCAGAACGGATGGAAAAAAGAGCTACTGCCATAACTGCCAAGCCTGTTCCCACTACCCAGGAGCTTCAGCTCTGTAGCAAATTGAAAGGGGCTGGATATTGGAATAGGAAGGGTAACTGGTTCTGCACAACCAGGAATGTGTCGAAGCTACACGATGAGTTTGGGCCAACATGCTTTGCTGCGTATAGTGAGTGGGTGGCTTGGGAAATGAAGATCGCATCTGGAATAAATGAAGCCAGGAATTCTGAAGATGGGGAAATGGTACGAAGGTTGAGACAGGCGCGGTATGTAAGGTGGAACGAGTGATTTTCGCTGTGATAGAGTATTGGGATAGAGTCTTTTGATTATAGTAATGGGATTAATTTATACTAGAGAAGAATTGATCGGGAAGGTGGAGTAGGTTTGTGAGAAATGATGATTATCGACAGTTCACGCCAATTCGAAATTCACCGAACGAACGATTAAAAATCAGAAAGAAGGCAAAAAATTAGAACTAGCTTAAATATATTTTTTTGAACCTTTCGAGAATCTGAAAGAATGCCTCCGCCTCTGAATATTTTTTTGTCACATAGGATTCAATGCATTGTTTGTAAGAATCAAGATTATGATGAGGTAAATAGGGCCACGCTCTTGGTCAAAGATTTGAATTTTCATTTCACCGAAGTCAATGTAGATTTCCAGAAATCCCTTTTGAATATTTAATAATTACAAGACCATTGATGTGGAATATATTCATAGTATAGATTGAACCAATAGGAAACACGTGATTGAAGTATTGAGAAGTCAGTTTTTGATTTTTTTTGGCTCAAATCGGCCAGGAAGAGTTGAAAACTAAATTTCTGAAAATAAAATCTTGAGATTAAACACAAAGATGCCACTTGGACGAGAAAAGCAATGTTCATAAAAAATCTCTGCACTACACTAACCATAGTCAGTTAGGAATTCAACAGTTGCCTGGTTAGCTCAATCGGTAGAGCATTTGACTCTTAATCTTCATAAGGTCAATCAAAAGGTTGCGGGTTCGAGCCCCGCATCGGGCTTCTGTTCGCCTGGTTAGCTCAATCGGTAGAGCATTTGACTCTTAAACATCATAAGGTCAATCAAAAGGTTGCGGGTTCGAGCCCCGCATCGGGCTTTCTTTTTGCATTTTGATCGTAATTACTTCTTAATTATCAACTTCTTCATTATCTATGGTTATTGTTAGCCCTACCTTGATTTTCTCCCTCTGAACTCGTTCATTTATGTACCTAGAATGGATCTTCATAGGGATCTTCCTCGTCGTAGTCATCGTCTTTCTCAAACTCATACACAATGGCCCCCCCATATTTGCCCAACTCTGTTTGTGCCTCCATAAATGGCAACTCAACCTGCTCACGTGCCAACTTCTGCTTCGAGCTGGTGGTCAAGTTGAAGGTGGTGAGATTCTTTAACATTTCTTCATCTTCTTCATCTGCAACATCAACCTCCATCTTGTAGACATCATACTCATGCTTGGTAGTGTCCACAATGTAATTGTACGTCAAGGACTTGCCGGATTTTCGACGGTTGATCAAGGTCAATTTGAATTTAGGCTGATTGAGGCTCTCATTGACAGCAAACTGGAACTTGTGAAGCTTCATGTCGACCATTTCTTCGTCGTCAATTTTCACAGGCTCCACCTCGTAGATGGCTTGAGCAATGTACATCAATAGTGACTGTGTGCTTGGATATCCGGAAGATGTGATGGTAGGAACTCCAGTGTGGTAGGTTCCGATTACAGTAGCTTGAGACAGCACGATTGAGGAGACGAAAGAAGTGATTTGATCAGCCTGAATGTAATTGAGCGAGTCTACGATAACAAGCGCTTTCGGTCCTGCTGCAACGTTTTCTTGGACGAACTTCTGGATCTTCTGTGGAGAAGCATCGGAACAATCTAGGTAGCTCGTCACATAGGATGGAGGGGATATGGTCTCGAAAGAGAGGTATACCACGGGAGCCGCGGACATGTGTACGAGTTCCTCGACCAAATAGCGTGAAGACTGGCGAAGTGAGTCCAATATCAAGCAGAATGGAGAGTTTTCTCGAAGAGTGAGATGTCTGTTAAGAAGAACTAGAGCCAGTTGTGAAGCCATGGCGTTAATTGTGAATCTTTCTGCGGTCGAAAGTGGAATTAATAGACAAAACTAAATGTAGCAGATGCGTAAATGAAGCAAATAGAGAAGCCAACCAGAATGTCCTCAAATGTAGCCTCTCATCTCCAAAGTCGAGATGCGCTCCACCTCTCTCCATACACTACCAACTCCATCAACATCAAGACCATCCATCTATCCAACACAAAAACCAAGCGATGTCGAGGAGAAACCTAACGGGCTCCTACACGGCACCAACAAATTTGTTGGAGGTAACGGATGATGCGCAAACCTCGCACATAGTCTCCAAGAATGACTACAACAACCAGAGGTTCAATCGAACTTTAGATATGGAGGTCAAGAGCTACAAGGAGCGAATGCAGGAGAATGCTCTGAGAAAGGAAGATCAGAGAGTGAGGCAGCTAGTGGAGGATAAGAAGTTAGAACTGGACGCTAACGAGCCTCCCAGGAAAAGAATACGTAACGGAGATGATCCGTATAGTGCCAGCAGAGAAAGTGGCAAATCTGGTGATGAACTGGGAGGCACAAAAGAGAAGGATGAACTGAATGATAAGCAAGGAGAGAAAGCGTTACTACCGTCTTCTGAAAAGGACGATTCGAGCAACAATGAAGTACTACCCAAGGTACCCAGAGTTGGAGGAATACTTCTTACAGATGAGTTTCTAGACAAAATCTTTCCCCTCGGATATGTGAAAGCTCCAGTTCCCGAAGGGTACGACCAGAAGAAACCTGAAATTGGCCAGGACGACTTATATGTGATGCCTGACAGTCGAGGAATGGAGGCACATCTTCTCAACGATACACTTCCAGAGTACGAAGGCATTACTATGCGAAAAGAAGATGTCAAGCACTTCTCCATCCTTGTAAATGTGAAGCCGGAAGATCTCACCGACTCAGAAGAGAAAAAGCGCTTCCAGGTTCTGGACCTTGTTTTCAGAGCCAAAAATGGCCCACCCAATATCAGAAAAAAGGCGATGCGGAGCCTCAATTCCAATGCTAAAAGCTTGGGTTCCCCTACCTTATTCGGAATCGTTTTACCGTTGATGCTCGAGCCTGCTCTTGATGAAGCTGACAGACATATTCTTACTAAACTATTGGGAAGAATAGTTTACCAACTAAACGAAGAAATCAGACCCTACACACACAAAATCATTACTGCAGTGTCTCCTCTGCTTATAGATGAGGACATGACGTTGAGATTGGAGTCTCGTGATGTTATCTCTTCCGTTGCCAGAGCTGCTGGTCTAGCTAATATCGTGTCTAGTTTGAGACCAGATCTTGACCATTCCGATGAATATGTGAGGAACCTCACAGCTCGAGTGTTCGCTATAGTAGCCACAACGTTGGGATTAATCAAGGTGTTACCATTTGTGAAGGCAGTGATCCGTTCCAAAAAGAGCTGGCAGGCCCGCCACACCGGTATAAGAATTGTACACCATTTATGCATCCAGCTCGGAGGAGGAAATGGAGCTCTGATTCTACCATATCTTCCACAGATGGTAGATGTTTTGAAGCCAGGCCTCTCAGATGAGTTGATTCAGGTGAGAACTGCTACGGCTAACACCCTAGCCCAATTGGCTGATAGCGTTCATCCCTATGGAATCGAAGCATTTGAGCCAATACTAGAACCTTCCTGGGCTGGTCTCAAGCATCACAGAGGACGTGCCCTCGCAGCATTTTTGCGCTGTATCGGTGCCTTGGTTCCTTTGATGGACCATGATGCGTCCTTCGTGGAGTACTCCAACTATTATACAAGAGAGCTCATGAGTGTTATGACTCGGGAATTCTCAAGCCCCGATGACGAAATGCGCAAATCCTTATTGCGCGTGATGGCCCGTCTTCCACTATCAAGAGCCATATTCCCAAACTACCGCAGACAGGTCATTATTCCGTTTATTCAGAGTTTTTGGACCCGTCGAATTGCCCTGGACTCTATGCAACTAGGTCGGTTGGTCGTAGCTGCAACTGGCCAATTAGCCCTGAGGTTCAATGTTCCATTTGTGCTTGAACAGTTAACTCCATTGGCCAAAGACGCCAACGAGAATCTCCGCCGGTTGGCTGCTGATGCTATACATAAGATTGTTGCTGCCAACCCAAAATCAGTGATCGAGTTTGAAGCCAAGTTTGATGCCGTATTGGTGGATGCTGTGCTTTATGCTTTACAGGAACAGACTGAACCTCACCCAGTCTATTTGCTTGCCATCTCCACCGTGTGCAAAGCACTTGACCTTCGCTTGGAGCCTCATGTTCCTGTGATTCTTAGTGCCGTACTCTACCGACTCAAGAACAGCGACCCCTCCGTCCGTCAGCAGTCTGCAGACCTAGTGTCTGGGGTGGCTCTGGTGCTCAGCGAATGTGCCCACGGTGATACTTCAGTTATGAGAAAACTTATTTTGTTCTTGTATGAGCTGTTGGGTGAAGCCTACCCTGAAGTTCTCGGTTCAATTGTGGCGGCATTATACGCATGCATTGACACTCTTGACAGGAATGAGCTCTTGATGTTAGACAACCCTTCCGTCAATATGCTTCTTCCCACACTTACTCCGATCTTGAAGAACAGACACGAGAAAGTCCAGGAGCAGTGCATTCGGTTGGTGGGACTCATAGCCAAGCGGAATGCAGAGACAATCAACGCAAAAGAGTGGATGAGAGTGTGCTTCGACCTTCTTGACATGCTTAAGTCTCAAAGAAAGAGAATTCGAATAGCAGCCAATGCAACTTTCGGACACATTGCGAATACTATTGGACCTCAGGACGTTCTAGCAATGCTACTCAATAACTTGAGAGTTCAAGAACGTCAAATGCGTGTTAGTACCGCCGTTGCAATTGGAATTGTCGCTGACACTTGCTCTCCATTTACAGTACTCCCAGCTCTCATGAACGAGTACCGTGTTCCAGACAAGAACGTGCAGAATAGTGTGTTGAAGGCGTTGAGTTTCATGTTTGAGTATCTCGACGGCTCTACTACCAAGGATTACTTGTTTGCGGTTACACCGTTACTTGAAGATGCTTTGACAGATAGAGATCAAGTCCACAGACAAACAGCAGCAACAGTTGTCCGTCATCTTGCACTAAATTGTGCTGGAATCGCCCATGACGACTATCAGCAGGTGTTCATTCACTTTTTGAACCTTGTTTTGCCCAATATCTATGAGTCGTCGCCGCATGTCATTATTCGCATCATCGAGTGTCTAGATGCGCTCCGGATCGTGGTGGGTCCGGGAATCTTTCTCAACTATGTGTGGCCCGGACTCTTCCAGGCAGCCAGGAAAGTCAGAACACCATACTGGAAAGTCTACAATGCCGCCTACGTTCAGAATTGTGATGCCATCGTTCCTTACTATCCACGCCTAGATTCCTTGCCCCACGACGAAGGGAAGTCTTACAATGTGGATGAGCTAGATGTGTGGCTCTAGGGGACTATCAGACATAGACAGCGGTGACTTCGCCAAAAAAGTACTCGTCATCCGAGTAAATAACCTCGCTTTCTGCTGCGTCACCTGTGGTTGTGTGTGGTCTAGCCACCTCTTGGCTTTCACAGTAATAGAGACTAGTGACTAGCTTTGTCACTTGCCGACACTGGTACTCGACCTTATCTTGGTCCTCCTCACAGGTGCTTACAAGGTCGTCTTCAGACTGGTCACTAAAGGACACAATACCGGGATAGCAGTCCAGCACCCAAACATTGCGTTCTGTTTGGAACCAGGGGACGTTTTGTAACCAGTAGTTGATTTTTTCGGCGTACAGCATGTTCTTGACAGCACGGGAGTCAAAATCAACGGGGATGCCCGCTTCTGCGCCGGCTCCTGCGGTGGGAGAGAGTTTCACAGGACTGGATATGTTGCCAGAGACTAGCCAGTAATGATCCATGGCACTGTAGGAATCTTCGTTTTCTGGGTTCATGATTGGAGAAGAAGGGAGATAAGGCTGAGAGGTAGAAGGGCCAAATGCACCCAAGTTTAGGTTTTGGCGAAAGGCAGTATTCATATACTAGTGGGTGCAAAAATTGAGAAGTAGTGAGAGGTCCTCCACAAATGATGGTCGCAAAATACATAGTGGTTCCTACATAGTAAATGATATCTACTCATCAGCTCCATATATTTCCGGTTCCAATTGCTGAGGCATGGGAGTAAACTCTCTCTGGGATATTGTTGGACCTGCTGCTCGTCCCGTGAAGCTTGAGGCGCTCTCCAGAAAAAAATTGGCGGTGGACGCCTCGATCTGGATCTACCAGTTCTTGAAAGCTGTAAGAGATAAAGAAGGCAACTCTCTTGGCCAGACGCATATAGTGGGGTTCTTCCGGCGCATTTGCAAGTTGCTATATTTTGGAATACTCCCTCTCTTTGTATTTGACGGTGACGCCCCTCCTTTAAAAAGACAGACCATCCAAAAGAGGAGAGAACGAAGACAAGGTAACCGTGATAATGTTGCGACCACGGCACAGAAGTTACTTGCAATTCAGGCCCAAAGGCAGGCCCAGGATGCGGTGAAGGCATCAAGAAAGAACAAAGCCGACAAGAGCTCAGCCAATGAGGACGATGTTTACCTTGAAGATCTTCCTATTCTCCATCCAGAGCACGGACGATCCACGTCCAAGAGCCCGGAACCAATATTGATCGAGAGTTCGCCGGTCCGAAAATTTGTAAAGAGAGATGAGTACCATCTTCCCGAACTCAAGCAGTTCACTGTGCTGAAGTCAGATACTCGAATTATGCCTGCCAGTGAGTTTCAAGAATATGCAGATGATGCTTCTTTCGATGTGGTGGATGGAATAGACATCAATTCTGTGGACCCCAAATCAGCAGAATTCGAAGCTTTGCCATTGGCCACTCAGTATATGATCTTGTCACATTTGCGACTCCGATCAAGATTGAGATTGGGTTACTCCAAGGACCAATTGGAAGAGCTCTTCCCCAATAGCAGGGATTTCTCTAAGTTTCAGATCCAGCAGGTCCAGAAGCGAAATTTCTACACGCAAAGACTCATGAATGTTAGCGGCATGGGCGAGGAGAGTGGCAACGCTACTAGAAGAATCGCTGGAGATAAAGATAAGCATTACGCATTGGTGAACACGGGCGACGGGTGGACGCTTTCTTTAGGTGGCGATGACTCGAACGAGCCAATTGAATTAGATGAGTTTGGTGATGCTAAAGTCAAAACAATAGTTACAGATGAAAGAACAAAGCATCTCCAAGAGGTAAGTGAAAGCGAAAGTGATGATTTGGAAGATGTCCCATTGGAAGAAAATGATGACCAAGCCGAGCTCGATAAGGCAATTGTTGAATCTATCTACGAGAAGTTTCAGGGAGACTACGAGATAGAAAAACCACTCGACGAATTTGATCTGGATGAGCTCAAGCTAGCTACCGAGATGTCAAGAGCGGAATACAGCAAGTTGAGGAACGAGGAAGAAAAGCTACAGAAGCAATTTGCAAATTCTGTTGCGAAGTTTGGTGACTTCGATTTTGGCCAGTCTCTTCTTTTTGGGAGTGAAACTCCCCAAGAGGAGCCAATAGTTACCGAGAAGATTGTCAACGCAGACAAAACGACAACTGCTCCAGAAACCCTAAGGATCGAAGAAATTGAAATCCTGTCGGATGAAGAGGAGCCACAACTTGCAAAAGAATCAACTCCCCCGCCCAAGGAAATGCCATCTTGGTTTGCTGACAATGGAGTCCTGCTACATAATCCACATTCACAGAAGGAATTCTACGACGAGGACTCAGTGGCGAAAAAGCCAGTCAATGAAAATCAGCAGGCCGGAATAATTTCGTGGTCTGAGGCACTTGAGATCATCGATGAGCAACCCAGGATCCAGGATGAGGATGTCGAGATTCACGAGGTTGAAGAGTCAGACAAGGATGACTCAGACGTTGAGGTGATAGAGGAAGTGCTGGTTCCCGTCCCTGAAAGTCAAGATTCCAAGAAGGAAGGCATGAGCGAAGCTATACTCCAGGGTCCCACTAATACCGTCGCAGTTCCAGACTATGCAAAGTCTCGACCAAAATCTTCCAGTTCTCAACAGTGTTCCAGTACTCAGCAGAATTCCAGTACTCAGCAGACTTCCAGTAATGAGCAGACCTCCAGTAATGTGCAGATTTCAGGTATTCAGAAGAGTATTTCAGAAATTTCAGAGAGCAGATCCTCGAGCTCAGAAAAGAAATCTAAGAGGCCCGCAGTGATTGACTACGATTTTGAAGAGCAAGATGAGGAACAGCTCGTTCGCCAACTCCGAGATGAAGAGCAACAGCATGCGGAATTCACTGCTCAAATTGGAGCTCTGCAGAAGGTTACTTTTGGAACGAGTGTCACTGACGAACAGTTGCTTCAGGAAAAATTACAAAAGGCCAAAAGAGATTCCGATGAGGTGTCAGAGACGATGATCAGTGATGTTCAAGAGCTCTTGAAACGATTCGGAATTCCATACATTACTGCTCCCATGGAGGCTGAGGCCCAATGTGCCGAGTTGTATCGCATGGGACTTGTTGATGGAATAGTTACTGATGACAGTGATTGTTTTCTATTTGGAGGAAGCCGGATATACAAGAACATGTTCAACCAGAAACAGTATGTTGAATGTTACATTGCAGAGGACATCGAGAACACAATTGGACTTGACAATGATAAGCTTATCGAACTTGCACTTCTACTCGGAAGTGACTACACAGAAGGAATCAAAGGGATTGGTCCAGTTCTTGCTATGGAAATTCTCGCCGAGTTTGGCAACTTGGAAAATCTTAAGACCTGGTTTGACGAACACACCCAAATGAAACAAAATATCACAAACAAGCCATCTCCTTTGGAGAAAAGCTTGCTCACTAAAGTCAAGAATGGCAAGCTTTTTCTCCCTGATGGTTTCCCCGATCATGTTGTCAAGGACGCATACAAACATCCGGAGGTCGACAGGGACGACAGCGAGTTTAAATGGGGAATACCTAGTTTGGATCAGATACGCACGTTTCTCATGTACAATATTGGCTGGAGCCAGAGTAAAGTGGACGAGGTTATGATTCCACTCATCAGAGACATGAACAAGAAGAGAGCAGAGGGCACGCAATCCACCATCGGTGAATTCTTTCCTCAGGAGTACATTTCATACAAGAAAGAGGTTAATTTGGGTAAACGAATGAAGATAGCGGCCAACAAATTGAAGAAGTAACGAGGCGGAGGGAGTGCTAACAGATTTTCGGAGAAACAGCAGTAAGGATGATGAGGAATGAAGATATCAGACAAGCAAGGAGGGAATAAGGAAAAATTTGACAATTCTGGAATACTTAGGGGAAGACATAATATTACCTTCAGATCGTGCTCACATTTCGCAGCCCACATTCATTCATCATCTCCACTACGTAATACCAACATGTGCCCACCGTACCATCATGGATTTTTCCATGAATTGCTTATACCAATCAACTATCCTCTATTCATAATCGACACCAACAATGACTGATCCCACCATGTAATCCTTCTTCTCACCATCTCCAGCATATTCATCAACCGGAGTGCACACAGTGGGTAGATCTCTAAAGTTCAACCACTACTTCTTCAACAAAACCAATGGCGGATCCATTTGCACGGATCTCGTCGATGCTAGAGTCGGCACGCGACCTCACAATCGAGGCGGCGGTGTCGGCTTCTACCAGGCTTTCTGAGACACCAACTGCTAAGCGGCCGCAAGAAATCTCCAAGCTTTTGAACTCAAGAATCGAACGGGAAGTTCTCAACGGGATGAAGTGTGTCATGGCATTGATCTCCCACGATGAAGATGCCACACAATACTTTGCTGATGTAGTGAAGAATGTGACCCTGGCCAACTCCAGAGTGAGGGCTTTGGTGCTTATCTACTTGCAGAAGTACGCCGAGAATGAGCCAGATACTGCGCTTCTACTGATCAATTCCATCCAGAAATCGCTAGGTGACAAGAAGCCAAATGTGCGACTGGCATCTATACGTACATTAGGAGGAATTCGCATCCCTGAGATTGCGTCTTTATTGGTTCTTTGCATCAAGAGAACTGCAACCGACTCTCTGCCTCAAGTGAGGGCTGCTACGGCGTTGGCATTGGGTAAAGCATACTCTATTGATGGAGTTAACAAATCCCAGCTTGCTCAGCACCTCTATTCGCTACTTTCAGATCGTTCGCCAGTGGTGGTGGATGCTGCGATAAAAGTCTACTACAAGTTGAAGCCAGAGCTCATGAGTGCGCTGGCGAAGAAGGCCTGGGCACCCATACACAGCAACTTCCGGAGATACACCCGAATTCTTCCACAGTTGGATGAGTGGGGCATGTCGTTTTTGCTAGATATTTTGGCGGAGTATTCCCGTCGCTTCTTGCCCAGACCAAAGCTTACTTTAGATGATGGGACTGAGATGGAGGTCCCCGATTCACTAGCAGATTTTCCTCAAAGTTACACATGTGAAATGGATTCCGACCTCCAGATGTTTGTCGACAGTGTGGGCCCACTTGCGTCTTCATTATCTGATGTTGTTGTCCTAAGTGCTGTTAAAGCATTGGCTACGGTGGCCACTCCAGACCAACTCCAGAACTATGGGTACGTGAAAGTGTTGACGAAGATTGCCACTAAACCATGCAGCCTGCCGACCAAGTTGTATGCTTTGGAGGTTGTGTTGAAACTTGCCCAGATGTCTCCTCAACTCTTCCAGAAAAACTTCCATAAGTTTTTCTTGTTCCCTCAAGAATCTTTGGAAGTGTCGACTACTAAATTGCACATTCTCTTGGCTGTTTTCACCGAATCTTCTGCAAAAGCCATTCTCAGCGAATTGCAATACTGTGCTTTGAGCCAGAAGCGGGAAGTCGCCAAAATGGCCGTCAACATTATCGATGTTTGTTCGCAAATGAGTCCCCGCTGGTCTAATAAAGTGTTGAAGTGGTGTTTGCATAATCTCGAGAATTCCTCTGCAACTTCCATCATCAGTGAGTTGCTTTCAGTCATCCGTCATTTACTACAAGAGAGGCTGAGCAACGGCTATGAGAAGGAACCTCTTGTGAGAACCATCTACAAACTTTCATTGCTATTGAACGACTCTAATGTCTACCTCAATGCCGAGGCAAAAGCCAGCATTATCTGGATTATTGGTGAATTCACAGCTGCGTGCGAGAACTTAATTGGCCCTGACGTGTTGAGGCGCTCTCTCAAGACATTCACAATGGAGCCGGATAATGTTCGTTACGAGCTTCTCGTTTTGGCAGCCAAGTCGTATCTGTATGAACTTCTGAAGGGGGACGACACTGAGGTGGCCAATTCTAGATTGGGTAAGATCTTCAAGCATATTATGCACTTGTGCCATTACGACTCTTCTTATGATACCAGAGACAGAGTTCGAATGTGGGAGCAATTATTGGTTAACTCGGAAAATCATCAGCTTGCAACTTTGTTTCTAGAGGTGCCTAAGCCAACACCGGTTGCTCCCAAGCCAGACAGTTCGTCATCTTTGACAACGTACTACCTGCCTGTGCCGTGGTCTGATCAACAGGAGCTACCACCAAAATCAATCAGAAAGGAGGCAGAGGTGGCTGCACAAGTCACTCATATGGAGAACGGTATCATGGGCAAGAGGGCCAATCAGTCAAACTTGCATGCCATCTCCAGTGATCTGATTCTGCATTCAGCAGCACCCACTTCTACTCAGTCTTACCAATTGCAGAGCCTAGATGAGTTTTTTGCAAATGACTCAGAGTCAGATAATGAAGAGTCAGAGGAGTCAGAAGAGGAATCAGAGGTGGATTCAGACGAGGAGGCGTCGGGGGAGTCTGAAGGTGACGATGATTCACTGGCCCAATCTAGTTCTGAAGATGAAGAAGGTGATTCGGATGCTAGTTCCGAAGATGGCAATCCACACGGTTCAAGATATCTGGACGACGACCAGGTATCTGTGCACAGTAATCAGAAATTCATTTAGAAACGCAGAGCGATCCTTACGTTGTACTACTGTAGTTGCTAGTAGTAGGCGATAAAAGCAGCCGTACTGCACACTTCTCTCCACATATCTCCAAGCAACTTTTCCAAAAGCTCTGGGGTTCTGCTATTCTTAGTTAACTCCCCCAGTTTTGAGAAAAATATGTTGAAGTCAAGAGTTTCGCCCCTAAGTCAGGTGGCTCGTACGTTTCTTCGAACCTACACGGTATACTCCAAGAATGACCAAATCTATCTCCATCAATTGCCAGGAAAAGTTGCTGCGTCCTTCTCCAAGGATCCTAATGACATGAAAATTGGTCACCTGATTTCTGGATCTATAGGACCGGAAAATTTCAAACCCAACAAGCAATTTTTGGACCTTCTCAACTCGAATATCCATGATAAAGTCGACCAGGACTTTACCTTCATCATGGAAGCTGGCGCCAATGCGAACACTTACATGCCAATATATGATTTTAGAGAAGTTCCTAGGTTTGGACGGACCCCCGAAGTTGACAGCGTGTTTGGATATGTGAGAGTTTCAGGCGATGGAAAAATCATTCCCAATTCGTATGAGTCCAACGATATGTACCGACTCTGTAATGGGGCAGGGTTGGTGAAGTTGAGCGATTACATGTTGAAGCAGATTCAGGAGGCTGTGAAGGCTAAATAGGACGAATTAAAGTAGTTGAATGCTCATCACTCATTGCAAGATACACGTTATAAGAGTACTTTTATGTATATTTTCAAACGCATTTATGATTTGAACCGTTTAAACTTTTTTATGAAATGGACCGCTCTTTGAAGGCTTGTACGTTGCCTCGAAAACTTTTCCTGAAAATTCTATTCGGAGGGTCTATGTCAACTTCAACTTGAAGGACTCACAGTTTCCATCGGCCAATTTGACGGGAATCTGCACAAACTTACCAGACCCATGCTTTCCCTTCTCATTGAAGCACCAGTCAAAGTTTCCTCCGTAGCCCACCTCCTTAGTGTTCTTGTTCAATTGGAACTGGTACTTGGCCCTAGTATTCTGTCGGTTGCAATTGAGGTCTCCAGTGGCCGAGACTCCGCAAACACCCTTGGAACTCAACAAGTTGAGCCCGCCAAACTGAGAATCAACCATTCTGAAACTGGCACACGTGCCTTGTCCATACCATTGTCCATTACTAATGATGCAACCAGAATGATCGCTCAACTTTAAGTAGCCACGCCCCGAGTCAGGGGTCTTAGGTGGCTGATTAGGCGGAGGAGTAAACTTACCCTTTGGTAGAAACTTGATGCCAGTGTCTGGACAGTTGGGGCTCATCATCGATGGAATAGGTACGAACTTCTCTCCTTTCACCGGACCTTGAACATGGTGGTAGTACCAGATCTCTTGCAAAGCGTGGTATCTGTTACACTTGAAATAGACCTGGTTTCCTTCGAACTTTTCTGTCAATGCAGCAGCAATTTCTGCTTTGGTGTATGTTTTTTCGTTAGAAGGCACAATTCCCTTCTCAGCCAAAAAGTCAAACGTGGGGTACTTCTCGTAGAGCAGCACGGAGATCTTAAAGAAATCGTAGATGTTTTCGTTTTTGGTAAAGTCGCTGCCGTAGCATCTGGGCCGCAACGTCTTGATGCATGTAGCGTGCTTGTTCCATTCATGAACCCACAACGACTCGTCGTCGCCATTGAAGTTCTTCCAAACTTCTCGCATCTTTTCATACAATTGGGGGTCGTTGAACTCGTCCACCAAAATCTTCTTGAGGTCGCCAACTTGCAAGTTCAAAGAGTCGTCACAGAATTGCTCATAAGTGCCGTCACAGTTATCGGGCCAAAGACCATGCAAAGTAAACGTATCGTTTGCTCCAATTGGGGGGTAGTAGTCCCAGAATTGAGTTTGCAACATAATTCCACCGGGACTCTCGAAACAGCAAGAGTTCTCGATGGGTGTATGGTTAGTACATGTCAATGGAACATCTATTGGACACAGCTCGAAAGACGAGTCAATTACCTGTTGAGGAAATAAGTTGAGGTAGCTTGGGAGCGAGAGGGCATTTGTGGATGCCAAAAATGCCAAAATTATCGGCAAGTTCATGGTGGTGAGAAAGAAACGAGTTGTAGGTGGTTATTGATAAGCCTGTAGATTGGGCCAGTAATATTGTGGTGATAACGTCACGTGGGGATAACGCCAGTTCTGGGCCATGAGTGGCGTCTACAATTTCCACCACCACCATCATTTCTACAAGGTTGTAGTATTGTATGTACATTCCCGTTGAGGGTATATAACTATATAGTCTAACGTTGTTTATATTAGAACCCACTTGAAAAACCATTCCCGATAAAAAAATAAGCAGTGAAGATAATCATTAGATGCAGTTGATGCAGTAATGCAAGTCAGAAAGAAGACAGTGGTCTCTCAAGCACACAGTAACTTGCTTAGTACTTGTAGATGTCGGCCTTGAATGGACCCTCCTGTGGAATACCCAAGTACTCGGCCTGAACGTCAGACAAAACGGTCAACTTGGCACCCAAGTGGTCCAAGTGGCACTTGGCGACGGTCTCGTCCAAGATCTTTGGCAACAAGTGGACGCCAACGTCGAACTTACCGTTCTTGCCGAACTCTGGGAATGCCGAGGTGAACTCGTCGTTCTCAGCGTTGAACAAAGCAATCTGGGCCAACACCTGGTTGGAGAAAGAACAAGACATAACGAAAGAAGAGTGACCGGTGGCACAGCCCAAGTTGACCAATCTACCCTCAGCCAACAAGATGATGTGACGACCGTTCAACAAGTATCTGTCAACCTGAGGCTTGATGTTGACAACCGACTCGGAGTTCTCCTTCAACCAAGCAACGTCAATCTCAATGTCAAAGTGACCAATGTTACAAACAATGGCATCCTCTGGCATCTGGGAGAAGTGAGCACCGGTGATGATGTCACGACATCCAGTGGTGGTGACGAAGATCTGACCAATGGATGCAACCTCCTCCATGGTGGCCACCTGGTAACCGGAAACAGCAGCCTGCAAAGCGTTGATAGGGTCAATCTCGGTGACAATGACTCTGGCACCCATGCCGTGCAAGGCCATGGCGCAACCCTTACCGACGTCACCGAAACCAGCGACAACGGCAACCTTACCGGCGATCATCACGTCGGTGGCTCTCTTAATACCGTCGATAAGTGACTCTCTGCATCCGTACAAGTTGTCGAACTTGGACTTGGTGACAGAGTCGTTGACGTTGATGGCTGGCACCTTCAAGAGGCCCTCCTTCAACATCTTGTACAAGTGGTGGACACCGGTGGTGGTCTCCTCCGACAATCCGAAACAGTCCTCCAACATCTCAGGGTGCTTCTGGTGGACCAAGGTGGTCAAGTCTCCACCGTCGTCCAAGATCAAGTTCAACTTCTTGCCGTCCTTGAAGGCGAACAACTGCTGCTCGATACACCACAAGTACTCTTCCTCGGTCTCTCCCTTCCAGGCGAAAACTGGGACACCGGCGGCGGCGATGGCGGCGGCGGCGTGGTCCTGGGTGGAGAAAATGTTACAAGACGACCAGGTGACCTCGGCACCAAGAGCAACCAAAGTCTCGATCAACACGGCGGTCTGGATGGTCATGTGCAAACATCCGGCGATTCTGGCACCTTTCAATGGCTGAGAAGGTCCGTACTTCTTTCTGATGTACATCAAACCGGGCATTTCGTTCTCGGACAACTCGATGTCCTTTCTGCCGAAGGCGGCGAGGGAGATGTCGGCGACTTTGTAGTTGGAAGCTGGGGAGGCCATTTTCGAATATTGAAAGCGATGGTTTTTTTTCATGCGGAAAATGGTCGATTATATAGTTTTTTTTTTTTTTTTCTTCGGCATTATGCAGGGGCAAACGAGATACGACATTTTGTGAACAATAGTGGATGGGAATGAGGAGAGGGAGGGGGAATGGAGATTGGAATTTGAGTTATTTAGAGTTTGGCTTGGTCATATATGGAGGTTTCTGGTTTTGTGTATACGTTATAGGTTGCAATGGCCATTTTCACATGGGTGTTAGACACGTATGTTCGTCCACGTTGGGTCCAGGAATACACCCGTGCCTCCCATGCGAGTGATACACGTTGGTACGAAAAGCAATGAATTTCACCGGATTTACATTTCGGAATTGTGATGGAATTCGATAAGGTTTCCGATTCACAGAAATTAGGAAATTGAAAAAAGATTATGAATTCACATAGATTCTGAATGTCATCAAGAATTCTGAATGTCATCATGAATTTGGCTTTGTTCGTGAATTTGACTTCTTTCCTGAATTTGACTTAGTTCTTACTAGGTGTATGGTTCTGTTCGCTCGATTTTTACGAGTCTCATATTACCAGATACATCATTCTCTAAGCTCTCCATTAAATTCTCCTGTGTCAAAATTCTTATAATCAATGTTTCGATACTTTACAGTCAATAGCACTCACATCTCTCAATTCTCTTCGGCATTACATACCAATCCATTTTCACATAAACCCAATGCCTCCCCTGATCCCATAATCATCAAGCATTGTCTGGTTTGCCGGCGCATTAAAAACCTCAAAATACGACTCCGGACCCCCAAAAAACTCCCCCATCACATTGTCCAAGTCCTTCGGCATGGAAAACTCCGGATACCACTGAGGATCGATATCAAGGTCCCCAGGCAACTCGGATGTGCGTGCATCAAGCTCTTTCAACGTCTTGGGGAGACCCTCAAACACGACCTTGCTATCCATCGGATTGAATAAAACCTCCCGTCCAATCTCTGGTTTTCCAAGCCTGATGACATCGTGCACAATGTTCCAGGAGTTGCCGAATCCTGACAAATCGATCTTTTCCAAGAGTGGCTGGATAACGTCAATGAGATCTCGGATCTGCAGTTCGTCGAAGTTGAGCTGAAGGGTCCGATTGTTCTCATGTGCCTTAATTCTCTCGTAGAATCCCTCACTCACCAAAGACCTCACAATGTAGGTGAAGGTGGTGCCAATTCTCCACGCATAGCAATATCGGTGATTGATCTTGTGGATTCCCAAAAGGCAAACTTTGCTACACCTCGAGAGCGATCTCATCAAGAACTTGAGGAGTAAAACCTTAGAGTCTGACTCCATGCTGTGTGCTTTGGCAGCCAGGATCTGGATTCCTAGACGAACCGTGAAAGCAGCCAAAAACCCCACCGAACGGTGGAGAATGTATTCAAGATGTGGATTGACCACTAACTGCGTTGCGAACTCAAAGAACGGATGGGGTTTCTCCAACATGTCGTTGGTATAGGGAAGCGACCCGCGAGTGATGATGGTCAAGATCTTCTTGCAATAGAAAAAGGCGAGCAGGTTGTTGGAGTTCTCGTAATAGAGATACAACCGGAAATACACCGAGACAATAAACACCTGGATGGGCACGTAGTAGGGTAGTTGGATCAACTTTTCAATAGACTCGGCGGTGATCTCGAGATACACCTTGTTGACGTCTCGGAGAGTGCCGTAGTGATCGAAGAGATACACCTCCAAGTTGTTGAGACTCTGCAACAATTCCACAATCAGCGTGCCTTTGTCAACCTGGAGAACTTTCCTGATGACGTCTTTCATTAACGGCAAGAGCTGTTCGAGTGGCCGGAATGCTCGATCAACCAATAAATCCATTCCATCCGTGCAGCAGTTGGAGTTATTATTGTCCATGTACGGGAACTTTGTATCACTTGCAAATGCTGCCGAGACAAATGGTGAACCAAACTTTACGGCGTTCACCACATCCCGAAACTGGATAAACACCCATAGTTTGCGTCGAATGTTGTTGACCTTTGAATCTGTAAATGTCTCGATATTGTCTGGGTCTCGATTGAGGCCGAGGGAGTTGGCTAATTGGAGCAAAACTCCATTATTCACCTGGAACATGTCTCTGGATGGGCCCTCGGAGTCTTCAGGTGATAGCTCCAAGTAAATTCGAGTGAACACCATGAGTTGGAGCACAATGAGAGTCGATCGGTTTCCCACCTGGTACAGATTGAGACTGGTGCGAGCAAAATCCACAAACTCAATGCCAATGGGACAGAGAAGAAGCAGTCGAATCTCCAAGAGATCCGGATCGTTCGTTTCCATCTCCATGATTTTCTGGTTGTGCTCGTTATCATTCGAAATGAGCAGGAGATAGCTCAACCGAAGGAGAAGACATAATATGCCAATGTAGGCAGTGTCGGTGCGAGCGGTGATAGTTAATTTTGTCACCTTGGTGTCTTCATACCTGGTGGGTCCAAAGATTGCCGCAATTCGTTGTCTGAACAGTACCTCGTCCAAGTAGGGGAAGAATGGATACAAAATGCGGAAGAAGCGATCAACATGGCTCCACAAGATCTTCTCCAGAGGCAAAATACCCAAAAGTCGCTCCTTATATCCCACGTTCTGCTTGTTTGAGTTCGGATCGTTGAATGTGAGCCCCAACGGTAGGTTCTTCAAGTGCAGCCCCACTTTCTTTGGGTCGAACTTCTGCACCAGCTGTTTCCGGATCCGGTCCAACACCTGGACCTGAAGCTTATGATTGCCGAAATCCAGATCCACATCCGCTTTGTCGTTTGAATCTCTGGGCTTTATGTCAAACATGAACTTCCACACCAAATCAAGAGCAGGATCTACCCTGACTAGTGAGTGCCACGAGAACGGGCCATGGTTGCATTCCTCAAGAGTTTCGGGATCTCGACTAATAGGATTATATCCCAGAAAGAAATTGACGGAGTCTTCGGGCGATGCTAGCGGGTTCACGCCGATTACACTCCGCAAATTGGAGAAATTGGCCAACACCTTACCGGGAGTAGTTGGTGCCAAGTACAAGACATCGTTTGCGCCAGCATATTTTACACAAGCATGCTCGGCATTACTTCTAGTTGCTGGAGACAGCTGTTGCGAGTCTGACCCGGATGATCGGGCCGCATGTTCGCTGACATTAGGTTTCAATTCATTCTTGTCGATGGAGTCATCGAACGAGCATAAGTGGGTGGTTTTATGCTTGACACAAGAGCTGCACGGCAACATGCGGTCACATCTCACCTTCCGAGACTTGCACACATTGCACACTATCGTGGTTCTCCGTCTTTTTTTGTCGGAACCAGGCTTGGGAAGAATAGAAGCCATGAATCAAGAAGAGCTCGGTGATAACGGAGATTATGTACACCTCGGCGATGCAGGGTATTTATGATGCGATTTTGAAGTTGCGAACACGGGACCGATGAGGATGAGGCGAATTTATATGTGAGTTCACTGATGACGAATAATGGGACTATAAATGGTTGATGTAGTCAGATTTCTTGTCATTATGGTGATACTCGTGATTTTCGCAGCCATTAAACTTAGGTGCGACCATCCAACAGGATTATTAATGACTACAATCAAGCTTGTACAATATGACCGTACATCAAGTTTCTCACCGTCAATATACTACAGTATCCCAAATCCCATTAGAATTTATTCGTGATGGTCTAAATTTCAAATTTTAGCCAATCTAGATCACCTTTTTCGTTAGAGTCGTTATAGGTATTGTCATGCAAGCGTCCGTGCTGTCCCTTGAGTCCGTGGGTGAGCGACGAATGGCCATTTTTAGGCTTGATCGCGTACCGACTACCCATGCCGGAAATCATGCTGCCGCTATCCTCCAGCGGGGTCAAATCATCATCAATGTCGTTGTGAAGCGAAGTGTAGTTCTTAAAGAAGTCATCTGCATCCATGTCATCAGGGTTTTTACTCTTGAGCGCCCCCACATAGTTAGCCAATTCCGAAGGTGCAGCAAACGACTGTCTGGCAGTCACTTGGCCGCTGCTTGAATACGACGACGGAGATGGCACCGATTGGTTATCCTCGGCCAAACCATTGATGCCTTGCAACAGAGATACCGATTCGGGGTGGACAAACGTTGCAGGCGCTGATGGGTGGTCAAAATAACTAGCATTGCTCTGTGTGGATGGTTGTGGAGTGGAGGCGAGCTTCAAATTATGATAGCCACCAGTGTTTGCCAGAAGCACCGTAGATGGAGGGGTTCCATAATTCTGGGTGTTCACATAGGAATGTTTGCGGTTGAGGCCTGTCGAGGAAGTTCTGCGGTTGACGGACGAGGCCAGAAAACCCCTTTTGATGGTGGGGTTCATGTTTGTGAATGACGAACTCATGGTGAGCAGCGGTGGAATGCGCCGGCCATACGAGTCAGACATATCCTGAATGCTGACTTCAGACTTTTTCCGCTTGAATTCCAGGGTAGCACTGGTGCTGTACGGAGACGAAGGAGTGGAAAGGAGAGCATGATGGGTCGACTTGAATGTGAATGAGCCGGCGTTCACCGGAGTAGTCGCCAACGAAGTGGAAGCTGACGCGGCAAGCGCCGGCTTGGGAAGAATAGGAACATTTTTGGGTCTCGACGACGCATCAAATCCTGACCCCATCGAATTGTATAAGCCCCCAAACAGAGCAGATGAAGAAGTGAACATATTAGACTGCGCCTGGATAGGAACACTGCCCATATCGCTGCGGAAGCGGAAGTCTGATACTGACTGGGCGCTTCTGGGAAACGACGACGGTGCACCTCCCGATGAGTTTGCCTGGCTTGCAGCTTTTGGCGCCGACGAAGGCCGACGGGAGCTTCTCTTTTTAATCACATCTGTTTTGAGCGACAACGGCCTTGTTGTGCCATGCAACTTGTAGAAAAGACCGCATGCGTTGCAGAGAGTGTTTCCGGTAGGATCCTTCCGCCATAGTGGGGTTTTTAGCGTGTGGCAGTTGAAGCATTCTGTGTGTTTAGGTCTGGGCACTTCTTTGGCGTCGACGGGCTTGATCTCCTGTTTTTGGTCGAACTCTCTCTGGCTCAACTCTCTCAGCTGGCTTTGGAGCGAGCTGGTGAGGTTCGACTTGCGTGGCTGGTTGACAGAGTTACTCGAACTGAAAGACTGGACCTGGATGGCAGAAACACCGCCCATGGGCTCTTTCTTGATCGCCAGCACCGCCAAACTCAGCTCGCCGCCCCACATGGACTCGCCCGCCATCAGCAGCAGCAAGTTGTTGGGCGGGCTGTCGTTTATGGACGACGGAGTGATTTCCAGCTGAGAAGTCAGTTTTTTCATTGAACCGGGCAATTTGATCGCCATCAGCATGGCGCCGCCGCGAGTATCGTCCACCAGTAGCGGCAGCAACAAATCGAGCGCCTTCGAAACGTCGCTGGTCATCGCCAGGTGGGAGGGAGAAGAGAATTGTGACGGTGAACATTTCATTTGCTGAGTGCGGGCATTATCCTTGCGTAACTGGCGGTTTTCCATGCGAGGCTGGAGCGCCAAGAGCTTTTTAGCCTGAGTAAAGAGTTCCGCGATCGACGGAGAAGCAGCCAACACAGGATCGGACTGGCTGCTGTATGGAGCAGACATGGAGAAGAAACTGAGGGCAGGTGAAAGTGGGGGAGACTTTTGGAGACCTTGGGGGAGACTTTTGGAGACCTTGGGGGAGACTTTTGGAGACCTTGGGGGAGACTTTTTGGGGAGACTTTGGGGGAAAAAGGGTAGGCACAGAATTCTGACAACGACGTTGATGTTGTGGGTACTTTGGTGTGTCGGATGCCTGGTGGGGTACGATTTGCTGTGAGGTGTGTAGATGAGTAGTAGTTTTTAATGATTTTGATGCTCCAATTTTTCTTGTGTCGTGCACACATGTGGAGGACCAGAGGTCGTTGGAGTGCATGCAGAGCGCAATTTGGAAATGACAACAGGAACCAACGGGTGGGAGGCCGTGGTGGGGAAAATTGGAGCGGATTCGAGGGAAGCGACGTCGGTGGGAGGTGAAATGAGTTTTTTTGCCCTCGAAATGGCCGCCCGGACTCCATTTTAGCGGGCCAATAACTGCTCGGAACTTTCCATGTTTCAGTGCGGCGTCGCTGGATGCCTGACCACCGTATGCAGCTTCCGAGGAATAAGCGAGGAAGAACAAGAATAAGCGATGGTAGAAAATAATAACACGGGTAGTAGTGAGAAACGGTGGAAATTATAACTACCGAGCGAAATGCTGATGAATTTCAGCAGAGAAATTGGCCAAGGGCGGAACCTTGCAAGAAAAATTGGTTAGGGCACCAATGTGAAATAACGCTTGGAGGATATAGTTTTCGCAGCAGTCGCGGAGTCACAAATCGAAATGGTGGAGGAATGCGAATTAGTGGGTATGCAACAAAGTAAGTAAAATGCCTGGGCCAGCGAGGTATACTAAGTTGAATTCGATTTTCTGGCTAAGGGAGACGAGCTGTGAGCGATTAGCGAATTCTTGATTTTGACGAATTCTTGATTTTGGACGCATTCTTGATGTTGGACAGATTCTTGATTTTGACGAATTCTTGAGGAGGATTTGGTATTGTCATGAGAAATGGGGAGATTTATCAGGATATGAGGGTGTAGACTGCTGTAACTATTGTAATGGTAAAGTGATTGTAGATTGTTCCTGAGTGAGGTTTGTGTTATTTGGCTGAATGGTACATCTGGCTGAATACCTTCCAGCTCAACGTTTACACAGCGAAGAGGTGTCAAATCTACAAAATAACGCTAACCCCAATCCATTCTGCAAAGCGATCGTGATAACGAGTTGCCTATTATTACGTCCACCCAGAAAGCCCTCTACTAAGGAATGGTTTGCTAGAGCCAAGATCCTCGGAGACTCAACGACTTGATGGCTTATCCTGAGAGATAAAACAGTGACAAAAGGTTGAATTTCTTGTTTCTTGTTGATATGCTTCTGGCTGCCTAACCATGGGAATTGTCGGCTCTAAGCTCCACCCCCCAACGTAAAACATACGGTAGTTATTCGTACCCTTCTCTGCTACTCGGTCTCCCTACAGTTTCTGCCTCCTTCGTGTATTAAGACGTCGCCTCCTCGCTCACCTTCTCATCCGACTTGTCGTCGGACTTCTCCTCGTCCTTATGATAATGGTGGTGGTGGTGCTTTCCTCTTCGGCGATCGTTAGTAGAGTAGGTGATCGAAGTGTCCAGATGGAGTCTGTACTCGAACGTCACACCATTCACACGCTCCGTAGACATCTTGGTCGATGTCTCAACACAATCCGAACCCTGGATAATCATATCACACTCTCTAATCACCCGCAACACCGCATCACAGATAACGCGGCGGGCCTGGAACGGCGTGAGCACGCGCTTTTTGTCGTCGTCATCTCGCTTGCCAAAGTTCAAATTGGAGTTCCACACCGAAATGATCTGCTCATCACGACGAGCACTCAACACTAACCCTCCCACATCGTTGAGCAACTGAATGCCCTTGGTGGTGCTCTTATCCCCAACAAGCGATCCACCCAATGTACGGAGCACGAGTCGTTCCCAGATCAAGGTGGTTCTACGTCTTACTTTCCTCGTCGACTCTTGCATCTCTTTGGCCAGCTCGGGCCCATTGGCCGGATTGAACCTGTGGCTAAACCGAAACACCCACCGGCCTCCCTTGGAGTTGACTGGGTCCTCCCACACAGGAATCACTCCGGTCTTGAACACCAAGAGCTCGCTACCGTTGGCCAACTCGTGCAGTTTCTTCATGATCGATAACGAGAGCCACATCTGTTCGAGCGAGGCAATGCTGGTGACAGTGGCGTTCTCGTTGCCGAAACAAGGGAATTCGATCTCGTTTGTTGTTTGCAAATACGAATCCACGGCGGCAGCGGCCGACTTGGCGGTTTCCACCGCATTATTGTCGTCGTTGGTCACCGCCTTATTCTTGTTGCGCAGATGGAACCAGATCGTCCAGCAGTACGGCAACACGTGCAGATCAGGAGGCAACGCATCCACAGCAGCCTGGGCCTCCTTGACGGGATCTCTCTTGGGCAAATCGTAGGTTGCAACCACGGCATTGGTCTGATAATTGGAGTGAGAGTAGTTTTTATACAGCTTGTATGGGTGGCGGTGATGGGTCGAGTTGCCCAGGTGGTTGCCGTTGTTGTGGTGGTGATTGTTGGAGTTGTAGCTACCAGAACCTCGGTGGGAAACCGGCTTGGAGTCTGGTTTATTCTGGTTCATTATGCGGTTGAACAACAGCTCGGCTCTTTTCAAGTTTTCCGACATGGTGGAGTGATATGGATTAGATAACGGATGGACAGAGAGCAACCAGGGCTATGGGACAAGAAACAATGCAACGAGTTGAAGGGAATGAATGCAATCTGGAGGAAATACCGTGGATCACCGTTTTAGTTTGGCACCAAAAATTTTCTGGGTCGTGCCCAGGAGTAACTTTCTCACTGCGAAACCAAAAGCCAAAAACCAAATCTGGAGGTGCACCATTATCGACTGGTCCTGTACAAAGGGGCCAGTGCGAGGTGGTACCCCCACGACCACTCCCCACAAGGGATGATGATAAGATAAACCTAATAAACATCCCAGTGTTTTCTTTTCTGCAACACAAATCACCCCAAATCACTTGAAATCGCCCCGTTTCAGCGCCTTACTCGAAGAAACTCTTATTGCCTCCCTCTATCCTCCAGGTACGTATTGCCGTGGCCGGTTTGCTAATTAATTCCCTTGATATCCGAATAGGGTCAATTCATAAGGTGGCGATAAGGAATTTATGGCTATAACAGTCCCGGACACCTCCAATACTAACAACAGCAGCCAAATGAGATCGCAGTTCAAAGACGAGAATTCTTTTGGTACGTATTGCCCCATCCATACCCGTTGGCGTTGACATTGTTACTAACAGTCTAGATAAGAGAAAGTCCGAATCCACCAGAATCTTGCAGAGATTCAAGGACAGGCTCCCAGTTATCTGTGAGAAAGTGGAGAATTCCGATATCCAGGAGATCGACAAGAGAAAATACTTGGTTCCCGGCGACTTGACGGTGGGCCAGTTTGTTTACGTGATTAGAAAGAGAATCAAGTTGCCCTCCGAGAAAGCAATCTTCATCTTTGTCAATGACATCTTGCCCCCTACCGCGGCGTTGATGAGCACGATCTACGAGGAGCACAAGGACGACGACGGATTTTTGTACGTGTTGTACTCGGGAGAAAACACCTTTGGTGAGGTGGACTTGAGTAGCTTGGACTTCTCGGACTTGTCTGACCTCTAAATGGTTGTTCCAAATCTTGTGCTGATGTTTTCAACGTGACTACTGCAGCCGGAACCAGTTCTCTCCTCAGGGCAAAACGTTGCTGGATTCAACGGTATTGTGTTTACAAGTGCGTCAAATGCATCATATATTTTGCTTGAATTTACCACCCTCCCATTCTCTTGTCCTTCTCTAACCTCAACTTGATCCCCCATTTCTTGAGATCGTCCCCTTTCAACGTGTAGAGCAACTCGTAGAGCTTGTCTATCATGATCTCCTGCTGCTGATTGGCCTTGTTGGAGTACTTTTTAGTAAGTTCCTTCAACACCTTGTGAGTCAGATCAAGTTGCAAGCTGAGACCGTCGACGGTGTCGTCATAGGTATGCTTGATCTTGCTACCCAAGTCTTTCTCAACATAGCTCAGATAGCTTTCGGTCAATTCCTTCAAATGTTCCTTCATATTCTCTGCTTCTTTGGCGGTTTTCGACTCCTTCAATGGCTCAAAGTATAATATGTAATTGTTCTGGAGCAGCTCTTGAACATTGTCCATTTGCCTTGCCAATTCTTCCTTAGTTCCTGGGTTCTTCAAGAGTACCCACAAAGCAACAAAAAGGGCAATAATCCCCACAATAGTATTGAATCCTCTGGTCATTATTCTACGTTTTCTTTATTGGATTTGGCTCCACTTGTTGGTTCCTGCGAATTATCTCACCACAAGGCTACTTTTATACCGTAGTTGCTGCAATGTAATCGTCCCACGTTGCTATTCCCAGTTGCTGTTAATGTGTGGAAAGGCATATTCAGGCGGGGAATAATTGAAACGATCTCGGAATTGCCTTGGCAAAATTAACTTTGTACGTCTGTTGCGATTGCTGGTTACTGACCATTGGCTGCCAAATGCATGCGCAAGCATTCGAAAATTCGGAAATCCGCCCGAAGATACTTTGACTTGAAAAGGAAAAAAAAAAAAAATTGAACGACAATAGAATTAAGGGAGTCGGGAGAGTGACCTCGTAGACAATGTGAAAAAGGTAAAAAATAATGACTCCGGCGTGATTCGAACACGCGCATCTTACGATAACAGAACTTGAGTCTGCCGCCTTAGACCGCTCGGCCACAGAGCCATTTGATATGTTGGTTTAATGATGGATAAATGTGAGCAAATTGCTGAAAAATGGTTGTCATCAAGGGTTGAAATTCGATTTATCTCGCTGTTAATGAAGTTTTATGTTTCGGACACATTTTGGTGTGTACGCGACTGAACTTTTAATATAAAAAAAAATATAAAAAAGTAAATTTTAAGAAGAAAGAAATAACAAAATTTTCGCCCTGGATTTTGACATATTACTTAATTCTAGGTGTATGGTTTACCCTAGAAACCGTAAAGATTTTTCTTTTTTTACAAATCAAGTCTGGATGGCGAACAACGTGAATACTAGGAAACTTATAAGGGAGAATCTGTTCTATCATCTATATTTCTTGCGGGTATTTATAGCTGGGTATTCGGATTTTCCACTCACATTGAATCATGCTAGAATGTGTCACTTTCAGCTGAAATTAAGTATTGGTGTCCTCTCGAAAATATCTCACACTCACTCCGTCACTCACTCTGTCTATCTCTCTTCGCTTCCCATTGAGAGTTTTCCTAGATATTGTTCCGGATTTCGAAAGCTTAGGTTATTAGGACATAAAATTCTCACTAGTTGCGAAGTTCACATACATTCTCAGAATGTCCCACACTGGCAGCTACCAGAACAGCTCAAGCGAGACCAGCACATCTCGTGACAAATTAACAAAAGCATGAAGTAAGGCTTTTTGAAAACCACTTGATGTCTCCTTGTCTCTATAAATCTCCAAATACCTCACTATAAATCCACCTCTTTACCTCATGATTTAGCTTAGCCTGGCAATTTTTCTCCACCACCGCGTCGCACTAACCTCTAGCAAAACATGAAGCAAAACTCACACCAGACCCCACCAAAACTGATCAATACTCACCGTAAAACCCATACTCCCATCTCTCACCTTCACCACCAACACTTAACCCAATACTTTCCCCCATGACGATTGTTTGTTCTCCGCTAACTCAGCATGCAGGTCACGTGACCCCATTGTCGGTGTCTCTCTGAACACGTCGCCATACAAGTTTCACCTCACCAACCTTTTCTTCCCAACTATGAGTTTCCGTGTGTTGGATCTAGTCAAGCCTTTCGAGCCTTTGTTGCCCGAGGTCATTGCCCCTGAGCGTAAGGTTCCCTTCAACCAGCGCGTGATGTGGACTGGTGTCACTTTATTAATTTTCCTCGTGATGTCAGAGATCCCATTATATGGTATTGCTTCTTCTGACGGCTCCGACCCGTTGCTCTGGCTCAGAATGATGTTGGCCTCCAATCGTGGTACGTTGATGGAGCTCGGAATCACCCCCATTGTGTCCGCTTCCATGGTTTTCCAGTTGTTGCAAGGAACAAAGTTGATTCACGTTGATGTGTCCAATAAGGACGACAGAGAACAATTCCAGTTGGCGCAGAAGTTGTTTGCCATCATCTTGTCGGTGGGCCAGGCCACCGTCTATGTGTTGACCGGCATGTACGGCCCTCCTCGCACGTTGGGAACCGGTGTTTGCTTGTTGTTGGTGTTGCAGTTGGTTTTCGCTGGAATCATTGTCATTTTGTTGGACGAGTTGTTGCAGAAGGGCTACGGTCTTGGTTCTGGTATCTCGTTGTTCACCGCCACCAATGTGTGTGAGCAGGTGATGTGGAAGGCGTTTGCTCCTACCACTTCTTCCTCCGGAAAGGGTGCTGAGTTCGACGGTGCAGTGATCGCATTGTTTCACCTCTTGGGCTCCAGAAAGGACAAGAAGAGAGCATTGTTGGAGGCTTTCTACAGACAGAACTTGCCCAACATGCTCCAGGTGGTGTCCACCATCATTGTGTTCTTTGCTGTGGTGTACTTGCAAGGATTCAGAGTGGAGATTCCAATCAAATCCACCAGACAGAGAGGTCCATATGCGTTGTACCCAATCAGATTATTCTACACCTCCAACACTCCTATCATGTTGCAATCTGCCTTGTCCTCCAACATCTTCATTATTTCCCAGATGCTTTTCGTGAGATGGCCCAACAACCTCTTGGTGAAGATCTTGGGTTCTTGGGGCAGCAGACCCGGTTCTTCCCAGTTGTATGCCGTCAGTGGGTTGGCTTACTACATCCAGCCACCTACTTCTTTGACCGATGCTATGTTGGACCCAATTAAAACCTTCATTTACGTTGTTTTTGTGTTGGGTTCGTGTGCGGTTTTCTCCACCACCTGGATCGAAATTAGTGGCACTTCTCCAAGGGACGTTGCTAAGCAGTTCAAGGAGCAGGGTTTGGTCATTGCTGGACACAGAGATACTAGTGCTTACAAGGAGTTGAAGAAGATCATTCCAACCGCTGCTGCGTTTGGAGGTGCTGCCATTGGTGCCTTGTCTGTGATCAGTGATATGATGGGCTGCTTGGGAAGTGGAACCTCCATTTTGTTGAGTGTCACCACCATCTACGGTTACTACGAGTTGGCAATCAAGGAGGGAGGATTCTCCAAATCCGTCGTCAGTGGGTTCACCGACGGCATCTAAGGGCCCTAGCATTTCAAGCCCGCATCTTGTAATAGATAAAATGAAATACGTATTCAGACGAATTATGTGGTATGATGCGATTCTATGTGGTCCGAGATGCTGATTATGCTCCCGACGATCCGAATTTGTTGGACCAGGTCTCGTACTGCTCGAGCCCCTCCGACGAAACACTTGGACGAATGTACTTCAAACTCTCCACAAAATCTTCAAGCTGTATGGGCCGGATCTGGTCGGTTGGCGTACTCAAAAGCTTGTCGCCCAACGAACGCAACGGTCCCATTGCACTGTCTTTAGCCAAAAGAGTGATATCACTTCCACTGAATCCTTTAGTGAGTTCAACCAATTTGTCGTAGTCTTCCTCCAGGAGAGTGTTCTTTTGATACGCGAGAAGCTTGCTGGTCTGTAACCGCCTCGTCTCGTCCTCTGGCAACGGAATGTAGACTCTCTTGGCAAAACGCCTTCTTGCTGCATCGTCAATGCCCCAAGGTAAGTTGGTGGCTCCCAAGATCAACACACGACTGACATCGCCAGCGCCAGTATCTCTGCCGGCAGCAGCAGAAGATAACTCTGACCATTGGACAAGAAACTCGTTCTTGATGCGCCGCATGCTCTCGATTTCTCCTTCTGTTCTCGTACCCAATAGCGAGTCGATCTCGTCAATGAACACAATGGAGGGACTGAGTTTCCTCGCCAACAAGAACAATGCCTTGACCAACTTCTCACTCTCACCCAAATACTTGGAGGTAAGCGAGGAGGAGCTAATGGAGAAAAAAGTGGACTTGGACTCGGTCGCCACAGCTCGTGCAAGCATGGTTTTACCTGTTCCTGGAGGCCCAAACAAGAGCATTCCTCGAGTGGGTTCTCTGAGCCCCCGAAATAAGTCAGGACGCAAGAACGGATAAACAACTGCCTCTTTCAACGAGTTCTTGGCGGCGTCTAACCCTACAATATCGTCCCAATATACCTCGTCACCTCGAACAACAATATCGTTAAGGATTTGTACCGCTGCCAACTCATCGATGCCTCTAATGGACTTGATGAGCGCGTCCATCTCATCAGGGTCCATGTCGCCTTCTTTGGCCACCATGTCATGAGCATTTCCATTGGATGTATCAGCGTCATGATCCTCGTAACCACCGAGAATATCATCCATAGTTGGCGAGGGTGGCACTTCTTGCAACTTGACAACAGGAGGTGTTGACTTTTGTGTCTGTGGACGAGGCTTTGATCCTGCTGCTGGCTTCTTTTCCACGACTTTGTAGTTGTAGGTGATGTTCGATTTCTTCACTTGTCTGGTGGCAGATTGAGAAGATGGCTTAGCTGCTGGCACTGGAGCCTTTGACGGGGCAGGTTTTGCAGCGGGTTTAGCTGCCGCTTGCGGAGGTGCAGATCTTGTTGTTTTGATTGGCGTAGGCTTCGTTTTCTTGCTTGATGCCGCCATCATTTGCTTCACATTGATAGGAGTTGGCGGAGTGTATGAGTATGTCTTTGTAGCACGGGGTTCAGGCGCCGTCTTTGTCCGAACATCAGGAGTAGAGCTTGATGCCAGCTTTACGACTGGTTTGGCCAATGAGGTTTTAGGCTCTGGTGGAGATGCCGAAAGAGACTGGCGAGGAGACTTCTGCGGAGCCAAATGAGCGCGTGCAGAAATCTTTGGTGGGGGAGGTGGTGGAGGAGCCTTCTTGATTATGGGCTCCATCGAGAGGTCTTCTAAGGAATTGCTCACTGGTACCGTAAAATCGGGCAGATCGTCCAAGTCAATCAAGTTGGAAGATGTTGACGAGTCCGTGGACGTCGAGCCCCCAGAATTGAGTCGCTCCCAATTCGACGAAGGCATTTCCGTCTGGTCAAAGTCGTCAAACAACTCGGTCTCCTTTTTCTTGGGCTTCTGCCACGAAATGTTAGCGGCTTGTTTCACAGCATCTCGATTCAGCGCCGAGAGCTTTACCGAAGGGGCGCTATTGTTTCTAAGCGACTTCATCATCAGACGCTGACTCGAGCCGTTATTGAATGATCGACTGGGGTTTCCATTGCGCAAAGACGGAATACTCATATTGTGAGGCAGATATGACGATACTGGTGGAGCAAACAGGGGAGGCAATGCGGAGGATGACTCGGCCGACGTTTTCATGCGGCGTTTCTGGTCGTCCAATCTTAGTTGCAAGCGAACCAAATGCTTGACGTTTTCGTCTCGAATCGCTTTTAGTTCGTTGAGTGTGCCCGCTTCCTCTGCATGGATTTTACTTGGTTTCTTCTCAAAAACATCGATCTTGTAAAGTAGCAGCGTGTGGAGAGTCTTCCAACCCTTGAGAGCATCTTCAAGGTTGCCTTTTTCTTCCAAAGCCAAATTCTTGATGGTGGTGTTGCATACGTCGGAGTATGTTTGCTGGAGCTCCTCCAATACGGTGGGCTGCGGCGGTTTCCTTCTCAGAAACATTAAGAAATCTATAGCTGGATTAAAAGTACAAGAAATGGATCGGGATCCGTTTTTCGAAATAGTGGTCCAGTTTCCGGTGGTGGTGCTAAGATAGTGTAGTATTGTGAGGACAAACGAGATTGCTGCTGTGTGCAGATGGGGAAAAGAGTGAAGAATGGACACTTCGGGGCGGAAAAACGGGGTGAGTTGGAAATATTTTGGGAAATTGGTCTTGCGACGGTAGTTTTGAGAGGGATTGTCAGTAGTTTGTTATTTATTGTGTCTTTCAAGATTCTTCACTGTGTTTGTTCTACCGTGGTTGCAACTCAGGACAGGTGTGCGAGTTGGATAAGGGCAAAGGTCACGTAAGCTTTGGGAAAAAATAGGAAATTCGCTTCTATAATAAGATCTCACAACATCATTTGCGTAGTCAAGTTCACGATGTTGTCGGCAAAACCCCAATCTAGGCATTAGGTCAATCACCTGTTCATGTTATGGCTGCGAATCGACATCTGGGGTCATGGGTCAGTTCTACTATTGTCACACACTGAGTATATGACATTACAAATGAAATGTAGAGGCATAACGGGACACCCTTGAGTTTCTAACCTCAAGTATATTCTTTGTAACCACATTTATCTGACCAAACTCTCCTAACCCAATGTGCACTGCCCAGTGCCCTTTGTCCTCCCAGCCTCTGACAAATGTGCCCGTTGCATGCCTCCCTAAATTAATAGGCGAGACAAAAGCACAAAAGCTTTCGGCCGAAGCCGAGCGAAACTGGGAGCCCAAGAAGACACAGGCCCACATTGCGTAGGTACGGAGAATCTGGAGGTCAACTTTCAAAGAGCAAAAAATTTGGTGCGCATCGAGTCCTTATATATTGGGAAGGTATGTGGCCGGGTAACCCTGACTACAGTGGGGCAGGACATTTTGTCATTTTGGGTTGAACAGAGCTGTTGGGGTATCTATTGTATGTAGAAATGTCAGAAGGATGATACTGAAGTATAGGATCATTCTGTGTAGTGGATAGATGGGCGGAAAAGGTGGCATAGACACCAAGTGGTTGGGGCCATGCGAAAGACACAATTCTTCAAGATGAACGGGTAGAGAGATGTATAGAAATGTAGCGGTACAAAAGGCGAAGCTTCTTTGGTAGGATGTTATAACAATACTCTTCAACAACTATTCCTTATTCCTTTTCCTTCATTTTCAATATGATTGCAGCCAATGAGGAACATCAGCATGGTACGAATGAAAGCATGGCAAGAAACAATATATTCAAAGAATGCAATACACATAAAACTGAATTATCCAATCAGGGGTTCAAAATTAATGAAACGAACTTATATTTGAACGAATCAAGTCTCGATTACTCCTACTACTTCTTGTCCTGCTTACAGACTACTTGCCTTTTAGAGTAATTAGTGTTCTAATGTTTCTCACCTTGGCCCTTCAGTATTCAGTAGTACTGAAGACCTTGACCTTCTTATTATCTTATTGGACTTCCATCCAATTCGAAATACAAATTATCTATTAGAATTTATATAATGCAAGTTTATTTTCTGGTGGAACTTCTCAATCTCTAGGTTCTCACCCCAATCCAGACCCGTACCCCATCCACTATTATAGAAAGTTGGTAATTATCACCTATAAACCATATGATTTCCGTTGGGGAAGTGTTAGAATTTTGCGCTCGAGCGGTCGTCTTGCTCTTGGGACTCACCCTTCAAGGAATCTTTATCGGCTTCAATTATGCCCATACAACCTTCCCAGAAACTACCAACTTGGTACTCTTGCTTTTGGCAACATATGTAGCATACAGAATTATCAAGAGAGTGATACGAATGTGGCTCAACTTTGTCCTCTCAATGATCAGAACGGGATTCACAATCTTGTTTATTTTTGTACTATTTGCCATCTATGTTAGAGGGTTCCACCGCTTCTTCACCAAGGATATCTACTTCATAGGCAATATGTTCAAGCTGGCAAAAGAGGAAAGTTTCGACTACAAACAGACAGGCTTCAACTACGCATATAAGATGTTTGATGGTGGACAGAACGACATTCTTCGCCGTGGGGTCCAGGCATTGTTTGGAAAGGGTGAGGTGAATGTGGAGGATTTCAATGGGATGAAGGACGAATTCATTGCAGAGAACGTTGATGGGGTCAAAAATTTCTTGAAGAACAATGGGCTCGATGCCCATCAGTTGAATGATTTTCTCAACAACATCAGGTTTTAACTTCGGTGTACGAGTAAGTTTATTTACCTGTGAAGCCCTTCTAATAGATGCTTGCACTAAGTACTCTAATCTAGAGTCTATGAACGTGATGGATTACATGGTGATACCAAACTTTATGCCTCAATGACGCCATATATATACCTCATCAGGTAGATTCCTTTTCCCGGCTGCCTATGACTCCTCATCCAAACTTCTGGAGCCATTCTCATTTACGAAAATCAACGAAATAAGACACACACCAATTAACTGAATGTATCAACATCGATTTTGAAGACTGCATTGTTCGGATGAACCATGTCCTTGGTTATTCAAAGCCACAAGTGTGTATGGGTGGAGTGATTAGGAGTCCTAATGAAAAGCGATTATTAGGGGGATCTGGCAAGTCCTACGCAATGAGTCTCCAATTGGCGCCAGCAAGATTCATTTGCTTACCACCACTGCACTTTGTTGCCACTATTGTGAATTGGAAATGAAATCTAACTCTGCTTTTTATTGTTTCTATATTGCACAGGTTCTCGATGTGATTCCTCCAGAGTTTATGGTCTGCGTAGGACACTTGATTCAGAAATTGTAGTGAACCAGGTTGTGAACCAATTCGAAGCGCCTTCTACTAGAGATGCTTTGATTGGTTTTATTATGCTACTTTCGTGCACGATGGTGGCGTTGGTTGAGTGTCCCATTTTCCTTAATGTATCAGTAACATAGATATGGTTTTGCATCAGTGAATGAGAAAACTATTCACCTAAAAGATCTTTGGATTCGTTAGTTGTTGTGTGTGGAATTGCAATGAAAATAGAGATACAAATTCAACCTGCCCGACTTCAACTAAAAGTCTCGAAGCAGGAACCAGAATTTTCTAATGGAATCATGCTAGGGATCGCCAGACGCCTTAAAGAATTTGTTGAAAACATTGGAGGGAGGAGATCTGAAGTCGATACGAAGGAGCTTTGCAATCCAACGATGGTTCTTGGGTTTGGGTAACCACTGGTTGAAGATCGGGACTAATGGTCCGTCTCTCTTGTGATGGTCACTGGGGAGTCTGCGTTGTAGAATTGAATTTCTGAATATTTGCGTACCACTCTTTGTAGGCAGTAGACCACGTTTGAAGAGGCATCGCCGGCTAACTCTACTTCATCTGATAAACATGATTGGTTATCTCCACACCTTAGCCATTTGTTAATGAAGATGCTCGCTTTTCATTAAATCTAAATCGGCAGGAAGATCATCAAGCCTTAAAACGCTATTTTCATAATGTATTTCTCAGTGACTCTTCTCAAACTTTGCATCTCTAATATCACTTTCACATACTGCCCCGGTTGCGAAAGCTATGAATACCAAGCTTATCGTTACTATCGCTGATATGGTGACTATCAATACAGTCACCTGCAAAGGCTTGTATGTGTCATTTAAATACTTCACATTCTGCCAGAATGGTGCCAATTTTGTACCATCAGGGCAAGTTAAATCTGACTCTTTTTCTTCAATTAGCATTTCCGTGATATCTAGAACGAATGCGGATATAAAAGATAACTCTATACACGAGAGTATGCAGCGCGGATCATGCTGAGCATTCGTAATCTTCTTCCTCACAAAAGGGCCGTCACAGCACCGCCGTAACAACACCGCATAAACAAGGATTTCACGTCAACGCTCACCGTTTCATTCTTTACAAAGGCGACCGCATTTGTGTCCCACAGCCCAACATCTAGCAACTTCTTGATGTCTTCCGTCCGCTTCCCAATAAGGTTTCCTTCTCGGATGCTCACTCTACTTTGGTCTTTTCTCCCGAGTTAGACGATCTCGTCCACAGGTTTGTAGATTCCTGCGAAGCTTGTCTCAGAACAAAATCTCCAAACTTGAGCACCCTCATATCTCGTTTTTTTTTTTTTCTTCCCTAGACCCTTCCATAAGTCCTCCACTCCACTTTATCCTGTACATTCATTCTCAGCCGGAAACTAACACTATAAACCACCTGGCTTCTGTAAGTAACAAGAATATGGTCAAAGACACAACTTACTACGAAATTCTTCAAGTGGAGGTAACGGCCACCGAGGTGGAATTGAAAAAAGCTTATAGAAAGCAGGCAATTAAGTGCCATCCAGATAAGAACGGTAATGATCCAGAAGCTGCGGCAAAGTTCCAGGAATTGGGCGAAGCCTACGGTATTTTGCTGAACAAGGAGCTGAGAGCATTGTACGATGAGGTAGGAATTGAAGGTTTGAAGAACGATAAATTGGCAGAACAGGCGGATATTGATCCAGCCGAGTTCTTCAAGATGATCTTTGGAGGAGACAGTTTTGAGGACTGGATAGGCGAATTGTCAATGATGACGGAGATGTCGGAAACAGCGGAGATTTTGGGTGACGATAGTGAAGAAGTGAGCGAGGTCAACTCAAAGGTGACGGACTTAACAGTATCAGAAGGAACAACAACCGATACAGTTCCAAGTGATACTCCGTATTCGGATGCTTCGGCTGAACTTAATAAAAGAAAGAAGAATAAGATATCGGCTAAGAAACAGGAGAAGATCCACCAGTTTATGGAAGAGTCTCGAATCAAGAAGGAGAAGCGAATTGAAGATTTGACAGACAAGTTGACGGCTAAGGTCACCCAGTACCAGGATTGCGTTTCCAACAAGGAAGCATTACAACAATTCGAGGCAAAATTGCGGGCAAACTTTGAAGATTTGAAGGTGGAATCATTTGGTATCCAGCTCTTGCACCTCATTGGTAAGGCGTACACCGAAGAGGCTCATGCCACAATTGCGGCCAGCAAGACATTCGGAGTGTCCAAGATTTTCACCAGTGTGAAGTCGAAATCGAGCAGAGTCAAGGGAGGCTTCCTGATTGTGAAAACAGCTATGGATGCCCAGATGGCTGCACAGGATATGATGAATGAACAGGCTAAGCTTGAACAGCTGGGCGAAGAGCTTACGGAGGCGCAGAAGGTCAGACAAATGGAGGCGGAAAGGGTTATAACTGGTAAGCTTTTGGCCACTGCTTGGGCCACCACCAAGTACGAAGTTAATGGTGTTTTGAACAAGGTCACACGCAAGGTGCTCAATGACAAGAATCTTAGCAAAAAGGAAAGGGTTTCTCGCGCCGAGGCACTCCTTTATATCGCCAAGTTGATGTTGAACACACAACGTTCTCCCGAGGAAGACGAGGAGGCACGTATCTTTGAGGAAATGATGGCAGAAGCTAGCGCCAAGAAGTCTAAGAGCAGTAAGAAGAAGATGTCCCAAAATGACTACGAGGCTGTGTTTGGTAAAGAAGAGCCAGAAAAGGAGCAGATATAGTGAAAGTTCATCAAGTTTCTATTAGGACAAGGATTGGGCATTGCAATTGCCTTGAACTAACCGATAAGGGTTTGATCATAGTGCCATGTTCTACAAGTATTTATGAACGAGAATAGATTGCAATACACGGATTGAGATATTACCATGTTTTGATCGTATTTTCTTTCAAGATTCCTCCCGCAATTTCTGAAGTTGCGTAGAGTCAAATTACATACTCCTCTTGAACTTCTCAAATAGCTGAGAGCCCCTGTCGCCGAATAATGCATTCAATTGTTGGAAAATTTTACAACACTATCCACTAATATCTCCGCATCAATAGGCAGAATGATTTGCTTAGTTGATGGAAACAACATCGATGTTCTCCCCAATTGTTGCAATTCAAAAGTATACTCCTTACTGAATTTTCCAGTCAACGGCAAAGAGCAAATAGCCACCGTATGTAAGAGATGATTTTATTGTATCTTTGTATGTACTTTATTTGGGACAGAACGATCTCATAATTGACTACTTGACAAATGTTCTATTCGCAGCCAATATTCCCACGGTTGAGTCCGAATCAATATTCAACAATAAACTAAAGATAACGAAAATAACGAAACAATGGAAACTCAACTGTTAGCCTTTAATAAGCAACTAGGCAATATCAAAAATAAAGAAAAAATAAGAATAACGAACAATTATCATATAGCGCAATAAGCGAGGCAACCTTCCACCACCTGCACACAGTCCCCATGACAAATGGATCTCTAGAACTTCTCCAACTTCTTAAACTATCAACATCATGGCGCCAAACTCTAAGCAGATCCTCGGCTTATACAAACAGCTTTTGGCAAACGCTTACAAGTTTGATAACTACAACTTCAGAGAATATTCCAAGAGAAAAATCCAGGACTCTTTCAAGAAGTACAAGAATGAGACCGACGAAGAAAAGATCACCACTTTCTTCAACGAAGGAATCAACAACTTGGCCATGTTGAAGAGACAAAGCACCATCTCCCAGATGTACACTTTTGATAAGCTTGTGGTTGAGCCATTGAAGCAGCATCATTGAGTTTGAGGACTGTGGCGATAAAATTGAACGGACCAACTATGGCAATCAGGCTTTCATGAGTATCAAGACTCAGACCCAGGAAATTTCAAGAGCATAAATAGAATTGCAGGAGACGAAGCTGATCTTTTTATTGAAGTTATGCTTATTTTGAAGGCAAGCTTTCAAAAGTGATAGCGGCTTTTAGCTATGGACGATAAAACGTTCGAAGAGGTGTATATAGTGATGGGCAATTCATTGAAGTTGAGGAATGTTTGTAGATGGTAATAGATCTCGATGAGACCAATTTAGACGGGGCTTGCTGAGGTTAGGTAAAGCAGAAAAGTGCCTAAATCTTATGGTCAGAAATGGATGGAATGTGAGGATGCAGATGTGAATTTTGTTATTTTCAGGGATGTTTGAGTGTAACTGTATTTAGCAAGTGGTAATCTGCAACTCTTTTATGATTTGAAACAAAGCCAGGTCCATTTCCGAGAGAGAATTGAGAGCTAACGGATTATTGACATGTCGACTAATGGGGGATTTTTTGAGCAAGTAGAACCTCTAAATATATTTACATCACAGAAAAATGGAATATTCTTCGGGATAAGTGTATCTCTCTTCTGTTTTATGGAGCACTTTTCGCCGGACTTCGTATAATTAATACGCTTTCATATCCACTCATAGAACAAGCGCAGTGGCGCAGTGGAAGCGCGCAGGGCTCATAACCCTGATGTCCCAGGATCGAAACCTGGCTGCGCTAGCTTGTTTTTTTTTCAATTGCAACTAATTTTCTTTTTATTCATTTGCAATGGTTCCTATTGTGTCTCCAGATTTTGCTATTTGGTGCCATTTCCAAGTTAATCTATATTCTATTTCTTCATTATCTATTCGGATATGCGTGGTGCATCCCAAAATTCTTTGAGAAGGGCTCCAGCAGCCATGTACTCCTCTATTTCATCTTCAGTCAACTCTGGAAACTCTCTCCCAGTAATTACTGATGCGTCCTTAATAACTCCCAAGTCCAGAAGAGTTCTAACATAGCTCAATGCGTCCAATGCTCCAATAGTATGATATGCTCTTGTAGGCCCTTTCTCTTCGAATCTTTCTTTGAGCCATTTCCCCTGCTCATCAGGCGAAGGAAGCGACACTTTTCCAGATAAGTAACGTGCAGCTAGAATTGCCTGGTACTCGAATGCTCGGAAAGAAATGGCATCAGTAGGCACACCAATAAATGTGATAAGAGGGTCTTCCACAAAAAATGTGTGCTGGTATAAGCTGGGGACAATCAGCCCATCTAAAGTAATGTCTCCGAATTGTCTAACCAAGAAAGGATACAGAAACTGGTAACCTGTAGCGTAAACAACAACGTCTGGGTTCTCGAGGATGCTTCCATCAGAAAAGATGACATTGAAGCCTGTTTCGGACTTCTCGTATCTAGTTACTATTGGTTTGAATGTCACATTACTCTTTCGGGAAAAGCGTCTGGTTCCTTGTACGTTCCTAATCAGCTGGTAGACATGAACTGCAGTGTCGGCAGAAAACTTGGTCAAGTCTGCTCCCAGAGCTCTAGATCCAATCACAAGCACCGTTCTGTTCTTATAGGGTTCAGCATCTCTAAAGAATTTGGCATGTTGAATTGCATGAGGATATTCTTCCTGGAATTCTTTCAACCCTGGCACATCGGGAATAAAGGGAACGTGGTAATGGCCAATGGTGATAATCACAGCATCAAAAGTGTCTTGGAACCATTCGTCAGTTCCATCTAATAAACGGCGTCTCAAGGTGAGGTTGAACAGATATGGAAGACCATTGTCTGAACGAGGAGCTACTTTTGCCAAATCTTCAACAGTAGTTCCGAGAACTAGTTTAACGTTTCCCTTATTCTTGTGACGACTAATGTATCTGTCAATGTAGTCTCTCACGGCCGATCTGTCTACATATTTGTTCTCCCTTTTTGGAATCCAGTTCTTTTCATCGCTGAAAGTCATGAGCTTTTCGATGATATTGGTGGCCATATCGTCATAAGCGGGAGTTTGTTCAAACCGCTCCTGTTTTGACCACAAATTTCTAATTCTGGTGTCAGAATATTCCTCATTGAACGGATTTTCTAAAGGAGGATCAATGTCTCTACTCAACCGGCCAGGCTTTAGGATATCAGCAGGAGTTTTGATTGGATTCCGATCCAATACCCACACCCCACCGAAAACTTCTCTTCTCTCATACAATACGATTTCTTCAAAGGTATTTTCGGCCACTAACGAATCCAAGGTGATAGCGCCAGATGCCCCACCACCAATAATAGCGACTTTCTTGACATTTTTCACCGAAACCGGGTCCTTTGGTCCAAAGGGAAAGTCAGAATACGTACGAGAAGGCATTTTGAAATATTTGCCCTCTTTTCATCTTGAGGCGATTTGCCCATAAGTAGTTGCAATACTGTGGATCGCGCCACAGCTTAAAGTCCATAGCGAGCATCCACACTATGAAAAGACGGAATAATTACGCAGATTTCCGAGAGACATAAGGTGGTACGATTAGGATTACAATTTGACTTGTTTGGGGCCCGTAATCGGTTTCCTTTATTGCCTGGAAGGAAAGTAGATAAAATGTGGAGGATTCGATTAACCTCGAGCACTGGCGCGATTATTTTGCAACCAGTGTGAGTGTACAATGAGATGGGAAGGAGAAACAAAAACGAAATGAGGTGAGTGCAAACCCAACTCGTATTACCTCGGAATCTCCAGTCATCGTTGAGATAGAAATACTCTGACAAGTCGGGATGCAGCTTGATCCGACTTCCCCTTTCCAGTATATATAATTTGTGGTCGTCAACCTTGATTTTGATACTGGAGCAAATCCGAAATCATGAAGAACCTTTTCGTTTACGAAGGTTCAGAGATTACCTTCTGTGGGGAATACAAAAGAAATGAGCATTTTTTTAGTTACTAAAGAACGAAGTAGAAGGGAGACAGAAGAGGAAACATGCATATCTATGCTGAGCAGGGAACAGCATTCTCAAAAGTGGTTCTGCCGTCCATCGTGACCTTAAACAAAGTGAGGGGCAACCTAGGGAAGTCAATCTCTCCCAAGTTTTGGAATTATCCTTACGGCATTGGAAGAGTCCATAATCGTCGTGGTGTTCTCAAGCTCATCGTGCTGTCATGATCGGGCATCATCAATAGTTTCATACTGATTGGATACGATCTTGCTGGGTACGATAGTGCGGCCTCTTCGACTCTACCCGGAATGTCTAATTGCTCAAAAACATTCTTGTCTTTTGCTTCAAGGTGTAGAATTTCTACCAGACCCGGAATACTAATGGGACCCCTGAAGTGAAGAACAGACAACTTTAACAAGTTCGGAAGATTCCAGTCAAAGATTTTACTAACACCATGGACCAACCTCAACAGGGAAAGCGTAGTTGGTAGTCGAAGTTCCCAATAGCGTGCTCTTGAATTTTTTGGATAAGTGATCTCGAGCGTCTCAAGTGATGGTGGAAATTTCAAAATTGTGGGATCCCGTGTGACAAGCTTTAATACCTTCAATCCAATTGGAAATTTCACTTTGTGCCAGTCACGCACATTTTGGTTGCTGAAGTCCAATTCTTCAAGTGTGGGTGGGAGAGTCAATCTTGATATGTACGGAATTACGTTACCATCGTATGTGAACACTTTCAAGTTGGGAAGCATAACGTCTTCCAAATCCGTAACATTGGTACCGTCCAAGTTAAGTACTTCAAGCAGACTTGGTAGATTTACATCCTTAAGAGTACAAAGAGGGCACGCAATAAGATCAAGAACAAGTAGGTCAGGAAAATTCACACCCTTCAAGCTGTGGATCGGGTTTCCTTGCAAGGACAACTCCTTGAGCAGTTCGGGAAAGCATGCACCCTCTAGACTCCGAACAATACCACTGTAAAGATCAAGCACTCTAAGGTTTGCAGGAAACTGGATGTTGTCTAATGACCGCAAGCGCAGAAACTTCAACAGCAACCGCTCTGAACCCGAAGGCAATGGGAATATCTGAGGGAAATCCTGATAGGAACCATCCAAAACTAGCCTATTGAAATTCAACTCTTTAAGCAGTTCGGGAAACGTGAATTGCCTGATATCGCCGTTGTCGGGCGTAATGGTCAATTTCTTGAGCCCATTGGGGAATGTTGTCCAGCGCAGCTTCGTCATTCCACAGTTTAACTCCTCAAGCCCAGCTGGAACTTCTACACCCTCCCAGTGCTCCCATTTAGCAATATTCAAATATCTCATATTTATGGGCCATTTCTGCACAGCGAATTCACCTTTTGCATACGAGGGATATACAACCCTGACGTTTTTTGGAATTTGAACGGACAGCGTAATTTGATCGACATACCAGTTCGCAATATTATCTGTCGACACGATGGAAGCATACTCCACAAAGAACTCAGCTACTCCTCCGAATGTGATCTTCGGAATCGAGGTGATAAAATCAGGATACTTTGAGCACAAAGTGAGAAAATCTTCCTTGTCAAAATTCTCCAAGTTCGTCAATTCTAGCAACTTAACGGAGGCCCTAAGTTCGCCTCTGGCCAATTCATAGAGATCTTCAATAGACACTTGGTGAAGATTCTTGTCGTAATTGGAAGATAAAGTGATTCTCTCATAGAGGATGCTCTTAGATGCCCATTGGGGAGACTTTCGTGGAAATACTCGAGATTGAAGAGGGGTACATACAGTAGGATACTGTGGACGACCTCAGGAGGGAACTGAGGAGAGTCCATGTATGGATAAAAGCGTAGAGTAGTGACACATAAGATGAGTTACATGTGCTTTTGATAAATGCTCTGCATGTGAGATAAGGTTTAGTGAGATCACGAAATGCAGTATCGGATCGGGTGTTTGTATGGAGCATGCACACTGTTCCTATAGTGAAATGCAGTTCTATGTGCAGACCACTATTAGTGAACGAGTGATTAAGCTCTAGAATGTTTGAGTTAGGCGGTACATCTCTAGTGTGGTTGTCTATCTAAGGTGTAATCAGTGTTGATGCGTTACCCTTGCGACTGAATATAGTGAAGGCTACGTTGCCCGATGTGTAAGGTTCTTGGCCGTGTGTTATTCTAGATAGCTATATAATTAGAGTTTTATGCCAGTTTTTCACTATCATCTAATATTCTACTAAGTTTACTACAAGGCTTTCCCTAACTGAGAGGTATTATACGTTACAAAGTATCTCTCATCACGCTGTAATCCTGTATAAGGAACCTAGAATCTCTACAGTTTGTTGAGCATGCACACTAAGTAAAAATGTGCAGACCGTTGAGTGATGCACATTCATTAGTAGTGTGTCGGCTCTTGAAGTCCAATGTTAGGTGACATATCTCCTGATTCAACAATAGTGATGACATTGGATAGGAGGACAACTGGGTTTATATTGGTTATATTAAGTTTCGTTGCGATCACTAGCCTATCAGCTGATTACTAGAAATTGTATATAACTAGGGTTTTCTGCCAGTCTTCTTAAAACAACAATTCTATCTATAAGAACAATAGAAACAGTTCAATTGAATGTTTGTTACTATAAGGCTTTCGCTAACTGAGAGATATTACACGTTCTCAATCTTCTCTCCACGAGGTGTACATCCTGTATAAGGATCCTATTATCTTAACAGTATGTGGGATCACCATGCTTCCCTGTAGAATTTGGGTATGTGAGATCACAATACAGCACTTGGCATGCATCAACGTACTTCCGAGTGACAAGTCGGAATTGTCTAAATGTGTCCAATACCAGAGATCTTACTTAGTCTAGGATAAAGTCGAAAGATACAAGATGAGAGCAGTACGGCACAGTGCATGGTCAACTCAACGTTCTTATTTAAGGATGAGAATCTCCACAATATGATAGGGAAGTACGATGCATGCTGATTATTGGAAAATAGACGGCTATAAATCAGTATTTCTTCAATAGTAATAAACCAGATACGAGAGAACTGAGCTAGCACTTTATGAAATTCATCCAAACAAGCACCATAAATCTCAATGCATCCATCTCTTTGACAGATATTTCTCAGTATTTCTCAGTATTTCTCAGTATTTCTCAGTTCGACATATTTCTCAGTATTTCTCAGTTCGACATATTTCCTGTCAAATGTGTCAAATACTCCTATTCCAATACCAGCATCACCTATAATAAACTTAGCTATAATTCTTCTTTCCTCACTCTCCCGCTTTTAGATTCCCATTCTTTTCCCAAAATTATTGATTCTCCATCGCCTTGTCCATCTCTACCTTATCCAGTATCCCCCCACGTGCGATAATATCCAGCCTACACATAGAATATAAAGCACCTCATCGCCATCTCTTCGCCGATCAGCTAAATCGAAGTCAATTCAAAAGTAATTTTCATCATGGTTATTCAGACTGACTTGAATCTTCACCAGCCGTTGGATAAAGACGCAGATGCCACTATTCGCAGAGTAGCCTTAAAGCCTGAGCTTGCTACTGCTGCTCTCACTTTACATGGTGATTATTATCGTCAACTTCAGAGTCAATCGAACCTCCACATCGTGTGGCATCCGGTGGCTCAGATATTCGTATTGGCTGTTTTGGGTGCTAGCTCATTCTACGTTTTCCGTGACCTCGTGTCGGTGTCCGACTCGATTGGAGAGTTTCTCCATTTGCTTAAGAACAATAAGTTTGTCTTGACAAAATATTTTCCGGTGCTTCTATTTATTGCTGGAACATTGGGTACCGCCAGTTTCATGATCACCGACGAGTTCAGGTTGGTCAGCGATGGGTTGGCCCTGGAGAAATATATGCTGAAGCTCTTCAGATTTCCCTTGAGAATCTATGCTAATGCAGATGAGAAGGATTTCTCCTCCAAGACTTCCCAGTCGTTCCTTGAAAGTGCTTCCAAGTCTACTGATTTTATTGAGTACCGTGGCTCACCAATTGGGGTGGTGACCGTCATTGCAGACACAGAGGCCTCTTCCGACGATGTCTTCTATGCCAAGATCTCCGGATTGCACGTTAGAAAGGTATACCGTAATGCAGGTCTCCAGGAAGAGTTGTTGACGTTTGCTAAGGAGAAGGCTACGGATCTCTGCTCGCGCTACGTGAAAGACATGGGACTCCGAACCTCCAATATTAAGCTCATTCTCAAGGCTGAGGCTTATTCTTTTGATAAGCTAATGACAAACTTCTACGAGAGTAATGGATTCACCGAGGTCAAGAGATCTGCTGCCATCGACCCTTTTTTCCCTGAGAAGAAGGCCGAAACCTTCTTCAATATTGTGCCTGTGTCCACTGTGATGGGATTCTTTGGTATCGCCAGGGTATGTTACGAACTCGAAATTGGCAGCACCATCGAAGATATCACCGAAAAGAAACCGAGGAGTGAGATCAGAAAAAGAAAGAGCTAGGCATCTCACTAGTTACTCCATATTCTCCGCCAAAATTCGGTACAAGTTGTATCGATCAATTCCTATGCATGTCCTTCTAATCTAGAAGCCCGGTGGTCCTCGACCTTCTGTGCTGCTTGTGTGTTCTGTAGAAAATGCGGCCAACCCATAATATCAAAACCACTAAAATGATGTAGATGATACACTTGGCCACAGTCACTAGCATTCTCCACATTCTCACCGGAAAAGTAGCATCTGGATCACCGTATTTTTCTGCCCTCGCCAGTCTCTCCCTCTCCTTGAGTCTTCTCTCTGCGTTTCTCAATCTCGTAACCGACTTTCTTCTGCGTCGCTGAGGACTTGAAGGGCGAGCATCGTTTTCCGCCTTCTCTATTTGATTTTCCATCAAATTGCTCAATTGCTCAACCGATTCGATATAGTCGCCGGATTCGGGATTGAACAACGCATACACCTTATTTTCGATAATGTCGACATTCTCCGACAATGCTCCTGTTTCTGCAGTGAAGCCCAAGTACTTGACAGTAGGAAGTTTGATGTCCGACAACGTGAAGCAGTTGTGCCAATCATCGGACCTTTGAGGGTCATAGTTGAAGTCCACCGACAAGTAGCCGTTTTTGGTGTGGATGATTCTCATTCTGGTTTGTTGGGAACCTGGGTTCATGATTGATTTGGCAGTACACCCACCTAACATGGTATCCATTCCGTCATTGTACTTGTTGTAGGACTTTCTTCCGTCACCAAGCATAGCACCCACGTAGGGAAAACTGCCCGTCTTGCCGTTTTTGTAGGTGTCGACAAAGATCGCCAAACCTCGGAACAAGTTCTTGGCCCCGAAAACGTCGCCGATCTTAGAAGGCTCATCGAGAAACCAAATGGCCATTCCGTCGGCCGACATCGACGAAGAAGACGTGCTATGGATGTGGAAAGTTAGCTCCATCTCGAAAGATTCGGCCTGGATAGGCATTCTGGAGAACATGTTACCTACCATGTGCTTCTTTTGGGACACGAGACGAATGTAGTCCTTTTTCACGATGATATCTCCGCTGAAGTCCCAATTGGGCGATCGAAGTGTTGATTTATCCAAGTACGGCTGGCTTATGCCCACTACAGCGAGTTCCAGCTTCTTGACACTAACGGTGTCTGCTTTGTTTTGGAGCATATCATTGATTTCCTCTGGGGAGTAGTAGTCATCTTTTTTCTTTGAAAAGATAAAGTAGTAGAGAGAAAATAGCGCCACGAGCGCCACAAGGCCCTGGATTATGCGAGATCTCGCTTTTGAAGCCATGTGGTTATTGGCTTCTTGAACAGTGGAAGTGCGAAAATTGACGAGGTCGAAATCGGTGCGACTGTGGGGGAGACGATGAGGGCAATAAAGAGAAATCAGTTGTTTATTGGGCTGAAAAAATAGGTAGAAGTAAAGGAAGATTTGAAAGTTACGACTTTTGTTTTTGAATTCTTATACATTGGACGTGGGTAGGGCAGTTGGAACTGGTGCTGCGAATGAGATTGGATAGAAAAAGTGCGTGTTGTCCATAACAAAGGCTAGGTTCCGCGTAGACAATGGGCCATTAGGTTCCTGGAATGTGGTGAAAGCAAGAATCTTGATCATCAAGTTATATCCATCTTTAGCTTTCTAATACTTTGTATCCACGATTTCCAATAGTTTGTATTCACGATTTCCAATAATTTGGCCCAATCGACCCCGTTCTTCTCCAGACATTTTTCCGCTTTCCTACCCAATACATACTGTTCTTCTACATGCGTTTTCAATACCAGTTCTGGATAAAGTTCACTTCCCTGTAAATTCCAATTCTCTCTGGTCTATTTCTTACTCACTACATCACTTTAACCTGGACTATTGGTGAAGAAAGTGTATAAGAAACAGCTTTTGAGGGAAAATTGGAGAAGTCACTTTCACGTAGTTACCTGTGTGTGGTGTAGGATGCTTACCTTCTCAAGCGTAACCACGTTTTCATTCCACCTATCCCATTTCTCTAATCCCATTGTTCGTCTATCTACCAACTTTGCTCCTTCATAAGCTCCTCTCTCTATTACCTTCATTCTTAATTCCCCATCGCTCTTGTACCATTGTCCTCTGCATTCGAACTCAGTTCTTCCCTCGCTTCTTCCTTTACACCCAGACTACTAATCGCTCCTCCCACACTGGTCACGTTTACGCTCTTCTCCCCTTCTCCCCTCCTCCACTCCACAGCCCCCCACCATCTACACTTCTCCGTACCTGTCTCCATTACTATATACATCACCTTCCAAAAACAACCGTCCGCACAGCACTACTAAGAGACTCCTTCTTCTCGCCTCTAACCTCCGCCATAAGCCTCTCGTAGTACTGGGGGTTCCCCTTGGGTTTCAACAACTTATCGTCAAGCTTATAATAGTTCTTATACTTATCATTGACCAAGTCTCTCAACGAAACATACTGCAACTTCAAGTCCTTCTCTGCGATGGTGTTCACCACCTCGCTGTTCAGAAACCTCTCGATCTGCACATCCTTGAACGACGCATAGTGGGCGATTCTGTCCTTGGGAAGCGTCCGCAAGAGCGAGAGGATTTTCTCCGTGACTTCCGCCTTAACCGACATGTTCCTCTATAAGATTGTTGCGGACGGTTGTGGGAGTTTTTTGCTGGACATGTGCACACCAGGGAAGTGTATGTGCATACACATGAGAAATCCTATAAGAAGTTAAATATTTCCTCCCGTTTCTACCGCCCTCGCAGTAACAATCTTGTCCCAATGACTAAAGCTCCTTGTCCTAGAGTGATTTTCGTTCGTCACGGCCAGACCGAATGGTCCAAATCGGGTCAGCACACCTCCGTCACCGACTTGGACCTCACTCCATTTGGTTATGTCCAGATGAGAAGCACTGGAAAGTCCTTGATTGGACTGGCCCCTTACCAGATGATCAAGCCAGAAAACTTGAAGTTGATTTTGCATTCGCCACGTACCAGAGCTAAGAACACCGTGAAGTTGTTGTTGGAAGGATTGGACGAAGAGACCAGGGCCAAAATTCCCCTCGAGGAAGAGAACGATGTACGTGAGTGGGAGTACGGTGACTACGAGGGACTTGTAACTGCTCAGATTAACGAATTGCGCAAAAAGAAAGGAATTTCGGAAACCTGGGATATCTGGGCTGATGGCTGTGAAGGTGGAGAGGACTATCTCCAGGTGACCGAGAGAGTCGACAGGGCTATTGCAAAGATCCAGGAGATCCATAGACAGGCTGTTAAGGACAATGTAGCATGTGATATCATGGTGGTTGCCCATGGTCACATCTTGAGATGTTTTGCTGCCAGATGGGTGCAAAGACCCATCAACATCAATCCTCAGTTTATTTTGGATGCTGGAGGAGTTGGAGTGTTGAGTTACCAGCACCATTGTATTGAGGAGCCAGCTGTGTTTTTGGCTGGTGCCTTCAGTGTGCCTATTGAGGAGGAGGGTGCAGATATTTAGATAATACAGTTACTCAGATAGAACAATCCGGTAGAGTAGCAGCAATTCGAGGTGACGGAGCAGAAGTTCAATCAATACATGGGGAAATTATCAATGTTTCAATAAAGCAGAATGAGGGGATTTAGTAATTAGAGTGTGTGATTAGTAAAGACAATGGGGAGGATTGTCACTGGCTGAAATTGGGCCGCGATATTGCGAAAAACATTCTTGAAAGTGTGAGTGCATGACAATCTATTGTGTACATCAAAGAATGTCGAGATTTCAGCAAGTCACCAGACTTAGATTTCAGAAAGTCAGCAGAATTAGATTTCAGCAAGTCAGCAGAATCACAAAAATGAAGAATGAAAGAAGCCTTAGATCTCGAATAATTTGTCTAAGTTGCAAGAGCCTTTAGATAAACGTTACATTCAATTACATAGCTATTTGGTCCCCTCCAATAGATATTCCCATTCAGCATGTAAAAATAGAGTGAACTACAGTAATTAATAGGGAACCATAAAGTATACAATACCGAATCTTCCGCTCTCTCTCCATATGGTGAAAGCTCCAACTCTAATCAAACCTGTTTCTTAGAATCAATCCACACTCTCGTTCCTCAACAAACCCAATCAATATATAAAATTCCACACAATCCCATCCAAGCCTCCGTAACACATAAACAAATGGTTGCCCTGTGATTACAAAGCAAGCCAGACCATTTTCCGTTTAGGTCATTTTCTCTTGCCTCCAGATGACCTAGGTGTCATTCTGCGAATTGTGGGGTAGTGTTGACATCTTTATTCCGTCTCGAGAAGTCGCTAAAACAAAAATAGGTACCGGATCTCAGAATTAGCCACTAAAGTTTGGATAGCCTCATAAAGATTAGATATCCTCATACAGAAGATTGCAAGCATTATTTACAGAATTGGTCCAATAATCTCTCTATTTGCCCACTACTGTTCCGCTCATTCCAAACGCCGTCTACTTCTCACTTGGTAGGCTCAACTATAAAAGCCACCGATTCCCCACGATTCATTCATCAAATTATGCATTTATTAGACCCATTTCCTGAAATAGAAATACCACTATGGCTAGACTGTGATCCAGGAAATGATGACGCTTTTGCTATTTTGCTTGCAGCGTTCTGCCCTTCTTTGCGAGTGGTCGGAATCTCCACTGTTCACGGCAACGTTCTGCTCGAGAAAACTTCCCATAATGCTGCTGGCTTGCTTGATATTTTGGGATTTTATCAGAACGAGATCCCTGTTTATGCTGGCTCCGATCGGCCGCTAGTTATCGAGCCCATTCAAGCCCAAGATATCCATGGAGAAAATGGAATCGGTGGTGTTACTTTGCCCAAGGACCCCCACATAAAAGTCCATGAGCTTGGCTACTTGGAAGCTATGAGGGATGCAATAGAACATAACGATGGCCAAATATGCATCGTTTGCAGCGGAGCTTTGACAAACTTTGCCAAGCTTGTACAAACGCACCCGGAGGTATGCAATAAGATCCGCTACATCTCTATAATGGGTGGGGCCATCCAAGCCGGTAACATCACGTCAAATTCAGAGTTCAACATCCACTGTGACCCACATGCTGCATCAATTGTATTTCAAACGCCTCAATTGGCTAATAAGATCATTTTGTGTCCGTTGAATCTCACCCACAAAGTGTTGGCTACTGAGGAAGTTCGGCGGAACATCTACAACGAGAATTCCACTAACAACTCGCCTACACGCCGCACTTTCTCCAAAATTTTGAGTTTCTACTCCGAGGCCTATAGAGAAAAGTATAATAACCGTATCGGTACTCCGGTGCACGATCCATTGGCAGTGTTTTCTGTGTTAGCCATGGTGGCTATGAATACTCCCAGGTTGGCCAAGTTCGCTACCGCTTGTGATTTTCACTATCTCCAGAGGAAAATCAAGGTTGATTTAGGAGAGCATTTGGGAGAAACAATTGTAGAAAATGGCAACTTGGACCCTTTGTACGAAGAAGATGGAGGAGTCTACATTGCCCTCAGCATAAATGGTCCATTCTACTGGACCTATATATTTAATGCGTTGGAGTTGGCAGAGACGCAGGTAGCCAAGAGAACGCCATATTAATGTCCGTAATGTCTCATACTATTAGCTAATCCCACATCTTGATCAGCTCTAATCCAACGACTTGATTTTGTCGTGAATAACCATGCCGATTTTTCCAATGGTATTCAGCGACCAAATCACGTCAAGATGGTTGTAGTCAGGCAAGTCTACCACGTCAAGGTTCTTGCCTTCCTTGTAGAAACGGCTTTCGTAATGTCTCATGTGAGTAGCCAATCTTTGGCCATCAACCAAAAAGTCATTGCCGCAAGGGAAAATAATCATTGGAACGACCTCCTCAGGGGTGTTAAAGTCGAACCATTCATGTTTGTAAGGGAAAAAAGTCTCTGAGTCATCAATTTCCAAGGGGGTCTCTGGGGAAGCAGCTGCAACTTCTGCCTTTTTCTCTAAATCTGGAGAACCTAGCACTGTATCATCGCCTTGGGAAGTTGTCTCTTCCTTCGTTGGAACGGGGGTAAATGCAAAGTTCGAACCGTCTTTGTATGCTGCTTTGGGCTGGAGCTGATTGGAGAAACCCTCCTTGACAGAATACGAAAGCCACCAAGACATAAGCCTGGAACTAACGTAGGTGACGTTGAATAGAAATTGAATATGCAACACCTTCTTGTTTGGGTGGCAGTTATTGATGTTCCACCCGAATAAGTACTTGAACAACTGGTATGAGAGAACACTGAAGAGCTTTGTGGTGCCCATCCATTTCCTGGCAAATCCTAGGATTCTGATGAAGCAGCACGATCCAAAAATAGCATGATATGACCTTGGGTGCCTGTGGTGGATAAACTTGATGAACGAACGGTCATAGAAGAGAGATCCAGGGAATACTGCCGGAGCCAACGCAAAAAAGTACTCGATCTTGCGATGGTACGCCCTGAAATCCGGATTACGCAACATCACAAACGACTGAGTGCATCCTTGCAGATGTGCCACCAAGCAGAGCTTATCGTAGTCGGAATGGAGCAACACATTATCAATTAAACTGGGCAAGTCATAGGTTGCAAGAGCACGGACGTCCCAATCCCAAAACTCTTCGTTGTGCATGAGATTTCCCTCGTAGTAGGTATGTCTCGGCTCAAACCCACAGCGATTGTTGCCCATCCACACGTCGTAGCCTTGTTCCATAAAGTAATATGGTAGCGAGTTCCGGCCCGGAGTTAACCATGCTCCGGAGCACGAAAGAAGGCCATGTTGCAACAAGAGCGGACGTTTGGCTCGGCGAACAGTGAGCGAATCCTTGGGGTCAATTAGATGGTGTAGGGTAAGCACATATCCATCTCCAGTAGTAACAATATACTCTTCGAGTTCGAGACCTAGCTCCAACGCATAATACCGCAAAGAGTCAACAACCTTCAACTTCTTCATATCGGGATACGGCTGGCGCACTGTATAGTTTTCTACATCGTTTTCCTTCTTGGGTTCATTGTTCTTCTCTCGGCCAGAAACAATGTCTCTAATATGGTAGATGGCCGCACCGATGCTCAACACAACGACAAACAAAAACGACCCAATGGCGGAGGAGAAAATGACGAGAATCCGCAAGAAATGGCCATGGCTAGCATGTTTCTCTGGTGCCGTGAATTTGTTCATTGTTGATATTGACGAGCACACCGGCGTGTTTTTATGTGGGGAATGTTTTGGTGTGTATTTAGAGGGCCGAATGTTCCGTGGTGAGATGGGCAGGTGTGAAGGTAAATGTGGGAATGTGGAGTGGGAATGTGAAAAAGGAAAAAGGAAAAAGGAGGGAAAAGGAGGGAAAATACTTGATTCGGCCACAGCAAGGTGCTATGGGGACACTGGGGTGTATGTAGAAAATTTGGTATGAATGAGTTTGTCGGACTGAGGACACGGCTCATTATACTTTCCGGAACAGGAAGGTGTTGAGATGGGGCATTATTATGCTAACCAGGTTCAGATTAATTTTTTTCTAACTTCTAGCTTTTCTCATGGTTTTTCTGTCTTGTATTCTTCAATTTCTGTTCCAGTTGCTATTTTCGTATTGGTATCTCTTTTGTTTTGTCTAGTTTTCACTGACCCAGGAATGCACTGGTATCAAGTGTAGTACTTCTCAATATCCTCCAACAACAGCGAATTCACAGGCTTCCACCCCAATTCTTTCTGAGTTACTTCACTCAGTGCCGACACATCCATCTGGAAAAATCTCCCCAACCACTGGTAATCTTTCTGGGCCTCCTCACCTCCGACAGATTTGGAAGCGACATTCAACCCTTTGGCGGTCTCGTCAGCAATCTTCTTGAACTCGATACCCTCCTCTCCAACTCCATGGTACACTGATCCAGCCGTGCCCTTCTCCACAACTAGTTTGTACAAGAGAGCAGCATCGGCCAAGTTCACTGCTGGCCACTTGTTCTGTCCATCTCCCACATATGCAGCCGCCCCCAAACTCTTCAGGATGTCGACATAAGTAGGAATAAACCCCTTTCTACCTGGCCCATGGACCGTAAATGGCAATCTAACTACCAGCGACCTAACTCCGACTTCCTTGAGTGCCAAGAGGGTGATTTCCAGACCAACTCTAGGAATATTGACGTTGGTGGATCTATAGGATTCCGTGAGTGTACCAGACACATCAGCATACGAGGCGAAACCCCCTGTTCCAACGAACGCCTTCCCTGTGCCTGCCAATGTTTCACCAATGGCTGTGATGGCCTCCATGTCCACCTGGAGACTCTTTGCGAAGTTGTTGAAGTCGTGGATGAACCCCAAGTGGATGACAGCATCACTCTTGGATGCAGCGGATTTCAACACGTCAATGTCGGTCAAGTCTCCCTCGACCACTTCGACATTTTTGTTAGCAGCCAATTTCGCAGCCGATTCTTGCGACCGGGCAAGTGCTAGTACAGAATGTCCTGCATCAGTAAGAAGAGGAATAACAGCACTACCAATGTATCCAGAGCCTCCGGTGATGAAGATTTTCATAGTTAATAGAATGAGATTGGAAGTTTATTGAAAGGATAGCGCTTAATTGTTGCCCTTTCCAGTTAATTAATAGTGGTTTGGGGTGGCGGTGCTCACGGCAATACCGGCTTTTAAAATCTCGCGAAGCACCACATTGAGTAAACTCCGAGACATCATTGTGAAATCCAACAATGTTGATGTCAGCAAAAAATTATTAGGTGGACGGGCATTTCGGGTCTAGAAACTCGGGAATTCGGATCCAGAAACGGACCGGGCAAAACTCGGATTGAGTAATTTCCCGAAAGTGAAGACAATTCATGTGCTAAGAACGATTTTCGAGGTCCATATATCGAAAGGGAAGAATTAAGCAAAGGAATGAACAAGATGGCAGGTCAAAGGTGAATTCGAAGTAGAATTTATCTACTATGCTTACTGAATGACAATACTATTTCCTGGAACCACAGAAAGCAGCCTTTTGGGCTATCCGTGAGTACGCCTTATTATGGTCTGCCTAGCCCATCTAAAATTTCCATTCTCGCTTACTTAAGAAGCAGCATGTAGAGTAGATTCTATAACACGCATGTATACAACCAGAGAAGGCATAGGTGACGAAGAATTGATGAACAGAAATATAATCCAGCAGGACTTCAACTGAGCATTGTTTGACGATTACGTTATTAGAGCACTTCACTTTCGAATGCTAGTTGTTAATATGGCGTAGTACTATGAGATGGATAGGTAGGTTTACACGTTGTGCATAATGGACTAGATTGAATCATCGGAGCTATCAATTCCAAACGCAAACCACTTCAAATCAATTCGAAATCATCAGCTCTCCTTGGAAAATGGACTCATGAATCAATGACGTAACTTGCTAAGGGATCTCCGGTTTGCATTTGTAAGAGTCCACTAAAGCGGCTCCGTTGTAATTACTTAGGGCTCAAAATAGGATTGCGGTCTCGGAGGAAGGAAGTAACGGCTCCTTAAGTGCATACGGATGGAACGCCGGGGTTTTTTTATGGTAGTTGAGGCTATCTCCTATGATTATTGGTTTATATGAATCAAATTTAGACCACACAACTGCAACCGGCAGATTGATTAAGAACCTTAATCAAGGGTTGACAAGATAATGCAAAACGTTCTTACGAGCATGAAAATGACAGGAAATGAATGATAATCTCAGGGAATGCTGCTTACAGCGAACGAGTCTCAGTATACTATCCAACATTTGAACTTTTACTCTTCCAAGTCAGGGCATTCATTCAACATGCATTTCTCTGAAATTGTAAAGCATAGTGGAGAAACTGAACATTAAAGCGATACGTGTTAAGTCGGCAAAAAGAATGATCAGCAAACTTCAGTGAACAGATCAACTATGGTTGGATTTGGGATACACAGAAGTACTAGATTAATGTATAGTTATACAAGAAGAGATGTACGATGTAACATGAGATCAATTAGTGAAGTAACATTGAAATGATTGAAGAATGGCGTCACCGCTACTCAAGAAACTATCTAAAACAGCATCTAATCTTTGTTGTTACGAATCAAGATTCTATATATGATAACTGAAATCTAATTACAATACGTACCTACAACCAGGGGAAATGAAAGCAGAAATCCCTCCAGAAGAAAGCGAAAAATATCCCAAAATTCCAGAAAAAATCGAATCCAACGCATGATCCTAGACTCATATAAATCAGGGACATACAAAAGGCACGCATCCAATGGAGTTCATTGAGCGTAATGAAAGGTTGATCAATAAAAAGATTCGTATCGAGCTTTCGACATTAATGAACTTTTAGGCTCTCAAAATCTTGTCAGAAGATCTTATTAATATCGATAAGCATAAATTTGTACACATTTTCAATTGGAAACTTCCTCCTGAGCCACTATCCGTGATTGAATTTCCATAATTTCAGTACTATATAGTCAAGCTTTCAAATGCAACATAAGCGACTCCGTGGCCAAGCTGGCTAAGGCGTAAGACTGTTAATCTTGAGATCGTGAGTTCGATCCTCACCGGGGTCGTTATTTTTTCTCACTTTTGAATGACTACCCAGAATCATTCTTCTTTATTATTTGCCATTTCTTTTCTTTTCTTTTTTTCGTCGTTTAGTAAAATATCATTGTTTCCTTTCCTCAGCCTTGCAGTTTTCTTGCGAACGAGTAATGTAAGAGCCATCTGCAAGAAATTAGATCTTTCGTTTCGTTTTCTCGCTTAGGACTTTCCATTTCTGGCTTACGTTTTGATAATTAAAGACCGCTCGGCTATCCTTATCTTCAACAGATTTATCTCCTTGCCTCTATGTTCTGCAGCCGCATTGCTCTCATTCTGTCGGATGAACTAATCTCGATGGAATCGAGCCTATCAGCAAATACCATTATTTCTTTTTTTTTTTTTTGTCAAATACGCTTAATTAAAGGTCTATAGACATCAAACTATAATTAAACTTTGGATGATGGGCGGTCTACCAGGGAGGTATACTTTTTTTCTATTTTCTTTTCCTTATCAAATGTATGTTATCTCATAGAAACTGTGCAATGGTTCCTTCAATACACAACTAAATCAATTCTTCTTCTTCAATCAATTTTTCTTCTTCAATCAATTCTTCTTCTTCTTGCAAACATCTAAATTCTGGCTATCACTGTAGACATTGTTCTTCTTCAAAAAGGACCCAGGATAAATTTCAGGAAACTCCTTGATGTAGTCAAAGAACTTCCATTCCCGCCCTGACCAGTTGTCATCGATCAACCGAGTTCCCTTTCCCTGGAGGGCCAGGGCAACTTGCTCATTTTCTTGCCAAACTCTAAACACATTTCCACCCATCAACATAGCAATTTGCTCATCTGAGGCATCTGAACGCTCCATAACTCTCATAATCAAATCTGGATACTTGGAAACATCCTCTAAACCTTTGGGGCCCTCGGGAATTCCATCGAAATCAGATCCAAGCCCAACATGCTCCCAGCCAATAAAATTGGCAATGTGTAAGATATGCTCTACGGCATCTTCAATGGTTGCGGACTTATCCTCGGCAGTGTAGATAAAGGCTGGGTAGAAATTGACACAAACCACGCCCCGATTCTCCTTAACAAGAAGCAAAATGTCGTCAGGAACATTTCTGGGGTGTGGAGTGATAGAATATGCCGAAGAGTGGGAGAACATCACTGGTGATTGGGTAACCTCCAATGCATCTCTCATGGTTTTCACACTGACATGGGAAAGATCCACCATCATGCCCAATCGGTTCATTTCCCGAACACATTGCCGGCCATAGTCGGACAATCCATTGTCAGGAAGCCCTCCCGATACAGAGGAAGCTGCAGTAGCAAAGGGATTGTCACAGTTGTGGGTGAGGGTGATGTATCTCACTCCAAGCTCAAAATATTGTCTCAATACGGCCAACGAGGTATCCACCTGGTGCAACCCTTCCACGCCCATAGCAACTGCCATCTTGCCATCATTTTTGAACGCATTCATTGCTTCAGACGACGTAGTAGCGTAAGTAAAGTCGTTAGAAAAGTTCTGGGCCAATCTGCGCACATAATCAATCTGCTCCACGGTATCTCTCACCACCGTGGTGGGCTTATTGAAGTCCTGGTACAACGGATCATCATCCTTGCACTCGATAAAACAACTGAAAAATTGCAAACCAATGCCTCCCTTTCTGAGCTTTACCAAGTCCGTATGACATGTAAGGCCTGTCTCAAAGGTAAATTCGTTATCGTTATCAGTTTCATAGTGGAGCTGAGACCGCACTAAGTATGGGAAGTCATTGTGGGTGTCCACGATGGGGACCACTTGACGGAGTTCCAGAAAGCGTTGGGCTGGGGTCTTGTGTGTCATTGAGAAAGAAGGCGGGGATATTTTTTTTTCATTTTTTGAATCATTAGGTTTTCTCCGCTATTAAGTCTCCAACGAATTCCGTGTTTCCTGTCCACATTAGGAAGGTGGTAGGCGAGGTCATCACCAATCGAGTAACGAGCACCCGAACTGATAAGACCAGAGAACCATATAATGGCCGCAAATCTCAACTAGATTGAAGATCCAACTTTTAACTTCTCTTCTATAATGGCAGAAAAGGAAACAGTTGATGTTCTGGTATCGCTGCTGTCGCAAGCAGTCAGACACAAGTTTGACCCATCTACGGGTATCAAGAGAGGTCTCAAGACCAGACACATCTCGATGATGGCACTTGCAGGTATTATTGGCCCCGGTGTTTTCATTGGAATGGGATCTGCTCTTCACGCTGGTGGACCCGTTGGGTTGATTGCTGGTTTTGCTATTGTCGGTATTCTTGTCATGATCATGATGTTCTGTATTGGAGAATTGAACAGTGTATACGATTTCAACTTCAACGCACATGCCTCTAGATGGGTTGACCCTGCGTTTGGAGCTACGTTGGGCTGGTACTACGTTTTCTTGTGGGTGTGTAACATTATTGCTGAGTATGTGTCGGTGATTTCAGTGTTGAGCTTCTTCAACAAGAATGTGCCACTTTACGCATTCTACTTGATTTTGTGGGCGGGTTTCTCCGTCTACCAGATGTTTGGTGTCGATGTGTTTGGAGAGGTCGAGTACGTTCTTGCCTTTGTCAAGTTGCTTTTCATCTCCGGCTTCTACCTCTTCAGTATCATCTATGCTAGTGGAGGAATTAAGGACCACAACCCAGGAAACCCATTCAAGAACTTCCCATTGAACGGCGGGTTCAAAGGTATTGCTAACTCCTTTGTCTATGCTGGTGTTTTCTACACTGGTATCGAGAGTTTGTCGGTGACGTTCTCCGAGCTGAAGAACGTTAGATCGGCCGTGAAGAATGCTGTGAGACAGGCGGTGGTGCGTATTTTCTACGTCTACTTCGGTATCTCCATCTCCTACGGTATCAGCGTGGCTTACAACGACCCAGGATTGTCTGGATCCAACAGAACCATGAGATCTCCTATGACTATTGCGTTGGTGAATGCTGGTTGGAAGAATGCCGGTTACTACGTTTCCACCGTCGTCTTCATCACCGCTCTCTCCTCCATCAATAGTGCAATCTACTTTGCTGCTAGATGTCTCAAGAGATTGTCTGACGACGGTTACGCTCCTAGTGTGTTCTCCAAGGTGACCAAACAAGGTGTTCCATGGGTTGCTACTCAGGTCGTCCACTTGTTTGGATTTCTTTCTCTTCTTTCGATCACCAGCAGCTCCGCTGTGGCTTATGGATACATTGTCAACTTGGCCGGTGTTTGCGCCTTCATTGTGTGGACTGGTATCGTGTTTTCCCACTACAGATTCCGTACTGGCTGGTACATTCAGGGCAAAACCGACGAAGATCTTCCATACAAGTCGCCATTGTACCCATACACCAACTACGTTGGTATTGTGTTGGGTATAGTGTTGACGTTGGTGCAAGGCTGGTCCGTGTTCAAGCCATTTGCTGCTGGCGAATTCGTTGATGTTTACATCATGTTGCCATTGTTTTTCATCTTCTGGGTTGGCTTTAGATTCTACTTGAAGAGTTCCTGGGTCAAGTATGAGGATATGGACTTTGAGTCCAACCGCCAGGAGACAGAGGGAATTTACCCTGACAAGTCAAGCACTTCGGAAGCCAGTCAGAAAGAACCAAAGCAGTCTTTCATCAAAAACATCTGGAACAGTGTCTAGCCCTCTAATTAGTATATTCGAATATCAATTTATCTCCAAGAATTAAATACAAATTCTCCCCTATTTCAACCTAAGACAATCTCAGCTTATCTTCCAGCGTTCAACCTCCACCCAAATCTTTTCGTGATGTTGAACCAGTCAACACACAAGGAACCACCAGCATTGGCTTTCCACACTTCCTTTAAAACCAGCCTCACCTTGATCAAGTTGTCAAACTCGTGCATTCCCACAATATAGTCAATCTTGCGCAACACTTCATCTCGGTCGCTCTGCTTTACAGAGCTAATACCTCCGATCAACAACGGAAAACTCAACGACAGGACCAAAGGAGTATCGATCAACGCATCCAAGCACTCGTGAATCTTTCGAACTGTTAGTTGCACCTCAGGGATCAAAGGAGGAAGTCTACGAAGCGAGTGCTTAATGTAGAGTTGAATAACCATCTGATACAAAGCAAACATTGTGTAGTGGTTATCGATCACATCATTTTCTGACAACTCTTTGAAGTCTGACGGGTGTATCGAGGCATTTTCGACTTTCTCTTCAAGCTCCTTCACCCTGGTGAGGATATCATTGTGAAGTTCCCAATTATCTTCATCGACTTCACATGATGGGATTTTCTTGGACTCAACTATCAAGTTGATGACATCTCCAAGAATTAAAACTAGCGGACGGATACATCCTTGCATGGAGTCGATGGAATCGGCACCATCCATATAGAAAACGTCATAATACTGCTCAACAGGATAGTAGGTGCCGTTTAAATTAGACTGCGAAGCCAAAATGTCAAAATAGGCAAAATTCTGGGCCAAGATCTTCCCCTCGTGCGAATAATTGGACAATACCTTGAAGCCACCCATACTGTTGAGAAGGTTGTAGCTACGACACAAGTACCATGACCATTCGTCAGTATCACCGACCGAGATCTCCATACACATCAAAATAGCATAGCAAAATAAAAACAGAATCAACTCCTGAGGATTTGTACTGTCTCTTGTGGCAAGAATACGCAACAGTCTCTTTGCAAACTCACTGCCAGCAGTGCACGAGTTGATGGAAATGGGAGTCTTTGCCGTATGTCTCTCTTTCATGATCTTCCCCCACCCCAAAAGACAAAGTAAAACAGCCAGATCAGTGAGACTGAGCTGAAGCGTCGTCCGAAGAAATGTGTTGATTTTGTGGGGGACAATGGAGAATCGCTCACACACATTATTGAAGAAATAATCAAAGAAATCTGATTCCTCCCTCGACATAGTGAGAGATATTGGTGAGGGAGGAGAAGAAATCAATGGGAAAAATTCCGGAGACAATGGAAGAGTCTGTGACTCGAAATTCCGAAAAATATCAAACGCTTGCAACTGAGCCAACTCCTCGAAAGAAAAGGGAGAAATGGATTCAGTGGTTGGCTTCTGGTACACCTCCAAAGCTTTTGAATTGTCTGAGGACTGGCGAGGAGCGTTGTGAGCCTGAAACGACTCCATATTACTGACTTGGAAGCGAATCTTCGGCTTCTTTCTTCTCGTAAGATCGGGCCATCGGCAATCTACACCTTTCCTTTGGCAAGCCTTACACGAAGGTTTTATCTCGTCACATTTGATTCTGCAAAGTTAGTTTGAACTTCAAAGATGCAAGTAAGGAACATACTTTCTAGATCTACAAACCACACATCCCTTTCGGGAACGAGTTGACAGACGACTCTTCATCTAGACAGAAATAGATTAGCGAGATGAGGCTTAAGATAATGAACGGCTTGAGCAAGTGGATGTGTGCAGTCGCTGACACAAGATAGTGAATGGGGAAAAATAGAAAGGAGGGAAAAAAAAGCAGAATTATCATCATTTTTTTGGATTTTGTCGACATTTCTGCCATCGTTTCACGATTACATTCTGAGTGAAAGGAAGGTGTGGGTTTCGACACGGAACATAAGCAAGCTAATCTAGATTGCGGAGTCTAGAAATGAATACTGGGTATCTAAAAAAGAAATTACTGTCAGAAAGGCAAGTACGTTTATTTGTTTGTGCAAGTAGAAATACACAAGGATTGAGCAATGTCATAGATTTTAGAATAAAAAAATGAAGGACCAACTCTCTCTCTCTCTCATCAAAGTTTGCTCTGACCCAATGCCAACTTCACTGCCTTGTCGGCCATTCCTAATCCTGACTGGTAGCCACATCCTCCAGCACCATAATTGTGGATCAACACCTTCCCATCCACAATTTCCTTTTCAATTCTCACACCTCCATGTCTGCTAGGACGTAACCCCGCAACAACCCTCACGATTTCCAAATCTTCTACTCGAGATCCGTGAGGATTTTCCTCCAAGATCTTTGGCAAAAGCTTGGTGGTTCTCTTGAGAATATCTTCGGTTTGCTCGGCAAGGGTGTCGGAGCTCCAATCATGCTTTTGGAGAAATCCTCCGAGAATCAACTGATCGTGCGAGTATGGTCTCTTGATAATGTAGGTGGCATAGTTGTCGCCCCATCTGGCCATATTCTCGTTGATGTGTGGTGCTTTGACAACTACCACTTGGCCCCTCGTAGGATAAACATTGGGGTCCTGGACTCCACCTAGGAACCGTGCACCGTTTCCAGTACAATTGAAGACGTACTTCGTGCCTGGGCCAAATGCCTGGGTGATGTGAGTCAACTTCTTGCGTTGAAATGAAACGTTTTTGGAAACTAGAAATTTCTGGACATTCTTCAAGAATTTGGGACAGTTGAAGTTCCAGGTGGTGAACCGCATTCCATATTTAGCACCTACTGGCAATTCCTCAGGAGAAAACTCCCGGTAGTCCTTGAGATACTGCTTCAACTTATTGATCTTCGTCATTTTCTTGTTATCCCATATTTCTGTGGCAGGAAGCATGTCCAACCCACACAGAGGACCGCCCAAGAGTTTTTGCAACTTTGGCAAGTTCTCATAGGTGTGCTTGTCGAATTTCAACGAGTCGGGATCGTCTCCAGAAATTCCAGAGAAGTTTCCTCCGGCATAAGGCGAAGTATAGTTGATTGACTCGTCGCCAGGCAAATAATCAGCAATAACACTAATGGAATCGCCTGGTACTCCAGCCTCTAGGAGCTTGTATCCAGTATACAAACCGATAATACCAGAACTGTTGTTAGTGGAAAACTTGGGAGAAAACTATGAATGGAGACATACCCAACAATAATGTATTCAGACATGGTTAATTTGAGGATGATGAGGTCCAAGAGTAGGGAATGGTGGTATATTTATACGGAGATTAATTAGCGGTGGACAGTCATATTGGCTCCGGGAATTGATCTCCTGAGGATCAGACAATCTCGCTTAACACCTTCCTAATTGGGCAAGTGGGCAGCGACAAAGCGAATAGTACGATATAGACAAAACATTGACTTGCTGGAGAAGGAAAAGAGGTAAATGAAACTGTTGGGGATTTTCTACGATTCTAGATTTTTATGTATTTCGAGAATTAGAGACCTACAGGTATAAATTTGCTTTGAGAACCCGCGAGGCGCGAGAGGCTGCAAAATATAATGAACAGAAGTGAGAACCTTCTGATTTCTTTTGACAAATCAAACATCATACATAACCAGCTAGATATTTAATACCACAATGCAGAGGGGAAGGTTTTGAAAACCCCGTTCCCATGCTAATTTCCCGAATTAAGCACCTGTGGGGTTTATCTCTATATGCAATCCCATCTTCAAATTATTTGGAGTCAAGTGAATGACAAAATTGACACTTTCTCAAGTAAACCTTCCATTCCCGATTGTATTACAAACTTGAGACTGTGATTATTACAAAACAACTTACTTTTAAGCCCCAGCTGCCATTCCCATTCATCAACCGGGGTTTAAAATCCGAGCCCTCCGTCATATAGAACCTTGTCGCTTCTCGCAGGATTGTTGGTAAAAGCAATCTCTGTAGAATAATGTCTTTTTTTTTTGTTTTTCTCAATTTTCTGCATTTTTTTGTATTTTTTTCGATATTTGGGGTGGTTTGCGAAGTACCTATCTCTTTCTCGGAGGAGCCGTGGAAGGAAAAATCTTCAGGGGATTGATCTTGGTCTGATTCAGACGCCAGGTGCATATCTGTATCTTCTGCGAAATCACTGGAGTGGACACTGCCATCCTCATCTTGAGGCAAACGGGGATCGTGGATGGTCCCAACGCCAGGGGGATCGTCAGGTGGCGGTCGGTTGGAATCAATGTCTTGGTGAGAAAAAGACATTACTATTTTTTTATTTTTTAAGAATGGTAAATCTCTTTGTATAGCGTGTCATCTTTATGCAAGGACAATGCTAATCTTCTCTGTATGGTTAAAAATGACAAATGTACTACCGTGAACGATAGTACAGAATTGCCGGTCGTATGTTATATTCAAACACTCACTGTATTAGGAAAAATGTAGTGTAATTGATTGTTATACCGAACAGAATTTGAATGTAAATGTTTCTATTCATGCTATTGTTTATTGTGCTTTTGAATAATGGTTCTATGGGTGCTGTTGACTTTTTGGTGCTCTTATTATTTTTTCTTGGTTCATGCCATTTCGCACCCAACCTTTGATTCCTTCGTTAACCCATATGTAATACATTGTGCACCAATCAGTGTCTTTGTTCTTTTTAATGCTCCTTTTGCTTGTTTGTCCCGTCGGCCCGCCGACTGTATCCAGTCCGCCGTCTGACTACTTAAAGATGTTTTCTTGTTGAGCATATACACTCTTCGTATGTGTGATATGCAGACTTATGAGAACCGGTCTTGAGGAACAAGGTGAGAGTGACCTAGTGGAGAAAGGTGACTTTACAAGTGTGGAGAAAGTGGAGATATAGTGGAGAATAGGTGACCACTATCTCCAAGTTAAGCTTACGAAGGTTGCTATCAAGTATATGAATACAATGACATGCGGAGGCATGGTCACTTGGTATCTCATTATAAAGTTATGTAAGTGACCAAGTTATATCATTATGTTCTTCTAAATTACTATAAAATTGGGGTTTTCTGCCAGTCTTTGACAAGGATCTAAGTTTTACTGAAGAGACTATAAGGCTTTCCCTAACTGAGAGTATTATACATTTCAAATCTTCTCTCATCACTCTGTAATCCTGTATAAGGTACCTGAAATCTTAACATTTCTTCCATACTTTATAGAATCAACTACGCTCTTCGGCTAGAATTCTTCTAATCTAAACTATTACACCATACATCCTAATCCTTCAACTCTTTCTGCAATGTCTCCAACCATCCATACGCCAACTCGTCAAACCAGATCCCACGAGGAAGCAAAATCTCTTCCTTGGTAATTTCTATCGTCTTTCCATCAGTAAACCGCACTCCGTATCTCTTCTCCATCTCTCTTCTATACAACTCGGACTCTGTAGTCTGTGTCCTCTCTAGAGTATCGGCCTTCTCGATGTCTTCTTTGGGTAGCTTTCCCACCTTACCTGAAGTCCACCAAAAGCTAGGATATACTCTGATTACATTACCGGTGACGGCGGCCGTAGAAATCATAAGCACAGACGACACCAATTGTACAGGTAAGTACCACCACCCCATTTCACGAACAGCACTATCTACAGACGGCAAGAGAGCCGAAGCTCCTGCCGGGGGATGCACGCAGTTAAGAACTGTCATCGCTACACTCAGCACGGCCACACTGAGGGCTCCAGAGACATAATAGTGAGCTTGGCCACTCGCGCTCAATGCAAAGAGTCTCTGGATTCCCACACCTATGGTGGCAGAAATGAAATGACCAAACAAAACGTTTCGCGGTTGAGCCAATGGTCCCATGTTGGCATTAAAGCATAGAATAGCTCCAGCTCCATAACTGGCAATGATTCCATGGACATTATGAGCCGTGAACACTGTGTGGGACTGCAATACACCTTCCAACATCAAAAGTCCGCAGAATGTCGCAATAAAGATCTCCAACCATACCCAGTAATCACTGACCGGTTTGGGAGTATGACCACCTAGGAACCGACGCAAAGGCTGAGGTATCTTGGAGACTTGGTTCGATGGGATGTACGGATTGAGCCAATCATCAATGGTGAATCTGAACATGGGCAAAGCAGTATAGAAGTTATATTGTAATATTAAATATCAGAAGATTAGCATAAACGGGGAAATTGGGCCTGTTTTTATAGTTTTGAGGGAATTTTTGATTGGAAGCTGGCCAGACATAACCAAGGGAGTGTCACCCCAATTCTGGTCAGAGTCAGCGAACCACCGAGATCCCTCGCATACATTCTGCTGCACCAGAGCGTAAAAAAACAGCATTGGTAATCACTATGGGCTCTTGGTGCAGGCCATGTCTGTTTCAGCATCCTTGTGCAGAATGATTGGGAACATGCATTTCTTCTAGATTAGTGCAAGTCTTCCAGTCTTTGATTGATGTGTCCGAAAGTTAGTCGATAGGTCAATATCCACCAAAGACTGGACAGTTCTAGTTAAATAATTGGCTTTAGAATGTTTGAGATAGGCGATATATCTCTAGTGTGATTGTCTATCCAAAGGTGTGATCAGTATTGATGTGTTACCCTTGTGACTGAATATAGTGAAGGCTACGTTGCGAAGTGTATTTTTTTTCTCATGAATCAAGATTATATACTATAACAATAACTAATTTCTAAGCAAGGGGCTTGCCTGTGTGATATTCTAGATAACTATATGATTAGGGTTTTATGCCAGTCTTTCACTACTATCTAATATTCTACTATTTTTTTTTTTTACGAATCAAGATTATATATTATAACTATTAACTAATTACTTATTACAACATATAACTATAACCAGGGGAAATGAAAACAAAAACCCCTCCAGAAGAAAGTGAAGAATATTCCAAAAAATCCAAGGAAAATGAAGTAGTGGAAGATTGTGAAAAAGCTGGCACCGCTAATCGAAATTAGCAGCTATCTATACTGCAGAGTATAAAACCGTATCCAATGCTTCAATGCGGTCTCGTCAAGCTCTGTGAGGGCATCCGAAGGATACGCAACCCAACGGGTTCGTCGAGCGTAATTGAGTCGTTTTGGACAATAAAAAGATACTTATCAAGCTGCAGATAGTTAAAGCTAATTGCTGGCTTTGAAGAATAGCGTCCCATTTTTTTTTCTTTTTTTTTTACGAATCAAGATTATATATTATAACTAATAACTAATTACTTATTACAACATATAACTATAACCAGGGGAAATGAAAACAAAAAACCCCTCCAGAAGAAAGTGAAGAATATTCCAAAAAATCCAGGAAAAATGAAGAAGTGGAAGAAGGTGAAAAAGCTTGAACCGCTAAACGAAATTAGCAGCTATCTATACTGCAGCGTATAAAACCGTATCCAATGCATCAATGCGGTCTCGTCAAGCTCTGGGAGGGCATCCGAAGGATACGCAACCCAACGAGATCGTCGAGCGTAATTGAGACGTTGGACAATAAAAAGATACTTATCAAGCTGCAGATAGTTAAAGCTAATTGTTGGCTTTGAAGAATAGCGGCCCACCTCCCACCACTACATTTAAGTTTACTAGAGAGACTACAAGTGAATGACAAAATTGACACTTTCTCAAGTAAACCTTCCATTCCAGATTGTATTACAAACTTGAGACTGTGATTATTACAAAACAACTTACTTTTAGGCCCCAGCTGCCATTCCCATTCATCAACCGGGGGGTTTAAAATCCTTTTTTTTTTTAAAATAGCTGTCGATTAACTGTAAGCTAACTAAGTCTTTTTTTTAAAAAATAACCGAGCCCCTCCGTCATATAGAATCTTATCGCTTTTTGCAGGATTGTTGGTCAATAGACCAATGGTTAACCTTTCTCGCGGCATGCCGCAAGTACCCGTCCTCTAAGCCTAGCGCGAGTCTCGTGCGCGGCAGGACTTGTCCAAAACGGGTGGGAAATTCGGTGGTTCTCTCCATCCACCTCTTCGGAGGAAAATATGCTCTTGAGAGCATCCTGAGCGTAGAAATTTACGCTGGGCGTCGCCATCAGAAATCAAGCAGTAATGCATGGGAGGCGGTGCGGATGGTTGGTCTTTCATTGTGAGGAAAGGCTGTTGAGTGCAATTTGCGGCCATGGCACCCGATACCGATCATTGTCGAGAGTTAGGTTTCTTTTTATGGTGCTTTTTATGGTGAAGGGTTAAGAGATGGGAATCTTGGGGACTGAAAAAAACATCGATGGTTTGTGGATGTGTAGATTATGGTCTCTATCTGGGCTCTGACGATCTTGTTTTTGGGGTGAAACATAATATTGTAGTTGATTGCGAGCCAATGAACAACAACGGCCAGCGGAAGAAATGATAACGCCTCATTAATCAAAGAAAAATATGAAGATTCCAAATCCCAAATTCTTATAGAAACGAAGAATTGAATCATTGCAGTAAGGAAAATCGCTGAACAGAGTAATTATAGGAGTCCCGAAATCAATAGTGTTTGTACTGCAGCAGATCATGAGGCATGCCTAACACACCAATGCATGCCAACGCATATATTCATTTCCAGGAAATATAAATTGTATTCACTTTCCTTCAATCTCCATCGCTTTTGAGTTTTCCGTTTTCTCCCTCATTTACTCCGTTTCTTGCCTGGCCCCATTCCTCCCACCTCCATGTTTCTCTCGCTTACATGCAAGCCCAAATTTCTACACCGCCAACTACATTTCGTCATGATCGTGGCCAGCATTCGGCGCATTTTTACGTCGTTTCGCACCGAAGAGGAAGAACGGGCATATTCACGCAATGCCTTTTTCAATCTTCTTGGCTTCTTGGGCTCGTGCGTGATGTTTTCGTTTGTTGCTCAAAAGCTTTCCAAGCACAGTTAGCACACGAACCTCCACTGGTAACTTACATATTTTAAGCAATCATAGGCAAAGGGAAACATACTGGTACCACTCATAGGTTGAGTACGTCATTTACATTACCATATATACAGTGGTCTAATATACAAGAGGGTCTAATCTCTCAACAATATCTCCTTGGCCATCTCGTAGGCTGTCCACGAGATCGCAGTGGACGGCACGTTGAAGATGATTCTGGGCCTCAAGCCTCGCCCAAATGCACCCATGCCTCCCTGTCTATACAACGCCTTGGCGGCACTGAAGAAGCCGTTAACACTCCGCATTGTCTCGTTGTTGGAAATTCCTCGGGTCTGCAACGCCGTCTTGATGCAGTCCAATGGATTGGTCAAGGCAGCAGCAATTCCTCCAGCAATGGCGCCCGACACACAGTGGTAGTATGGATTGTAGGTGTTGTCTGGGTTCAAGATGGATGACAGATATTCGTAGAAGCCGAAGTTCAACGCTGCGAACGGGATGTTGGTGAACAACGTTGTGGGGTAGGAGATGTAGAATGCACTCAAGCCCTCTCGACGGTAGATGGAACCAGCAGTTCGGAATAGTTTGACGGATTTGGAACTAGAAGCGTTGGTCACTTTGGAGGTATTCGTGGATGCGGTGGCCCCTTGCAGGGAAATCTTGTCTCCAACTTGCATCCTCTGCTTAAGGACATCAAACGGAGTCATCAAGGCGTCGGAGGCCACGGTGGCGGCAATTCCAGCTCCGGAAGCAATCAACGGATGACTCTCATCGGTGACGATTTTGTTGCTGTTAGATCCCGTAGTCCGATTCACCAACATGGTCTTGGTGGCCTCGAAAACCGAAAAGTACACGGCATGAGCAGGCCCGGCGCCGACAACAACCGACGACACGCCTCGCCACAAGGCATAGGCACCCTCGGTCGAGGAGATTCGGCTAATAGACAGAATCACCGAGGTGGCAGGGTTTCCCGAGGCAACCATCTGCATTCTGGTTTTGATAGAGTCGATTGGGTACATCACAGTGTGCTCCATGATTCCGGCGAAAGCGCCGGCAGAAAGATGGGCAACGATGCTGGCATCTTCAGGAAGCGCCTCGTAGTCCACCTCGAGCGGCTCGGTGGAGATGAAGTGGGGGTGGTCCGCCATTATGGGAAGAAATATTTATGGGAATAAGGGCCAGAGCAACCGAATAGCAGGTGGTGGCGATGACAGTTCGAATTGGGTGGGGTGGGGCGCCAAAACAAAGGAAAGGATATGACAAGCGTTGTCGAAGGATAAAGACCCAATGTAGTTGCGTCAGAATGATGATCCCGGGAGATGGAGGAGTCAATATTAGTCGTGGTAAGATGGTTAATTGGCACGAGAATTTTTCAGACTGCGACCTGCATGGTGCCAAGGAAGTCGAGAGCAGAACCCACCGAGATAGCGGCGGGAATGGGGGTTGAGAGGAGAAAAGAGGGGGTGTTGGAAATATTGTTGAGGAAAAGTGAGTTTGGGTTTGTAAACAATCAACATTTGTGGCTAGCACGGAGTTTTTTTGGGAAGGTAGCCACTGGAGATGTATACTTGTCTGCAGTACAACTTATCTCCATGTAATCCATATTTTTCGGTGCGACGTCTGCTCCGACCCCGGAGCGAGAACAGACACCCGTACATCTTATCTGGAAGATCAGAGTTAATTGACGAGACATTTATAGTGGGCAGTTGGTATTTGAATATTTAAGATGTGAAGGAGGTACAGTGGGAGTAGAGAGATTGAGGAGGCCCTTCCCTGGGATTTCCGTGGGATTTCCGTGGGATTTCCGTGGGATTTCCGTGGTTTTTCCATCTATGTGATATGTGCGACTAGTGAATATTGCGTCTAGCGAGTGGTTAAGGTCATGAGACGACTTTGAAAATCTAAGGATAGGAAGTACACTTAAAATACGAAACACATATTAGAACACACAGAAAATAGAACACACGCAAGACTATCACGAAAACTACAAACAAAACTCAATACCTTCCGGCAACATCCTACACCCTCTACATCTCAAATCAACCTCATGGTATCTTGATCCAGTGATTGTTAACTTTATTAAACTCATGTACATGCAACCACTTAAACCATTGGAGAATGGCCAAAGTCAATCCCGCTCTGCTCAGGGACAATCGTCTTCATCTTACCGGTGGTAATGTACTGGTAAATGTTGTCCACAACCCACACCTCCAAGTTTCTCAATGCCTGGTAGGTGAAAGTTCCCATGTGAGGCAACGACACCACGTTAGGCAAGTTGTACAACTCAGGAGACACCTCTGGCTCCTTCTCAAACACGTCGGAAGCCAATGCACCAATCTTTCCGGACTTCAATTGTTTGGTGATTTCAGCCTCATCGATCACAGCACCTCTAGCAGTGTTGACAATAACCACGCCTTCCTTCATCTTGGCGAAGCTCTCGGCGTTAAGCAAGTGATGGGTGTGCTTGTTCAATGGCACACTGACCATGATGACGTCACTCTGGGCCAAGAGGTCGTCGTAGCTCACGTACTCAGCGTCCTTCTCCAACTCCGGGCTCAATCTCTTTCTGTTGTAGTAGATAATCTTCTCGAATCCAAATGGCTCCAATCTGTCACGAATGGCTCTACCAATTCCACCCATTCCCAAAATACCCACAACCTTTCCCTCGGGATCGTAACCCATTGGGGCACCAGCAATCTTTTCCGTTGGCCATCTTCCTTCCACCATTCTATCGTGGCCAATCTGGAAGTTTCTCATGGCGGCCAATGTCAAGTACACGGCAGTCAAGGCAGTTGGACCCTCCACTGGCTCAGTAACGTTGGACAATTGGATGCCTCTCTTGGTGAGGGGCTCGGTATCAATTTGGTCGTAGCCTGCTCCACAGTGGGAAATCAGGACCAACGATTTTGGCAAAGCAGCAACCAATTCCTCGTCAAAACGCCCGGTTTGACTGAACGACAGGAAGGTTCTGGCGATGTTGGTGATGTCGGAGTACTTTCCGCTCAAGTCTTTAATGAATTCCTCTCTGTCTTTGGACTCACATGGAACGATATCGGCGATCTCAGCCAACTTGTCCCACTCTGGCTTAGAGCTGCCCCATGGGCCGAGCTGAAGAATCTTAGGTCTGCTGACGGTCATTTTTGCTGATGATATGCGACGGACAATGATTTTTTGTAAGGAAATAGTCATAGAGAAATGCTGGGGACACGTTGATTTATATATTGCGCGCCCCCACGGTCAATGTGACAAATGGACCCCCAAGGCTGATGATAGAAATGGCACCCCCACGGACTCCTACCCCTCCCCCACGCGCCCCCGTGCAGCACTAGCGTTCTGTGCCAACGATTCCACTTCAGTGGAGACCAAGAACACCGAGAAACCATCGCTGTTGCCCCACTTTGCACCCATATTCGTTCGTCTGGGTGTGATTTTTGCAAAGCTCATCACTGTTCGATAGGGAAGACCTGCGCATCCTCTAACTCAATTAGGAAATGCTATACGAAGATTAGCGGCCCGCATAGCGTTGGGTGCAATACGCAGCACACGTTGAAACTGCGGAACTGCGCATCATCCAACTCCATTAGGAAACCGTATACGAAGATTAGTGGCCCGTCTCGAGAGCCAGACAGAGTCAACAGAGTAAGAGTCAACAGAATGAGTCAACGGAAAGAGTTAAAAGAGTGGAAATAAACAGAATCTAGTCACAATAGCAAGATAATAGTACTCAAGATAATGGTACTCAAGATAATGGTACTCAAGATAATGGTACTCAATTGAATAATTCTCAATAGGATGGTGCTTGGAGGAATAGTTCTCGAAACTGCTATCAATAGCTGTCACCAGTGCTCTAAGCACAGAACTCAAAATCACAGTATGCAAGAGAAGTGTACTCAAGAGCATGGAAGTCAAACTAGCACGGCTGGAGCATATCCTACATCCTAGAATACAAGAGAAGAGTAACTCGAGAGATTGCAGCAGCCACAAGAGAAAGCAATCAAACGAAGTACTCCACACAAATAACAAGTGATAAATCAATATTAACCTATCTTTGAATAACTTTTGTCAAACGATACTGATCCGCGACTCACCAATTGAATCAATGGCGATATGGCGCGCATCATCACATAATAAGATGAGATCCACGGTACTTGAACGAGTCGCTCACCTTGGTGGACGAAACAGTCAAGTCCGATGGTGGCTCTCTCTCAGGGAAACCATCGAAACTCTTTGCATAAGTGGCAACAGAGTGTGCAATCAACTTGGTGTTAATCACCCATGCCTCATAGTCTGGATTGTCCAAGTTGTCACACAACTGGTGGTAACATGGGTCAAACCACTTGCCGACCTCACCACCAAACTTTTCCTGGCTTTCCTTTGACTTGACGCCCTCGGCACCAGTAGCAATGCCTCCAGCAGGAATTCCAACGTCAATGAATCCAACGTAGTCACTTCTGCCGTCAAATGGCACCAAAGTGTAGTTCAAGCCGTGGCTGACATACCAGTCAATGTAAAGGTCCTTCAAGTCTCCAGAACCGTTAGGGTGGTCCTTGTTGTTGGCGTCATACACCTCGTATTCGTAGTTTGGAGACGCCATCATGTCGTAGTCCATGAAGAGACGCACTTTTTGGTTTTCCTCTGGGGTGAGCGAGTTGGCGTAGGCGTAAGACCCCAAAAGTCCCTCCTCCTCAGCAGCCCACCATGCGAAACGCACGGCATTGTTGACTTTGTACTTCGTCAATTGCTTGGCAACCTCGAGCAAAGAGATGGTTCCAGATCCGTCGTCGTTGATACCTGGACCCTCAGCGACAGAGTCGGAATGGGCTCCCAACGATACCACATTGTCGTGGTCACCGCCTCTGGTCTCGGCAATGACATTGGTGGTCTTGATGTTCTTCACGTACGAGTCCACATACAAGGTGGTCTCGAAAACGTGCTCGGGTTTCTTCTTCAACACGTCAATGTACTTCTGGGCATCCTTGGTACTGATCGACACGGTAGGAACCTCCTTGCCGGTAGGCTCACCCAAAGTTCCGTGCAATGGAGCGTCTTTGTCGTAAATAATAACGCCGACAGCGCCCGCCTTACCAGCATTGATGGACTTGTCACCAAACGCACATTGGCCTCTTTCCACCAACACAATATTTCCAGCAGTCAAGTTAGCAGGGAAGTCGCCAGCCTCGCAACCGTAGTTAGCAGCCAATACCAAGTTTCCATGCACTGGCTTACCTTTTGGAGTTGGAGGGGTCAATGCCAATGCCAGCAACAGTTTGGGCTGTTCTCCGTCAATCAAAAGCGAATACGACTTGACTCTGCCGTCCACGGCCTTGAAGTGCTGCACCTCAAACGAGTAGTAGCCGGCCATTTTCTCCAACTCCGATAAAATGTAGTTGACGGTTCCCCAGTGGCCAGGAGACCCGATAACTCTGGTTGGGTGTCCGTACTGACGGATAGAAGCCTGCGAGATGTTGAAGAGTTTCTCGGCTCTCTCCTTCAAGGCGTCGGCAGTAATTGACTCTTGCAATTTCTCCGTGTCGACCAATGGCTTGCCCCAAGGAGGCCATGGGAAGTTCTGTCCTTGTGAGTCACCGGAAATGGCGACGATGTTCTCCACATCTTTCAAGTCCTTGAGCGAGCCTAAAACGGATTGGCCGGTGCCAATGGGGAAGGCGCTGACAGCAGCAGCAAGAGCGAGTGTAGAAGCCACCGAAAACTTCATTGTTTTGCTGGATGGTTTCTGTGGTGGGATGAATTGAGCGGAAGCTTGTGGCTTCTTATATCTGGTATGGCACACCCGTACACCATAGGCGAGTATCGGCCGATGACTATCGCTAGAAGGGCAAGTTTTGGGCTCGATTGGGATGTGATGGAGCAGACAGGATTGGAAGGTTTTTTAAAATGGTCAACTTGGGTATCCTGTCATTTCTATATTTCTTTGGTGTTTTGATCCTTCGGATTACTTCGCTCTTCAAAGTTCCGACTGAATATTCCCACCTACTGTTGCTGGCTCGGCTGGCTTATCGGACTGCACAATTGCCGTCCGGATCTATAATTATTCCGTTAATTAGACACCAACTGGACCAGCCGATATCGAATTGAGACCGATTCTTCTGTTTACCACTCCAGAAAGACAATGTACAATCCACTGCCTTAAAAATGGAACTGGAAGTGGCCGTCCCGCATGAAGTTACCCATGAAGTCCTGGTTAAAGTGGAAATTTTGTTGACCTCCGAATCCTCCATGTTGTGCTCCGGGATGTCCACCCTGATTTCCAAATCCTCCCTGCTGGGTGTCGCCTCTGTCATACGACTCGCGGCTCTTGGCGTCTGACAATACCTCGTAGGCTTCGTTGATCTCTTGCATCTTGGCTTCTATCTCTTTCTCGCTGAGATCTCCTCCCTTATACTTATCTGGGTGGTACTTCAATGTTTGCGTTCTGTAGCCCTTCTTGATGGTTTTTTCATCTGCATCTCTTGCAATATCCAAGATCTTGTAGTAATCCTTGGAGGTGTCATGCTGGGGCTGTTGTCTCTGCTGTTGTTGTCTCTGACGCTGGTGCTGACGCTGTCTCTGCTGTTGTTGACGGTGGAATTCATGCTGTTGCTGTTGCTGCTGCTTTTGCTGCTCCTGCTGTCTGTGCCTCTCGATCACTGACCAGCGCTCTTTGAAGAAGGCTGTTTTCTGGACATTCTTATTGAACCTCTGCATGAGCTGCTGTGCATCGTTGAACTTTTTCTTTTTCAAGAGCAGATCGACTTGCCCAGCATATTTGGGGAAAAACATATCGTTGTCGTCATGGACCTCATCACAATACTTGCTTTTGAAATTCCCGCTTCTGACCCCCGCTTCGCATGCTAATCTGTTGAGATCGGAAACAAACTTGAGAGGAGAGTTCTTGGCCTCCTGGCCCAACTCTCGCTGCGAAAACACATCTGCTTTCCACATGAGGAAGTCATAGGTGGTCTTGACAGCAGCCGGAAGTTTGTTCAACTCTCTCTTGGCGAGATTTACCGGCGACGACAAGATGGCGTCGATTCGACGGAAATCAAAGTCAAACGAGTCAAGACGATCCTGTGGAAGATCCGTTTGCTCCTCCAGATTGGGATAAAGATAGCCGTTCAAAATTGAGTAGTCCTCCAATAGCTTCAATATCTCCTGAAGTTTCGAAAAAGTCTTCGAAAGCCCACCACATGCACTGAACACATTGTCAATACGCAAACAAGTTTTGGCAATATTCCAACTCTCTTGCACCATCAACTGCGTGAATAGAGCATACTCTGCAAAATCGCTGTAGTGTTGTAAATGCCGCAGAGGCTGTAACTTCAATAATCTCGAGTAGTCCGAGATCACTTCCTTGAATAATACCTGCACTGTCTCATCATCTTTAGCAGCCACTGCCTCTTTGAGTTTCCCCTTGGAGCATTTAAGATGCGCCTCGCAAACAGCAGCATTCGAAGGGGTGATTGGCATAAGATACATCAGAATGGTCTCCAAGCAATCGTCGTTGGACATTGCGTTATTGTCGCCGGACAAGTAACTGGAAACTCGCAGATATGCACCTTCCCATTTTTCCATCTGCAAGAACGTATCCGGGTAGTCTGCACCATCAAATCGTGCTCTAATTTCTGCAAACTTTCCTGCTTCCATCAATACTTGCATGAGCTTGGACGATGCTGGTTTAAGAGTAGGATCTAATTCTAGAGTTCTGGCCAAATCGGTGATTGCCGGCTGGAGCTTGTTCAAACTAAGTTCAACAAGTGCCTTTTTGTAGTAGACTTGAGCAACAACATTGTGGGCAACCTGTTCATTCTTGCCTTCCAAGATATTCTCCAAGTCGCTAATTAAACGGTCGTACTCGCCCAATACGACTAGGTTAGGGCCCTGTGACGAGAGCAAATCTTGGGTCTGGCGAATTCGTAGAAAAATATCGGCATCCTTAGCAAAAACTGCTCCTACTAGAAGCAATAGAGACCACCAGATAAGATTGGTCATGGTAGTTCTAGTGGTTTTCTGAAATTTCGTTTCGTGTACGTGTACATTGGTATTGTGTGTGCAGTACAGTTGTGGTGTTGAGCATGCATATTGATCCCATTAGCATTCTACAGGGCAAATCACTCTTAGTGAACGTGTACTTGGTTTTACAAGAATGGAGATAGGCGATATATCTCTAGTATGATGCCTATCTAGGATTTAGCCGACAAAGGTTATCTATCATAAATCTGTATTAGGAATCAAGCTACGTTGTTATGATAAGAACGCCATCAAGATATAGATAAGGATGTGGCCGTGTGATATTCTAAATATCTATATAATTGGTGTTTATGCCGTACCACTAACTGAATTGACTAATAGAGAATATAAGACTTTCCCTACCTGAGATAGTATACGTTCTAATCTTCTCTCAACAAGCTCCATTCCTGTATAAGGAACATTGAATCTTTAAAAGTGGGAACCAATCCACGGCTGTACACTACAGTTACGGTGAGCAATAAGAACCTTCTTATTCTAGATTTATCACACTCAGCTTCTGATCTTTCGCTTCTTCTCCGTCGAGACTTCCCTCCTCTACTCCATCAATGACTCTCTACGCTCAGATCCTTCTTCATCGTATACTCTATTAAACTACTTGAAGAGCTTGGCCAAAGAAACTGCACCCTCGTCATTCTTCGACATCACCTTCGCCACGGCCAACTCAAAGTCCTCCTGCGTCACATGGATTCTTCTCTCTCTCAATGCGTACATGCCTGCCTCGGTACACACACCCTTGACGTCGGCACCAGAACATCCATTCATCTTCTCAGCAATCTTTCTCAAATTGATGCCACGGGTCAAGTTCATGGACCGCGAGTGGATCTTCAAGATGTCAGTTCTGGCAGTGACGGTGGGGGCCGGGAATTCGATCTTACGGTCGATTCTCCCCGGTCTCAACAACGCAGGGTCCAAAATGTCCAACCGGTTGGTGGCCATGATGATCTTGATGTCCTTGGACGACTCGAAACCGTCCAACTGGTTGAGAAGCTCCAACATGGTTCTCTGCACCTCGGAGTCTCCTCCCAGCGACCCCTCCACTCTGGACGATCCAATGGAATCGATTTCATCCATGAAAATGATGGAGGGCGCATGTTCTCTGGCCATGACGAAAAGCTCCCGCACCATTCTGGAGCCCTCGCCGATGTATTTCTGCACCAACTCCGATCCCGACACTCGGATGAACCGGCAGTCCGTGTGGTGAGCGACCGAACGGGCCAAAAGGGTTTTTCCTGTGCCCGGAGGACCATATAAAATGACTCCCTTGGGCTGGGCAATACCCAAACTTTCAAAAAGTTCAGGGTGTTTGACTGGCAACTCGATCACCTCCTTGATTTCCTTAATCTGCTTATCCAAGCCTCCCACCATGTCGTAGGTGGAATCAGGCACCTTCTCCACCATCATCAACGACACCAACGGGTCGACCTTGTTGGGCAAGATCTTGTGCAAGTCGTAGGAGTCGGATTTGAGACACACTCGCAATGAGGGCGTCAACTTCTTGATGTCGATGTCTTTCGTCACATTGACAATGTATTTACCTTCGGGATGGATCTTCACCAACACCTTTTTCAACCCCATCACCTTGACCACCTCTCCCACGTAGGAGCCCGGCTCTTGGAGAAGCCTCAATTCGTCTTTCAACTGGCGAACCTTGCTGTTCAACTTGTTTCGTTGAGCTTCCAACCGCCTTAAATTCTGGGTGGTGGTCTGGATATTGATTTCTGTGTCTTGGATCTGCTGCTCGAAGTACGGCTTGATGCCTCCTTCGTGGACGTATGGGGCATCGACGGCGGCCATGATGTGATTTGTAGATCGATAGAACTTGTATTAGAATTGATAGTAGTGATTACTTGAGTTTGCCCTCGGTGGGAACCACACGACGTGGATTATCTACAGGAGTTGGAGAAGGTGGAAGAAGGTGGAGATGTTCTGGGAAGGGTTATGCAATGAGAAAGGAGCGAAATACAAAAGAAAGAAAATAGAAGTGGCACTGAATTGGGGGAATTTCTGCACTTTGGCTTTCTGTTTTATCTGATTTTCTGTTGTTTTTCGTCCATCTATTTCCTCCTCATTTATTCGTCTGCACTCACTCACTCACTCTCGCATTACCCTCTGCAGAGGTACTGGTGTACTACTCTCTTCATGAAGCTACTTCCACTTGTATGGTTTCTCTCGTTGACGGTGTGCTTCCAACAGTATTGCAAATGCCAGTGCAATGACCAGGTTCTAGTGGAGAAAATCGAAAAGTGTGGCTTGTGCACAAAGGAATGGTGTTTGGAGCAGAAGGTTGATCTCTGTGAAGACGTTGCTCAGAGCATCGTCATCAGCTGCTTCCAGGTGGAGTCTGTGAAGGAGAAGGTTGTAGTGTTTTTGTTTTTGGTGGCGGTGGCGGGACTTCTAGTGCGGTCGTTTATTCCGTGAAGTGGATGAGCAATTGCTCGATAGGATTGAGTACATATTCGTTCTGTGTGAAGTGTGTCTGACTACAACTAGACTCCAATGGTGGGTTAGGTATTCGTTGAAACATGGGGTTATGAGCTATCAGTTGTGAATTCGACACATCTATCTGAATCATGAGTATACCATTGAACATGCAATTTGAACCTTCTGAAACATCAATGCGAAAATAAATGTGAACCATCAATGCGAAAATGAATCTGAACCATCAATGCGAGAATCAATCTGAACCATCAATTCGAATATGAATGTGAAAAGTTAATCTGAAACTTTAATCTAGGGCCCACAACCGAACTTCGGAGCGTTACCATGGGTTACCATATGGAAGTGTATCTTTATTGCCTGCGGGGTCCACTCGTGGAAATTGGGAGGTTGCATTGTCTAAGTTTTATTCATGCTTGAGTATGGAAGTGACCTTTGGATACCATCCATGCTTTCAGTATGTATCAAGTGGCTGTCACAGATGTCTAGTCTCGAATAGTCATCGAGTGGTCTCCATTGTATCAATTAGTTTGTCTCAACTAGTTTCACAAAGACAATCTCCAATCGCACAGTCTAAACTCCCAGTCTACTCGTCTATTCTAATAATACTGTCACAGTCTCTCAAAATCATCTCACAATCTCTCAAAATTATCTCACAGTCTCTCAAAATTATCTCGCAACCACAAAATCTAATCTCATCTCACTTCTTCCATCTCTTTTGTCCTATTCCTTCTTCCAGGAAACGCTTCTAACAATATGTCACGGCCATACTCTATATTAAGCCGCATATACACCACCCATTCCTCAATCACAACCCACCAATACCTATTGAAAATAAAAAAAAAAATCTCCAATTTTCATCCTTCACTTGCGTAAATACAAATCATCCCTCATATTTCTCTCATCCCCCTATTTCTCCCTTCCTCCTATTTCTCCCATCCCCCATTACTCCCCTTCGTCCTATTCTTACTTCCTATTTTTTAACTATGTCCCCATAGTTAGCAATCGCGACTTGCCTCCTCAACACCAAACCTCCACTCCCTCTACCAAATCACCCACAACGAAAACTAAAATCAAAAAAAATAAAAAATCAATCTAAAAACCCTCTCTAACCAACTCGCCACCCTCCGCCAACTCCCCTCCTCCCCTCCCACTATTTCTCCCAAGGTCGTGGCAGGCACACAAGCAGTCCTGAAAAATTTTTACTAGGAACACTTTTTTCTTTCTCCAGAAACTCCTTTTCTCGTTAGAAAACACCCCGTCTCACACCCACGAGACCTTTTGTTCGGCCATTGACTCTCCCGCAGTTAGTTATTCACTTAATTAATTGCCTCCTAGGTCCCTTTCGCCAACAATCCTGGAGTTACCGCCGTTAGTTCCCTTTGAAGATCAGATCAAGTGGCAACCAGTTTATCCACCTTTGATCCCGCCACAAATGGCCGAAAAAACCGAAGGTCTGCAGGACCACCCCCAGGGGCTGTCTCCGCAACCCCAGTCTCCCGTACCGGTGCCCGCAGCCGCTTCTTACCAGCAAAGCTTCCATCCTCAGGGGCACCACGGAAAACCTTACAACAAACACAACCCCCAAAGCCATGGTGGCAACGCTGGTCACCCTGGCGCTTCAGGCTACTCCGCCAACTCGGGCTACGCCTCTCACAATGGTCAAAGACAGAATTTCCTGGGAAATCAGAAGCACTACAACAATAGCAAGCGCAACAACTACAACCAGAAGATAAATAACCACAACGCCCAGTTCAGTGGCTACCCTTACCCGGCCAACGTGTACCCCAACGGCGGATACTACATCCCATACCCTTACCCTCAGGGGATGGTTCCCGGCATGCCAAGCTATAACCCGCAGCTGCCTCAGCAGATGCAGATGGCTTTACAGCAGTACCCTGGCATGACGTCGCCGGGAAGCTCGAAGATTAAAATCACAGACAAGGACGGAAATGAGGTGGAGTTGGATACAAATGCTTCTGCTACAAGTCTGGCCTCTACAACTCCGGTCCCCGTGCATGCTCAGATGGTTTCTGGTGGAGGATTCGCCGTCGCCGCCGCCGCCGCCGACCCTGGGTCTTCGCCTGTTGCTTCTGCCGCTTCTCCTTCCGCTACTCCTGCTTCAGCACCAGCAGCTTCGGTCGCCAGTAAGAACAATGCTGCTGAAGAGTTCAGAAGAAAGATTGTGGAGAAAGCTAAGCTTGCCCAAAAGAAGAAGGAAGAAGAGAAGGCTGCTGCTGCTGCCAAGGCGGCCGCCGAAGCCCAGCAAAAGGTGGCCGCATCTGCTCCAGTGGTTGAGGCTAAGCCAGCTGAAATTGAAATTCCAGCAACTCCAGCAACTCCAGCAACTCCAGCAACTCCAGAAACTCCAGCAACTCCAGCCGAGCAACCAATTAAGCATGAGGAAAAGATCGAAGAATCTCACCCGGTTGCTCCTGAGGAGCCCGTTGAGACCAAACTGCCAGTTCAGAATGTCGAGCCAGAAAAGACTGCCCAGGAACCTGCTGAGGTGGCCGAGCCAGCTAAATCAGAGGAGCCAACCGTACAGGAATCCGAGCCAGTCAAGGCTGTTGAGGCTGCTGATGAGACCGCTGAGTCCGTCGAGACCGTTGAGACTACCGAGCCTACGACGGCCGAACCAACTGAATCGGCTGAAGTGGCCGAACCAGTTGAGAAAGCTGAGGAAGTTGTTGAAAATGCCACCTCCGGTGCCGAAGACACCACTATTACTGAGGCAGACGTCGAAGTTGATGAAGATGACGAAGATGAAGTCGATGAGGATGAATCTGTGTTTGATCTCTCGCTGTTCTTCGCCAGATTGTCCGCTGCCAAGCCAATTGAAGACCCATTCACATTTAATTACCCATATCCATTTACTGGTGTCGATTCAAGATGGAAGCAGGGTGAGAAGAAGTACAGATACGACCCTCAGTTCTTGCTTCAGTTCAAAGATTATATTCAGTACCCAATTGATGATGCATGGAAAGAGAAGCTAGAAGGTTTGGGAATCGTCCCAAGCAAAAGACCCACGTCAGGTCCTCAGAGAATGAACTCTAACAAATTTGGCAACCAGATGCAGGGCAGATTTAATGGATCGATGTCTGGCAGATCTGGCCAATTTGACGGAAGACAAAACTCTAGAACTGGTTCCAAGAGAAGAGGTGGTTCCAGCGCTGGTGGCCCAAGAGATAAATCATCTAGAAACAGAAACCAATCGAAGAGAGGAAAGGAGGATGAACCACCAAAGCCTGCTGAGGATGTGAAGCCTTTGGTTCCTTCTGCCAACAGATGGGTTCCAAGATCAAGAATGAAGACTGAAGAGGTAAGGACCGCTCCAGATGGAACTGTCCTTCTTGATACTGTGGATATCGAGAGAAAGGTGAAGTCGGCTTTGAACAAATTGACCTTAGAAATGTTCGAGCCAATCACCGAGGACTTGTTGACTATTGCTAAGCAATCTCGCTGGGAGGATGATGCCAAAACTATCAAGCAAGTTATTTCTTTGACTTTTGCGAAGGCTTGTGACGAGCCATATTGGTCTTCTGTTTACGCTCAGTTCTGTGCTAAGATGTTGAAGGAGATTCCTGATGAAATTAAGGATGTCAACACTTTGACTAAGAGTGGAGAGCCTGCTTCCGGTGGTGACTTGGCAAGAAGACTTTTGTTGGCTACCTGTCAGGTCGAATACGAGAAGGGTTGGGTTGACAAGCTTCCAACTAACGAGGATGGCAGTCCATTGGAGCCAGAGATGATGTCTGACGAATACTACGCCATGGCTGCTGCCAAAAGAAGAGGTCTTGGTTTGGTCAAGTTCATCGGTAATTTGTACATCTTGAACATGTTGAACGATCAAGTCATTTTGCATTGTTTGAGAGACCAGTCCAAGAATGTCATTGACCCATCGGAGGATTCTTTGGAGAATTTGTCTCAATTGATCAAGACTGTTGGTCCAAGATTCGAGGCCTCAGAAAGAAACAGAGCTGCATTGAGCATGATTTTCGAGAACATCCAACTGATTTTGGATAAATGTAAACTCTCGTCGAGAATTAAGTTCATGTTGATGGATTTGCAAGACTTGAAGAAGAACAACTGGAAGGCATCCAAGCAAGAAGCTGGTCCTAAGACGATTAAAGAGATTCATAATGAGGCTGAGTTGAAGAGGATCGAGGATAGCAGAGCTCAGGCTGAGAAGAGAAGAAGTAACAAACAGGGCTACAACAGTGGAAACTACGGAGGTGGTGACTCTAGATCGAACTCTTCTAGAGGAGGTTCTTCGTGGGGTAACAAGAAGGACTCTAGAGCACCAGCCAAAGACTCGAGAGGCTTCACTGCGGTACCAAGATCTCAGTCCAACAGACCCTCCGATACTAGCATGAATGCCTCGACTATGTCTCCAAGGGAGAACTCCAAGAGAACCGACTCCATGGCTTCGAACATTTTCGCTGCCTTGGACGGTGAGCATGATGATGGAGTCTGAAAACACTGGACACTAAGAGGAGTGTCTGATCGGCATTAGTTGAACCTTGCATTTTCTAGTCAAACTGTACTATAGTTGCTTTGTGGCAATTCCATTAAAAATTGTATGTTAGTGTAGCAAGTTACCCCTTGACGTCTTCTACTGAATTCGCCATCCAACCCAAAGAATAACCCTCAATAGAAACTTCTTCATCGACTGAGAAATTAAAGATGCTGGTTGCATTCAGGGACGAAGACTTTTTTTCTTCAAGTAATTGACTTTCCAACTCATCGTCATATATCACTTGTAGACCACTCATTTTGGGTGTCAAACTCGCAACCGGTGCCTTGCTTAGACAATAATTCTTTATTCGACGAATCAACTTAACGATTGAAGGCTTGTCTGATTTCGGGAGACTAGCGAGTGCTTCAACCTGAAGACTAAGGAGTTTTGTTACATTGACAGTGGAGTGTCTCAATGCCTTGAGAACTGCCATGACCTTAATAAGTTCAGGTGTCTCTGGCAGCACATACATGCAAACGAAAAGAATAAGTTGTTTGAGAATGAAGAATTCAGACTCTCCATTAGCAAAAAGTTGAAGCAATGTGTGTACAGCACTAGTAACCTTAAATTTAGTGGGTGAAATCCCGGATATACGGGTGAAGGGGTGTTCTTCGTCACCCTCGGTGTCCGAATATATGATTGCAGGCTCAACATCACTATCATCGGAATAGTCCATATGCTCTTGCCATGCCTGCACTCGAAGACCCCATTTTTGAGTTTTCGAGTCCCAGTCCAGAGGTTTGGGGCATTCTGAAGCCTTCAATGGACCCACCTCGTGGTCAGAGACCACTTCTAATGCTTGTGTGTAGTTAATAGTCACCATTATCGACCCACGCAGAAAATCAACAGTAACCAACGGTTTTGGCTTCTCTATAGCAATCTGATCGTACAGAATGACTCCGTTCATGTTATTGAATAGCTGGACAATTAGAGGAATGTTCTTGTCGTTGGTGAGCCCTAATCTTGCCTTGGTGAGCGACTTCACAGCTTCCTTCACCAGCTCGATATCGAAAGTGAGGACGTCATCTTTCTCACCAATAGAGTACTCCGACGAGTTGTACCGCGAACTGATCAACTCAATGAAGTTTATGGCCGTTCTCGTATCCCCGTGGGAATAATCAGCCACTACTTGAAATGCACCCTCTTCGAAAGTGATGAATTTAAGGTTGAAGAGGACTTTCCTTCGGATGTTCTCGAACAACGACGCTTTCCGTAGAACTGTTTTAATGTCGTCGTTCGTCAATGGCTGGAGCTCGAACATCTGACACCGCGAGATAATGGCTCGCCGTAAACGCTTTTGTGGATCTACTGTTGTGGCGCCAATGAACACGAAATCTCCGGCCTCGATGAAAGGAAGTAAGAAGTCCTGCTGGTTTGTGGAGAACCGGTGGATTTCGTCGATGAAAACCGCCACTTTCAACCGCGTTTCACCTCGTCGTAACCTTTTGGTGTTCTCTCCACGGATTTGACTCGATAACTCCTTCAAATCGGCCACGGTGGCGTCGGTAGCCGAAAGTTCAACCAAAACATATCCCGTATGGCTTGCTATAATACTTGTCAATGTTGTTTTTCCCACCCCCGGGGGGCCATAGAGAATCATAGAAGGTATGTAACCCATGTAGAGGAAGTTGGAAATTGCCCCATCTTGCTCATTTATGAGGTGGCGTTGGCCAATGTAGTCAGATAACGTAGAAGGTCTTATGATCTCCGCAAGAGGGAGACCTAGACGAGGTTTTAATGTGAGAAATGTCTCATTATCCATAGATATGTTGGAGAAAAGAATATGAGATTTCGCACATGGAGGACATGCTCAAGTTGAAGAATGGTTGACCTTGTGAAGAAAGATTTGAGGGTCATCAGATACTTACAATTTCCTTTCCTTTACAATTTCCTTTACAATTTCTGCTGGTCGAATAACATTCCAGTTGATCAAAATAGTTCACTCTACGGTAGCTGTTCAAATAGTACATTACTCTATAATAGTTGATTATTATAACTTTTCATCTGCGTGCTTCTGGATTCATAGGACTGATTACAGACCCCGAGAGCCGTCTCTTTTTCAAATTCTTTGGTTCATCTTGCGAAACCGTCCGTGGAGACGGACTAGAAGCCGTTCCATTAATTGTGTTCACTGACCCGATTCTCAGCAAATGCGACCCCGAACTGGCTGCCATGTAACTCTCGAGGGCTCTCAACGGCAGACTAATGCTGTTTGCAGACGAGAATATCATTAATGGCTTGAGATAGGTCATTAAGTCGCCGATCTGCATGATCCGCATGGCGGTGTCGTGAACGCCCGAGTTGGAGCTGTAACGCACTGATTGAGCACTCTCGCACAATCTTTCAAAGAAGTCCCGCTTGCTGGCTGCGTCGCCATTGTCGTCGGATACCCCGCGGAATTGATGCCAGTGCTTCTCAAGAGAAGCTGTGGTTATCGACGACAGGTAATTCGTGCACCGGCAGTCTAGCCAGTCAATGCGGTAGTCCTTGTTAAGAGAGATTCGGCAAGTACCATAGGCTATGCCCATTGTACCATCGGCATATGTGAATTGAAGATTAAGTTGCGATGCAATGAACACCGATCCATTATTCATCACCTGCGACTTAATACCAGGCAACATCACCTGGTGCCTGGTCAGTGCCTGTGACAATATACTCGCGACAAGAAACCGAGGTGCCGTGAGAACATCAAGCTCATACAGACGTCCGTTGGGGTGGGAGCCGAAGCCATCAACGAAATTATCACCGGCGAGCTTTGGAGAAGACAGAGCAGGAGTGAAGCGCATCACCGCATTGGGAGCAAAATAGCCCTGGACAAATCGAGTCCAGAACTCGAGCGTGGTGAGCTTTTCTAGGGGCTCGTTCGACACAATGTCTACCAAGTCTAGAATACGCATCACGCCGGCATTGCCAAGGTTGCGCTTGTATATCTTTGCGTTGATGTCGTTTTGGGCCGCGGTAAGGCCGTTTTTGTTCATAGTAGCTGCTGGTATTACTGCACCACCTCCATTCAAGCTGCCATTGACACTCTGAGATCCGGTTATCGATCCCTGGTGCGGAGAGCTCATGGAGCTGTCCAGATTCAAATTTCCGTTTGTGGCCGCGCTTCCTGGTTGTTGCTGATGTAATGGAGGCGGCTGCTGAAGTTGGAGTTGCTGTGGTTGTTGCTGACCTGGCTGAACTTGCTGGCCAGGCTGGCCCTGCTGGTTCTTGGGGCCCTGCATCATGCCCGAAGTGGGGATTTTGAATTGCGCCGGCATGTTCTGCTGCACCATGAGCGGCGTTGTGTGTGCCTGAGTGTTGGAACCTGAATGCAGCTTGGTGTCGCCTGGAGCTGGGCTGTAGGCCATTTTGGAGACTGGATTCAGAGCGTTTTGGCCGGCCACCTGGTACGTCTGCGGCCTTTGCACGGGAGGCCTCTGGGACCTACCTAACTGGGGCAGAACCTGAGGAGCCATAATTGGTTGGTTTTGGCCCGGAGGCATTGGATTCCCCATTCGCTGGGGATATTGCTGGACAGAATTGAAAGACTGATGATTTTGGGGCGCCAGGGCCATATTTCGGCCCTGCTGCAGCTGTGAACTGGCCATGGCGCCATTATACCCGGGCACTTGCATGGAAGTATTCATGGTGAGATCGTGAGCAAGTGTGGAGTCACAAATCTGTAAAATGTGGGGGAAGTGGAGCGAGCGACACTTTCACGATGAGACAGGGCAGAAATAGCCAGAAAACTCCGGGATTTGGTCGAGGCGATGGTTCTCTGGAATGAAGAGGTCAGATAGGAGAAACTTCTCTTGAAAATTAGAGACTCTGCGAGATGAAATGTCAAATAGGAAGAACCACGTGGTCAAGCGCTTCGATATGAGATGACTAGAATACACCAGAAGCTTGTGGTACGAGGGCCTCGAAGATATGGGGAAAAGTGGTGATATTGTGCTTGCAAAATGGAAGTGATGTGCACTTAGCAGGGGCTGCAGGAAAGTGGAGGAGAACGGCTTTTTAGGGTGATAAGCGGAATTGCATCCGGATAAAAGTGAGAGAGATGGTGGCCAAGAGGAGTTGAAAAAATGTCCAAGTTGACATTTGCTATTGGGTAGAGTTGTTTTGAGATTTTATGGTGTTGGTTGGGTTGTTCCGTTGAAAAATGGTGCACGACAAAATGTGGAGATGGAGGGGAAAATATAGGAGGATACACAGAAGGAGGAAATATAGAGAGAAGAAATGTGGAGAGAAAAAATATAGACAGGTGAGAGGATGATGCGAGGTAAAAGGAATAGACAGATTTCTGGTAAAAATGAGAATGTGTGAAAAGAGATGACGATGTGAAATTGTGAAGCAATATGAGAATGACTTGGAGTAGCAATGCTGGATACCCTAGTGTGGGTAACCTTGATGTATGTTGGCGACACCGAGGACAGTTGTCGATTTTTATAGATATTGGGGAAAATATGATGGAAATAAGATTCTCTCTCATTGCTTGTCCTTCCTTCCAGATCTCAATGTTTCGGACTTCAATGACTGTGATCTTCTGGCAGTTCTAGCGGAAGATGTTGCTTGTATCGAAGTAGTGAAAGTAGAATGTTTCTTATGCTAGCAATATTTTAATAAGTGGATTCTTTGCTGTTTATTCCCCATCTTCTTCTAGTATTGTGTTGCCTATGTCAATACGTTGTGCTCTCCCAGATCTTGCCCAATCTAACATGTACCAACTACCTACAACCACAAGGAACAATCCGAACATTTCTATTATTTTTATTTCGAACTATACTCCCCAATTCAAGCTATTCTCCCCAATTCAAGCAAGCAATTTTTGCAATTAGATTCTTAATCCTATAAGAACTAAATCAATTAACATTCAACTTCTTGAATTACCAACATCGCGATCAGACTGCGAAGTTTATCGTTCTTTTTAAAGTTTTCCTAATGAATCCGTACTAAACTGCTACTTCTCAAAAGCAGACCGCTTTCCGTATACCTCGACCATTGGCGAAACTGCCTCTATTTTCCAGTCGATCTTCTATCCTATTTCCAGAATCTCATATACTCTACAACATCTACAATCTTCACGTTTGCTAATGTTTGTATCCACTGAAGCCACCCGCTACCGTAACATCTGCTCCACCAATACAATAACCCTGTTCGTACTCACGTCTCTGATCCTACTCAGCTATTGCCAACACAGAGCTCTCAGCCTTGCAATCCCACCGCAAGAGTGCCGGATGGTGAATGGTGGGTCTTCTCGGCTTGAGCGTCTGTTTCGAGTCCAGCGAGTCTTCCACTGCATTTTCTCTAGTTTTTGTGGCTCTCCGCTTGAGCAACTTATTCAACGTATCGCGCTTCTCCTCCTCCAACTGCTTGGTCTTATAATGAGCTCTTCGCCTGGCATTTTCGGCCTTTCTCACCGCCATCTGCTCCGCTGTCTCCTTCTTCTTTGCTGTCTTCCGGTTGAGCGCAAGAAGCTGCTCGTCCATCCTGGCAAACATCAGATCCTCGTGTTTTTCGGAGTCGTCCTCAAGTTTTGCCCGCTGTCTATCAGTCAATCTCAGCACATCCGGCTTGTACTCGTGCTCCTCATCGGTGGCATCTACACTGGCAGCAGCACGTTTGGGAATTCTCAACTTGACTGAGATTTTCTTGGGCGGAGCTGGCTCTTCCTCGCTCTCCATGTCGTCTTCATCATAGAACGTTAATTGTCTCTTTCTGGTCTCTCTGACCGGTCTGCTACCCCGCTGGGGCCGGCTCACCGAGCCGTCTTCCGGTAGATATGCGTCCTCCAAGCCAAACTCGTCGATGTCGATGCCATTGTCGTCGTTTTCGTCATTTTCGTCGATATCATCTTCTTCATCTTCTTCGTCTACTGCTACCTCTTCGTCGTCGTCGTCAAGCTCCACATCGCTCAACTCTTCGGAGTCCGATTCAAACGCTTCGACTGCGTTATCTTCAAGCTCGTCGTCGCTGATCTGGACCTTTGGTGGCATATTGTAAAGTGGTAACCAAGACCTGAGTGTTGGCCTGCAGAGACGATGGAACTAGTATATTGGTACTATCTTTGTACTTGTAAAATACATGAGTAAATGATTGATGAACTTGTAACCTTCGGCCAGCAACAATTGTAATTTTCTAATAATCTCTCAAAATTTCCTCTCCCACTCCAGTCCAGAAGAAATCCCCTACACTTGTCCACTCATGAACATTCCCTTGATTCGGCGGATATTGTTCTTCACTTCCAGCGCCAAATTCTTACTCTTCTCCTTACTACGTGGATCCTTTGGCTCCTCAAAGAGCTCTCGTTGGTTGAAGTACACCATGTCTGTTTTCTGCTTGAAATCCTTCACCAGGAAATCTGCAACCCTATAATGGGGCATCTGGGCCACCAGAAATCCATTGCATTGCTTCAATACCTCTGCAAGCTTGGAGATTTTCTCGTGAACAGATTCGAGTCCTAGGGCCCCCGACTCGGGTTCTTTGGCGCTCAAATCGTTAGTCTGACAGATAGCATCTGCATAGCGTTTACCAGTGCCATCGTTCTTGTTGATGGCCACTATGGGGATGTAGTTAACGCGTCCAATAACGTTTAAGTACAAATCTCTCAACCTGCCTCGGCATGCCGCAAGAACGTCCAATCTCTGAATGGTTGTGAGTTCCAAAAGCGGCTTAATGGCAAAGAGGCCCACCAAGTAGGCCAAAATCAACAATCCAGCTGATCCTCGGGTCAACGTTAGAAGGTAACGGACAAGGTTGGATTGTCTTCTGACCCCTGTGTAGGCGGAGGGATCGAAAGCAGTTTCTGGTATGGTGAGAATAGGTACTGACATTGTATTGGTAAGAAGATGTCAGTGAATGTTGTGGATATTGCGGATTAGATTGGTGTTTTTAGACAAATGTGATTACCCAGAGGATTTGTGATATTCGTTCTGGATTGGTGGTTCTGGTGTAATATGTATTAATCCTGTCGTTTCTTTCAATAAGTTTCTGTGGGGGAATCAACATATTCCTCGGTTGAGGTACTGGCGTACTCCATACACACCATAGTTTAGTGTCGTAGCTCATTAACTATATACATAAGAATTCAGTCTATAAGGTCACCCACACCAACAGTGAAGGGTTTTCTGTCGAATTTTTTTCGTTTGTTTAATTCCTTTTTCGTGTTGCCCCCCATTCTCTTATATTTCTTGATATACCCATTCGAAGGCTTGGACATAGAAGCTGACTCCAACTTCTTCAGTTCCTGGCTCTGCAACTTTCTTCTCTCGGTTCTCTCATTTATGCTGGCCAACTCATCCTCCGACGGCTCCCACCTGGACTTCAAGATTCGCCGAATGCTCTCCGGGTTTATATGGAAGTGGTCAGCAAGCTGTTTTGTTTTCATTTGAGGCCACTGTCCTTTCAACTCCCGGATATCGGAGATTTGTTGCCGTGAGAGTTTTCTTGTGGGGTTCCACGCTCCGTATCGTTTTCTAAGTGACTCTTCTCGTTTGGTCCACTCCGGTAGCTTTTTAGTGTTCTCAGCCTCGGTCGCTAGAAGCTGAGCTTTGTACATTGCTTCGGAGATCTCCTTAGGCGTCTGCGCTACTTTGGACTTCCATCTGCATTGGGCCGCTGCTACTAGTGTTTTGTGTCGGAGAGTAGACCACATGAAGAAGAAATCGAAGAGTTGGTGATGTCGCATTATTAGGTGTAGGAAGGTGATGAGTGTAGAGAAGAGATGAAATTGTAGTAAATGTTACAGATGGAAATAGAGAAATCAAGGTGAGGTAGTAACTGAAGGACTGGTGGCATTGGAGGTTGGGATTGGCTTCACCTTTTATTTTTATAGACATTACGATTTTTGGTGTGAATATTTTTAGAAGTGTAGTGAGTTCACATAATCAGCGTTTCTTATGAATGAAGGCAAATGAGAGGAATTCTGGAAAAGATTAAGATAAAAAGAAAAAAAAAAAAAGAGACGACACATTCCAAAAAAGATGACAAATAGGACGTATTTAATATATGCGACAAAATCAGTAAGCTTTAAACGCCCTAACCAAATGTCTTCACAATATTAACCGCATGTCTTCACAAATATTGTATATGCTGCATCCTGCAAGATTGAGCAGATGGAAATGCACTCACATCGCATAATAGCAAGAATAACTTCCCCCTGATTACAATTCTAAACCATCATATAAACCTTCACTTTCTCCTCATAAATCTCCTCTTTCTCCCCATAAATTGCCCTCGCCTTCCCCCCAAAATCATTCCTACGAGTCGCCACATTAACCACACGTGACCACATCCACATCATATCCTGCACCCACCTACAAAGGAGACTACCATCATCAATTCAATCCAATTCATTCGCCATGAATTTCTTGCGAAAGATCATTGGCGCATCGGCTGTGGATGAAGTAGCGCTGATTCCACAGGGAAAACTCTTTTTGGCTCGATCTCCGCTGCTGCCAAAGGGTGCTCTTGAATGCTTGTATAATGATGCATATATAACCATCAAACAGACCACAACTCCATATCTCTACCAATTGGCAGCTATCAGGGCCTATGAAGAAGGGGAGGTGAGTCCCGAGGCTCTAGATGAGGCCGATGGAGATGACGACAGCGAGGGCGCCGCACTGGACTCCAGAAATGCCGATGAATGGGTATTCTTTTTGGCCCCAGAATTGAAGGTCAGAATCTGCACCAAGCACGATGGCACTCGGGTAATTGCGTGGAAGGATATGAACGGCGACCTTGGTGACCTTTTTGAGTTTGTGGTGGACGAGGAAGTAAAGTACAACGAGCTGGATCACTTCATGGCTGCGTTGTACAGATGCTTGTATGAGCTGAAGTATCAGAAATCTTCTGCTGGCGTTGAGGCTGAGCAGTTGGAAGAATTCGTATACAACCCAAAGCTAGAACGTGACGAAGATCAGCTGCCTTTGCACGGGTTGAAGACTTTGCTGAATATCCAGTATGAGTTTCGTGATACTAGACATCCGGAGAAAGATGACGAGGAAGATGAAGAAGAAGACGAAGAAGAAGAAGACGAAGACGACCAAGATCAATTTTCTGATGCGCAGGCAGTTCCATCCCATTTGTTTTCTAAGGGCCTTAAGGTCCAAGGCGAAGAAATCTACAAATGCAGTGCTGAGTTGCGTGTTTTCGACCCAACCTCAGACTCGTTTCTGCTCTTGGCTCGCAATCTCACCTTCAAGGTGATGAACGTGACGGATAAGGGCTACTGCTTGGTGAGCACCACAGAGAAGTATGCGTTTTGCATCCCTTTGACCCAAGAGATGAACCCTGCATTCAATTTCGAGTACAAGGTATTCATCTTTAATCACTATGTTGTCGAGATCAAGCGTAGCGGAGAAGCCTCTGGCGAAAGCACAGCCTACTCTCTCATGCTCAAGTTCGATTCCTTTGAAGAGCTAGAAAAGTTCCAGAATGTGTTCTTCAAGGCGATGTATTCAGCAATGACCGACCTCAGTTACAACAAAAATGAGTCTGACTCCATGTCCTATATCGAGGATGCATTTGGTCGTGTCGAAATCGCCGACAGCAGCGAAGTGGACTCAGATGACTATGTTGATGCCCAGGACGAACTGGATGGCGAAGAAGCACTTTCGAAAATCATCCAGACCAACGTGAAAACGAAGCATTCTAGACCAAATGGTCTTTTTGTTGCGTCTGACAGTGAGGATGAGTACGATGATGATATTGACATTAAGCAAGAGAAGAAATTCTTGAGTTCTAAATACAAGAACAGTCAACTTGCAATTGGTCAAGCAAATGATCGTTCATACGTGACTAGGGGAGACAGTCTTGGTGTATACAAGAGAGATGATGAAGGGTTGGGATTCCTGACAACAATTTCAGGCTTGAAAGATCTTAGCGGTAAGAAGATACTCGCAAAGCGAACCTTGCTTCACCAAAGAGATAACGCCTTGCTTTTGACTAAGGATGATCCTACCGACACTAAAATCTACAAAGTTGATTTGACCAAGGGAGAAGTGGTGGAGGCATGGGAAGCAGATGATAAGGAGAAGCTTGAATCGTTTGCGCCGATTTCGAAGTTTGCTGGTCTCACAAACGAACAAACATTGAATGGTATTTCCGCCAACGCGTTGTTCCGTATAGATCCAAGATTGAGCGGTAAGAAGATTGTCAAGGACAAAACTTTCAAGGGTTACAAGACCAAGAATAATGGATTTGAGACCATGACAACTACAGATCAGGGGTATATCGCCGTTGGTCTGAGTGACGGTGGTATTCGCCTCTACGACCGTCTTGGACTAAATGCCAAGTCTGCCCTCCCGGCTCTTGGTGCGGGTTTCGTTGGCATCGATGTTTCCAAGGATGGACGTTGGTTGTTGGCGACATGCAAGACTTACTTGCTTCTCATCGACTTGAAAATTGGAAAGGATCAAAAGAATGCTGGTTCGCTAGGATTCGAGAAGTACTTTGATGCCGACAAGAAGCCAGTGCCGAAGAGATTGGCACTTCGACCCGAGCAAGTTTCCCAACTTGCGCTTGCTAGCAACTCCAAGGAGATCAGCTTCACCAAGGCCGTTTTCAACACACTGTTAACGTCAAAGGAAACGACGATCGTTGCATCTACTGGTCCGTATGTCATTTTGTGGTCCTTAACTAATATTGCCAAGAACTGGAAACGTCCAGCGACATGCAAGATCTTAAGATACGGTCAAGATGCTGTTGCTGACAACTTCATGTTTGATTCACAAAATGATATTGTGACGGTGTTGAAAGATGATGTTTCTCTCATCAACCAGAGCGAGTTCAAACGGGTCAGCAATAGCAGCATCATTAACAATCACAAGCGGTAGCTCTAATCATATTTCATTGGCATTCATTATATAGTAATAAAGGGAACATTACGAAACTATTCACATTCATTGCATTCATTATATAGTAATACAGAGATCGTTACGAGCGAAATGTAAATGACTTTTTGAGTTCGTCCCAGAAGATTATCCTAGCAGCGTTGATCTTATGCCATGTTGACGGGCGATAGTCTTCGAGATGGACCGTTCTACCCATTTCAATCGGTTGTTCCTCCAAGGGGATTCTATTGATACGAGCATGAACTCTCCGCACCCAAGAATGGAATGCCGGAGAGTTGATTAGGTGTCGATATAGAATTTCTTCCAAAGACAACGGAGCCATAGAGAGAAGTGTGGTGAAGGGCGATTTGAGAGAAGTACACCCGGACCTCCTCAAGTAATTGTTATCTCACCATGCACCCGTACATCAGCACTGGGTTCGGAGAGAGATAGACATTGCATGTATGTGACAGGGCTGACAAATGTTAATCTCAAACCAAGGGGGGAAGGGGCAGCGCGGGGTACCAACATGTCGATTGTGCAGATGTATGACGAAAAAAATGTAGGATGTGACATACCGCACTGTGGATGTTGCATGGATGACGACAACAGGGCGACAACAATGATTGTTATCTGCAAGGAAGATAGGGGAACGAAAGCCAAGCAATGATTGCGAGCAATGCGGATAGGAAAAGAAAAATACCGCGGGGATGGAGAGGAGAGTTTACAGTGAGATTGTAGATGTGGAGTAGCGAATTGCGGAGAAAGGAGATCAACCGAGGTCAGTGAAATGGTCCACCTAAAACGGTCAGACCGAAACGGACCAGCCCCCCAAACGGCCCGGGCAAAGTGTAAATAACCTGGACACTGGGAGAGATTGTTATCAATTCTGGAGGTGCGGTCAGTTCCGTTATCATTTTGGCCATTCGGCCAATGGCAACACCACAGTCTATCAGTATACTCCACTATCTATCAGTATACTCCACTATCTCATGCAACAATGTTTTATCTTTCTACGAATAGGGGAAGTGGAAACACTTCTATATACATGTTATCTAATTGAGACCATCAATAATGTAATCACCAGTAGATTCCCCAATCCGCCTATCTTATCTTTCGTCCATTCGCCCAGAGATATCGCCAACTCCTACCGAGGACGTCCAGCATAGAGTCCCTGGTCTCAGGGTGTGCACTCCACGGTATCTATTTCAAGAAATGGCAACCGACGGATCCCGAGGAGATACTGTACGTCAATGCACAGTAGAGCGAATAGTCGCGGGAATAATAATTTATGAGGTCAAAATCGTGTTTACTTGAACAATGTCGGTGGTGGATGCGTCCTGTACATAGACACTAACCTCAACTCAAGTCGACAAAAGTTCCACGTTTCAACTTCAATGATCACAGACGAAGATTTGAACACGGTGGTTTTGACGTTCGGCTTTGTGTCGGTTGCGTTGGTGCTTGTGTACCATGCCATCTCGACCAATGTCAAGAGCCTCAAGGAATAGAAATAAACGGCTTACGAAAAACGTGTAGAGGAGAGAAGGAAGAAGATTGGATGTAGTAGACGGAGCTGACCAGAAGTAGCGATTAAAATGGTGGAAACAATACAGAACTAATCAGTTAGATGTTGTGGCCAATGTATAGAAGTATTTGTCGAAGTAATTAGAATTATCGAAATAATTAGAATTATCGAAGTGATTAGAATCATCGAATGTTGATACTTGAATGAACCAGTGAAAACAAGATTGGGCAGCTTACATCTCATGACTTGTGGTGACTCCACACATTCTGGTCGCTCATGGATGACAGAGTCAGAAGGTCTAACACATTCAGCTCGAGTTCCCGCCGGCAGGTTACAAGAATAGCCACAGTACAAGAACCCGACCACGCAACCAAACGTGACCATCAGCACCTCTAGCCTGCACTCAAATTTCCCAATTCAGGGTCCGACACCAAACACTAAGTTTGGGCAGAGCAAGTAGGAAGTAGTCAACATCCAAGTGGGAAGCTAAGAGGACAGAACCAATGAAGAGAAGCCAAGCGGACAGAACCAGTCATCTCATCCACGGAGAAACAATAATTCTACCATCCAGACACAAAGACTAAAAAAATACTTCTAATGCGTCCGATCTTATTGTTCAAGTGATGGTGCATGTCAGCTCAATAAGAAATTGACATGCCAAGGCAACAATAACCGCATGAGCGCAAAAGCACGCGCAGCGAGAAAATAAACCACTATCGCTTGAAGAAATCCTGCGCATGCACCTTCCCACCATAGTGGTGTGACGACCTGGTGCGAACTCCGGCAACCTCGAGCAAATTTCGTGGTAATTTCCCACTGGGAAACCCCGGCAGTTCCGGCGGTGACAATTCCTCGACTATGCAAAGGAGCCCGAGAACGAGATCCCCGTCTAGAGGTGGGGCCAAGGTACCCCGTTCAAAACAAGCTTTTGTCCCCGTACATGGACAATTACGGGCCGGTCGCACCAGAAAATGGAGAATATTGACTTTCAATGAGGGGCACGCAGGAAAATGGGCCAGCGCAGGAAAATAGGCCAGGGCAGAAAGATTAGCACCAGGCAGGAAAACTAGGGCCAGGCAGGAAAACCTGACCTGAGGCAGGGCCAAAAACGCGGGAAATTAAACGCTGGTGCAAATTACCGCTCCCACCGTGGGGGCGCAGGGAAGGGTCCGAGATAAACCTCCAAGTGTGGTGGGTGCAATAGACAGACATTGTCGGAATTGTAAAATTCCCCATGTTTCTCACCCCCCACACCAATTCTAATCTTCTCAATCCACCCCGGGTGATGGAGTCACTCTTGCTGGCCAACTAGTGGGGAACTGCTACAGGTCCTGTGTAACCCTATCTTGCGCATGAACCGTTGAGGCCTACAGGAGGAGTGCACTGATAACGGTGTAAAAATTTTAGCTCATATCACCTCGAACCGTCGGTTATTATTTTGATTCCGGGTCGTTTTTCTTCGTACCGAAATTCATAGTCCTGCTTGTTTCTTCAAGCTATCACCACTTATCCTCGCCGTCGTTGACAACCTCGCCTTCTGGTTGCTCCCTCTGGTGAATAATCGGTGCGAATTTTGCTTGTTCCACGTTTCTTATCCACACTTTCCACACTTTCGATATTTGCTCAACCACCTCCCTGGGTTCCGCCTCCGTCCGCCCCCTGGAATCGTCTATGGACATCCACCACCTCCATCCGCCGCCTCCCCCTCCTCATCTACAAATGGACACCTTCAACTTCCCTCCACTGTATACCATCCCCACGCTAGATGAAATCATCTGCCCGAAGACATTTCTAGCCGACTGCGGGCCCTACAACCGGGGCTCATTCGTCCAGTTCCTCTCCAACTCCCACTGTATGGAGAACTTGGAGTTTATTGTCGAGCTCGACACCTTTCTTTATAATTTGGCCAACATATCATCGGTGCTTCTATTCGATGAGCAAATCCGGGCAAACGAACGCCTAATGCACCAGTGGACCACCATTTACAAGGTGTTCTTGCAGGAGGACGCCCCTAAGGAGATCAACATCTCGTGTACTAGCCGCCGAGACCTCTGCGGGGAAGTTCTCCCGAGCCAAAGGCAGCTTCTCCATATTCGTAGCGTGATCTACGAGCTTCTCATGGATAATTACAACGAGTTCGTCAGTTATACCCGCGAGCTCACCAACGACAGAAGTACTCGCCGCAGACGTCTGGAGATTGTTCCTCCCGAGTTCAAATCGCTGCTGGTGGTGCATATCGAAGAGATTCCTCGTGCAATGTACGACCACGCAGCTCGCCCACACGACCGCAAAGCGCTGTTGGAGCATCAGAGGTGCGAGCTTAGTGCTCAGTGGGACAAGGCTCTCGAGCGGTTTGAGCAAAACGTTGTGCATGTCCTTAGCGAGTCCGATCTGCTGGAGCTGCCGAGGAGCCGCACAGAACTGGCCGGTACCGTCTCCACCCGGGCATCATCTCGGGGCTCATCGATCGGGTCGATAGTCGACAACCTAAAGGATTATTCTGGGTGGAGATCTGTCAAGAAGCTCCGGTTCCGTCGCTCGTCCGGCGAGCAAGACGTTCAGTGATAGAATGAAGACTTTTTGCATACTTATAGAAGGTTATAGATTTGGCCAATAGATTGTTGACCGATGGGCAGGCCACGAGACAGTATTCAAGTGGGATATTGTACGAGACAGTATTCAAGTAAGATATTGTGGAGTAGAATGGAAATGACGAGGGAAGCATTGATGATGACAGTGTTGATACGCAGGATGAAGGTTGGAAATAATAAGATTAATAGAAGTATATAGTAGTATTGTACGATGTTAGAAACGTGCTAGATGTTAATAGTGAAGCTGTTAACGGGTTTGCTCGATAGTTGTTAATAGTAAGATTGTTAGGTGCTCATTGTTTGATGTTAGTTGAGATGCTAGAGAAATTTTAGTTAGAGATTTAAGAATTTTTAGAATAAATAAGTTAGTTAGATTCTATTGTAGAATTGGCTCATTGTATGAAAAATGGTAATAATGAAGATATCCGTTGAAATAGAGGACCCAAGCAAGATTACTCCTCTCCTCGTTAGCAACTAGTAACTTCAAGTTCCTCGTTCTCTACCTCTTTGATTATTCCGTGTATTCTGAACTAATGACGCTGCTGTGACTTATATTGACTTGAAGTAAAGTCCATCAGTCTATTGTTAAACACAACCCAAAATCTACCCAGCTATCTGGCATTCATAAGAAAGTACATGATTTCGTTCTCAAACCGGACCCTCCACAAAATATTCCCGTCAAACACTGGGGTTGCCGCTGTTGTGTCTGACTCTTTCCTTCAACATCTTCAATTCCTCGTCCGAGTTCCGGTTGCCCTTCTCTATTATTAAATTCTTGAGAAGGCGGTTCTCCATCTCCAACTCGTTGATCTTGAGCTCAAAATTCTTGATCATGTCGTCTAACTGCTCGATTTTCGTTTCCATCTCTTTTTCCTTGAGTTTCTTTTTAATCCGGAACCGTGCACTAGCTGCCGTGTTCCTTTTCCTTTTCACTTCTTCCGTTAATACCGACTCCCGTAAGCCGCCAACTCCCCCACCACCTAAAATTGAGCCACCTCTTGGTGCCACCTGTGGCGTGGAAAGTAACGACGCTCCTCCGCTACTATAGCCTGAGCTATATATGGAATTCGGGCTATCCACTAGGAAATTGCCGTTGTGGGCACCAACCGGCTGCCCTGCAACTGGTTGTAGCTCGTTCAGAATTAAGCTGTCGGTCAGACCGTGTCCATTGGATGTGAGCGTAGGCACCATAGCATGAGGTGGGTTGAGAGCAGCTGTCGGGTCGAGAGAAACGTCATCAGAAAGTGGGATGGCGTTTCCCAAAGAGTTCTGGTGCTGAGCTATCAATGCAGACAACAAATCGATCTGATTCAGCGAAAGACCGGCTTTTTCAAGTGACGTTTTGGCTCCAGGAGGAACTGGGAACTTCGGAAGAGTCGATAAGTCGCCTATATCCGAAGAAATAAGGGGGTCACCGCCATTTAGGTCATTTTGCCGAGGTGACTGTGGGCCCACATCGCCGTTATTACCGTAATGGTTTGTTCTATTCAACTTTGCTAGCTTGGTTCTCTCGTTGATGGAAGCTAATGCACGAATTCCGTCTTGTTTCCGTTCCGAGCTATGCGGGAAATCGTCGTGGTCCTGAAACCAATGGTCGTCAATTCTTTCGACACCAGGTAGATCCAGCAACCTTCTTTTATCATTTTTGTCGTTATTATTGTCGTCATCGTCTCGGTGGCTTGGCTTGTCCTCATCTGGAAATATGAACAGATCGTCAGCAAACGCAGCCAAATCCAAGGAGAGTTGGCCATCCACGTCCAAGTTGGGCGTTTCACCTGTGCCGCTATTGATGAAGTTATCGATGTAAACCAATTGGTCAATTAATGCTGCCGATGTTTCGGGCATGATTGTATTATTGAAAGTAATCAGCCAAGACGTTGTATGAACATAGAGTGTAACCGAGCAAAATTGGTAGGTGATTTGAAAGTAGACACTAGTTAGAGAATACTATATGTTGGAAAATTTGATCTATCAGGTGTCGTTCATTACTGTGGTGTTTTACCACACCTACAAGAGTAAGTGGTTCCAAGTACAGGATCATGTCTATGGTAGATTACTTGATATTGCACCCGTGCCTCCTCATAGTGAAGGATGGTGTTATATCACGTGACAAGTTGAATATGTAGCTGTTGGTACGTCATGTCACGTGGATGACCTCGAGATTCCCGAGAAGTTCACGTGGGTTTTGGCGGATGGGTCGGATATGGAAATGGAGGGGAAAGAGTAGACGTCACGGTGTTAGAATCAGCTGTGAGGAGAAGTGCGAAATGCCGAAATTCGCAACCAATTGCACACGCATGAGAGGGGGGACGGGAGCAAAAGAAAAAAATGGAAAGGAAAAAGGATAGAGAAATGGATGAGACGAAAAAGACAGGTGCAAAAGGAAGAGAAGTTGGACCTGCTTTTTTTTTTTTCCTCTAGGAATGAAGAAGAAGAAGATGTTGAAGAAGTGTATTCAGAGATGCGCAGACAAAATGGTGGTCGTATTTTGTCACAAACAGCCTCAGCCTACTAGTAGACATGAATCCGGTCGGTGACATACTGAAGCAATTAAGCATTAAGTTGTTGTCGAATTGACCTTTTTGATTGGGTCTTTTTTTTTTTTTTTTCCTTATACTGATCGTCTTCACACTTCCCTTTCATTATCAATATTCACCGCATTTGAACCACTCAGCCCACCAAAATCTAATCATGAACTGTTCACTCAATTTTGAACCTCACCACAAATAATCTACTTCCAGAAACCCGATCCGGATATCCGAATCGGTCTGCCTACGTTTTTGTCATCAGAATCATTGCATTAAGCTGTAGTATCCATAATTGCCCCATCAGGTAAAATATCCCTGCCTACTCGCCACCAAACAATATAGGAAGTCCCCACCACGAACTCCCCATCGATGCCCCTGCAAAATTTAGTGATATCAGTTGCAGTGCGGAGCCGATTGGCTGGAGATTACGCCTGATGGTCCGATCGGACTTGTATGTCCGGGGCGCGAACGCATCACATGCTCTACAATGAAAAATTAAGTAAAGTTGAATTAAAATAAACATGAAGAAGTGAACCTAAACCTAGAATATCCGAGGTTTCCTTTAATTTTATATCCGTAGTTGCAATCATAAACCTACTAGTTGCCCTTTTTAATGGCCCTGAGATTCAATGGCGACTGGTTGACCGCCTTCAACCGGTACTCGGCAAATGTTCTAAACGAGTTACCAGGAGTTGGCTGCCACTTCTTTGGAATAGCAGCGGCCTTGGAGATGCTCTTGAATTGTTGAACAGACTCCTTCTTGAAGGCAGAAACAGCAGTAGTTGAAAAAGCTCTAATCATTGTTGGTGGCGCAGATCAAGCGGGAATCGCTGCCTTTTATATGATGCTATCTCCAATTTCTTGTCGCGCCTCTATCTCCGCAGCTGAAAATTCTGATAACGTGATGGCGATCAGGAGATTTTGCAATTGCATACTGTTTTCGGCTCTAAGCTACAGATGCGATGATGGAGGGAAGTAGATTTCAGAGCCATTTTCGAATCTCAACCCGAGGCGTCCTAGACAGCGCTGCCCAACAGTAATTTTGATAATGTTGAAGCGGTGAGTTTGTCCAGGCACACTATCTGGCGACCACCGATTTCGCACGAAAACAGAATGCCGGCCATCGGCCGGACCAGCCATATCTACTTGGACAGATTCTATGGGCGTTTGGGAAGGTTCAGGAGGGGTAGTCGGTATTAGGTGTAGGCAGGGGGTGAAAATTTGCAAGCGGTTGCAATGCAGAGATGAGAATGTGGGGAGATTTCGTATTTTCGGACCGGCGGTCATGAGACCTTGAGAAAAAGCGTTTTTTCCATCGTCTTTTTTTCCCCCGCTTTGTGCATTCTCCCCGTCTAAGCCATTGAGTGTAACTTACTTCGAGACCCCAGAATAATTCTAAGTCGACAATCTCAATTGTGTAGATTTTATTTTATTTTAATCAAGGTGCGCTGAATGGAGAGATTCAGTTTTACTATTCCAATCCTGCTCTGGCTAGAAAATAGCTTTAACTCTCCACATTCTACCTCTACTTGATACTTTATCATGCACCTAAAATCACCTATAATCACCAATAATACAGGTCATCTGTGGAAAACACTCCTTTCCATTTTCCTGCTTTGATGAAAAATTTTCTCGTTTGTTGTCTGGATCAAATTAGTAGCCCCATCCACCTCCCCACCTCCCATCACGTCACCATCGGCGTACCCAATCGCACCAATCAGTTGCTAGCACTCCATGCCAGCCTGATGAATCAGATCCTGAATGTAAGCTCGGAGTTGAAATGACTCACTACTCCGAGATTCGCCCAACTTGCAGTGGGCGACCGACTCACGGATAAACAATATCAACGGGTAAACAGCCCTGGGCAACCACGTAGTCGCTAATGGCCCCGAGTTTTCCTAGAAAAAAAAAACCCAAATGTCATTCCCATCCAATAGCACCACTTCTAATATTTGTCTGGTTTGTACCTGCGCACTAAGTTCGCGCATGTGAGCCTCCGGTGACCTCAACAGATGAGAAAAATGCCCGAAAAAAAGATTGTCCACCAATTGACCACAAATGAATGTCCCTAGATTTCCACTATCAAACCCCGCTCACTCTATAATGACATCGTCTCTTTATTATCACCTTTCATCCGAGGCGTCCTCTCCAATTCGTCCCCGGGTTCAATCTCGGAGTTCAACTTCCTTCCATGTCGGCCCGCCACCTGCCGGATTGCGTCTTTCAACATTGTGCCGGCAGCTTCTTCGCCTAGAGAAAGAATTATAAAAGGCGATGATCCGGGCCAAAATTTTCCCCACTTCTCCACGGTTACTCTTCGAGCTTTCGCTACCTCTAATTTCGACCTCCAGTGCTTGGTACTTGGCCCCCGCCCCATCCGAGCTCCCCTCTGGTTTCCCCTACTCTATCATTATACAGGCGGCCACCTAATCAACTTTCTGCAGTGCTAGGGAGTCTCATCAATTGTTCCCTTGGCCCTGTCCATTTTTTCTCATTGTCGTACTAGCTAGTCGTTTTTTGCTCCAATGTCCCAGCTTGCCCCATCCGTTTCGGAGGGCGTGAAAATCAACAAGATGAGAAGCGAATCCACCGTGTTGGGTCCCATGAACAAAATTCTCGTGGCCAACCGTGGTGAGATCCCCATCAGAATCTTCAGAACCGCCCACGAATTGTCGATGCAGACGGTGGCCATCTATGCCCATGAGGACAGATTGTCCATGCACAGATTGAAGGCCGACGAGTCGTATGTCATTGGCAAGAAGGGTCAGTACTCCCCCGTGCAAGCTTACTTGCAAATTGACGAGATTCTCAACATTGCTAAGAAGCACAACGTCAACATGATCCACCCTGGTTATGGATTTCTTTCGGAAAACTCCACGTTTGCCCGTAAGGTCGAGGAGGCGGGAATCGCCTGGATTGGTCCTTCCTACAAGACCATCGACGCTGTTGGAGACAAGGTGTCGGCCAGAACTTTGGCCCAGGACAACAACGTGCCAGTTGTTCCGGGTACTCCGGGTCCCATTGACTCCACCGAGGAGGCCAAGGCGTTTGTTGAGAAGTACGGCTTCCCAGTGATCATCAAGGCTGCGTTTGGAGGAGGTGGCCGTGGTATGAGAGTGGTGAGAGAAGGCGACGATATCGAGGACGCCTTCAACAGAGCCAAATCAGAGGCTTTGACCGCTTTCGGCAACGGAACCTGTTTCATTGAACGTTTCTTGGACAGACCAAAGCACATTGAGGTGCAGTTGCTTGCTGACAGCTACGGAAACGTTATCCACTTGTTTGAGAGAGACTGTTCTGTGCAGAGAAGACACCAGAAGGTGATTGAAATCGCTCCTGCCAAGACGTTACCTAGAAGCGTTAGAGACGCCATTTTGACTGATGCCGTCAAATTGGCCAAGTCCGCCAACTACAGAAACGCCGGTACTGCCGAGTTCCTTGTGGACGAGCAGAACAGACACTACTTTATCGAGATCAACCCTAGAATCCAGGTGGAGCACACCATCACCGAAGAGATTACTGGTGTCGACATTGTCGCTGCCCAGATTCAGATTGCTGCTGGTGCTTCCTTGCAACAGTTGGGTTTGCTTCAGGACAAGATCACTACCCGTGGTTTCGCTATCCAGTGTAGAATCACCACCGAAGATCCAGCCAAGAACTTCCAGCCAGACACTGGTAAGATTGAGGTGTACCGTTCCGCTGGTGGTAACGGTGTGAGATTGGACGGAGGTAATGGATTTGCTGGTTCAGTTATTTCTCCTCACTACGACTCCATGTTGGTGAAGTGCAGTTGTTCTGGTTCCACCTACGAGATTGCCAGAAGAAAGATGTTGAGATCTTTGATTGAATTTAGAATCAGAGGTGTCAAGACCAACATTCCTTTCTTGTTGGCTATGCTTACTCACGAGACGTTCATCTCCGGAGACTGTTGGACCACTTTCATCGACGATACTCCATCGTTGTTCCAGATGATCACTTCGCAGAACAGAGCCACCAAGTTGTTGAACTACCTCGGTGACTTGGCTGTCAACGGCTCTTCTATTAAGGGTCAGTCGGGTCTTCCAAAGCTTAACACTGAGGCTTTGATTCCTGTGTTGCACGACCCTAAATCCGGTCTTCCAATCGATGTCGACAACACCGAAGCTCCAAGAGGCTGGAGACAGATCCTTATCGAGCAGGGCCCTGAGCAATTTGCTAAGCAGGTTAGAGCCTTCAACGGTACCTTGATCACCGACACTACCTGGAGAGATGCTCACCAGTCTTTGTTGGCAACTCGTGTCAGAACTATTGACTTGGCCAACATCGCTCGTACTACCGCCTTCGCTTTGAACGGTGCATTCTCGTTGGAGTGTTGGGGTGGTGCCACTTTCGATGTCAGTATGAGATTCTTGTATGAAGACCCATGGGCACGTTTGAGAAAGTTGAGAGCTTTGGTTCCAAACATTCCTTTCCAAATGTTGTTGAGAGGTGCTAATGGTGTTGCTTACTCTTCGTTGCCAGACAACGCTATTGACCAATTCGTCAAGCAGGCCAAGGACAATGGTGTGGACATTTTCAGAGTCTTCGATGCTCTTAATGACTTGGACCAATTGAAGGTTGGTGTGGATGCTGTTAAGAAGGCCGGCGGTGTGGTCGAGGCTACCGTCTGTTACTCTGGTGACATGTTGAAGCCAGGTAAGAAGTACAACTTGGAGTACTACTTGGAGGTTGTCGACAAGATTGTGGCCATGGGTACCCACTTCTTGGGTATCAAAGACATGGCCGGTACTTTGAAGCCAAAGGCTGCTACTCTCTTGGTGTCTAACATCAGAGCTAAGTACCCTGACTTGCCAATCCACGTTCACACCCACGATTCTGCTGGTACCGGTGTGGCCAGTATGGATGCTGCTGCCAATGCTGGTGCCGATGTTGTGGACGCTGCCTCCAACGCTATGTCTGGTATGACTTCTCAGCCATCCATCAGTGCTTTGCTTGCGTCCTTCGAAGGTGAAGTGAACCATGGTTTGAACGAGAACTTGGTCAGAGAATTGGACAACTACTGGGCTCAGATGAGATTGCTCTACTCTTGTTTCGAGGCCGACTTGAAGGGTCCAGATCCAGAAGTTTACCAGCACGAGATCCCAGGTGGTCAGTTGACTAACTTGCTCTTCCAGGCCCAACAATTGGGCTTGGGCGAGAAGTGGTTGTTGACCAAGGAGAAATACAAGGTCGCAAACAAGCTTTTGGGCGATATTGTCAAGGTGACCCCAACCTCCAAGGTTGTGGGAGACTTGGCTCAATTCATGGTTTCCAACAGCCTTTCCGAAGAAGATGTCATCAAATTGGCTCCTGAATTGGACTTCCCAGACTCCGTGTTGGACTTCATGGAGGGTTTGATGGGTACTCCATACGGAGGATTCCCAGAGCCTTTGAGAACCAACATGTTGGGCAACAAGAGACCAAAATTGGACCAGAGACCAGGATTGTTGTTGCCACCAGTCGAGTTTGCCAAGGTGAAGGAGGAATTGACTTCTCGTTACGGAGACAACATTACCGAGTGCGACATTGCCTCTTACGTTATGTACCCTAAGGTGTACGAGGCATACCGTACCATCTTGGAGAAATACGGAGACTTGTCTGTGTTGCCTACGCGTTACTTCTTGAAGCCTTTGGATGTCGGTGAGGAGATGGTCGTTGACATCGAGCAAGGTAAGACGTTGATCATCAAGTTGTTGGCAGTGGGAGAGATCTCCAAGCAGACTGGTACCAGAGAAGTGTTTTTTGAGTTGAATGGTGAAATGAGATCAGTCACTGTTGATGACAAGACCATTTCTATTGAAACCAAGAGTAGACCTAAGGCCACCCAGCCAAATGACGTTGGAGCTCCAATGGCTGGTGTTGTTGTGGAAGTTAGAGTCAAGAAGAACCAGGAGGTGAAGAAGGGAGACCCAGTGGCAGTGTTGAGTGCCATGAAAATGGAGATGGTGATTAGTGCTCCAGTGAGTGGAAAGATTGGAGACCTTGAGGTGAAAGAAGGTGACTCGGTTGATTCGGGCGACTTGGTCACTAGTATCTTCAAGTAGTATTTATGTTATATAAGTTATGCCGATTTATGTCTTAGTTGTGAAAATTCACTTTATTCTAAGAATGAACAGTATTGTTACTACCTTCTAACCCTCTTTGCATTCAAAGGCAGCGAGTCCGAGTCAAGGCGCCGTTGGAGGATGGAGTTTTCCTTTTCTAGCGCCTGAAGCTCGGAATTGAGCTTGGCTTCCTCCGAGTCAAGTCCTTGTGACGACTCGACATCCACCGCACCTTTCCAGCTTGGATCTTCAAGCAGATCGGCCACAAACTTGGACTGATTTAAGATCTTGATCCAGTTTTCAAGCAATGCAGACGTGCTGTCGGTGGCACTTTTCGAGGAGGCGATGTTTTGCTGGGTCTTCTTGATGGTTTCTAGTAGGTGATCGGCCATGTTGTTGAGATCGTTTAGTTGGTCCAATTCTCTTTCTAAAGTTGCCTGACGCGACATGAAGGTGAGTAGTTTGGAATTTGAGTTCTGGTGGGAAATTCCTATTCGTGTTTGCTAGAACAGATAAATGTTGTGTGTAGATGTGTAGATAGTTGTATCTGTGTAGAGAGTTGTATCTGTGTAGAGAGTTGTTTATGTGGAAGAGGTTGTTGGTGTGCATCTCGCAGATCCATAGAAAAGACTCTAGACTACCACCATAGGCGGTCCTTTCGACAAGATCTATAGACGGGCATAACGCTATATAGACAGCAATTATCGACTAAAATCTAGTTTCTATACCTCGGTGGTTTTCTATCGGTGCAGCACTTTACTAATTCAGCATTAAGTGTGACTGAAATTGTCACCAGACCTGGATCCAGAAGTTTGCTCCACTGAATGGCTGAGGCCGACGAACTTCCAACACGATGGGAAGTCGAGCTTGAATTTGTACAATCGCTTGCCAACATCCAGTACGTCAACTGGTTGGCCCAGAACGACTACTTGTCGGACCCAGCATTTGTCAACTACCTCAAGTATTTGAACTACTGGAAAGATGCCAAGTATGCCAAGTACGTGGTGTATCCTAATTGTCTCCACATCTTGACCCTTCTACAAAGCGAGGAGTTCCGCAAGAGCATAGTTAACCCTGAGCTTATCAACACTTTAATGAATGATATGGTCAAGAGGTGGCAGAGTCCCGATGAGCTTCTAGGACTGCCCAAGGAAAAGGACGACGAGAAGAAGAATCTGGTGCTGACCCCGACGAAGCAGCTGAAGGATACCCCCACTGAAGCTCCTGTTATTCATGTGGAGGAGTCATGAGTGGATAGGTGAGAATCTTTCGATGAAGATGGAATATAACAAGTTGCGACTAAGATTGCTTTGGGTGGGAGAATATGGCCCGGTAAAGGAAAGTATGGCTGCATTCTTCAAGGAATACCTCTAAAGACAACAGGAATACAAATGCATTACCGAACCTACGTGAAAACAAGAACCACATCAATACAAAACCACATGAATACAAAACCACATGAATACAAAACCACATGAATACAATAACTGCATGAATACAATAACCGCATAAATTAAAATACAAACTCAAATATCAACAAACACTATCTATTACGATAACCTATCATCGACTAAGACTCAAGTTGTCACCGATTGCTCATTCACATTCTCCACCTACTACCTGTCCCGCACTGCACGGTGACCTAATTCTATAATTGCCCTCATGAACAACGAAGTCATCTACAATGGGCACATGGCCAAAGCTAAGCTGGCAGTGCTATCTGTCAACAGTATAAAGTGCACGGTGGCCGAGGTATCGTATGCGTTTTCGTTCGTTATAAACTTCGTTTTGGGCAAATTGCTCCACATCTTGTCGCAACAAGAAGAGGTGTACAACTACTACAATGACAAAGGCAATATCTTCAACCAATGGTTTGTGAAAAAAGGATGGGCATGGACCACCATCGTAGTGGCAGTATTCTATAGTGTGGAGTTGTATAGACAGCCCAACCGCAAAATATTAGCTGGTGCTGGTGTTCGTTGGGTATTGGCCACATTATGGTGGATTCTCTTCACGCAATGGTGCTTTGGGGTTCCTATTATGGATAAGGTGTTTTTGTTGACGGGTGGCAAGTGTGGTGACGTTCCCGCCGAGCGGGTTGGCCAACTCCACCATCTGATGGTTTCACTCTTCCAAGAATTGGATGGTAACTATGAATCTCGCCAAGTATCGTCGGCCACCTGCCGCCGAATGCGTGGATCGTGGGAGGGCGGGCATGACCCGCTGGGCCACGTTTTTTTGCTTGTGCATTCATCGCTTTACATGTTTCATGAGATCAAACCGTTCTGGCCTGGATGGTCGATGTTTGTTCGCAAGATACAAGTCAATGTGCGGGCACTGAAGAGTTATGTAGAGCGGGCAGTGGGGGTGATGTATGGGACTCCACAGGTGGTGGTGGTTGCGCTTCTTCTGTTGTGGTGGTTTATGCTTCTTATGACGAACATGTACTTCCATCTGTTGGCGGAGAAGGTGGTGGGATTGATGTTTGGGTATGTTGGGGTTGTTGCGGTGTATTATGTTCCAAGATGGATATAGTGAGATTAGAGACTGGGTAGGAGAATCGCCACATGAGAATTAGTATGGACGCTGGTGAGGAGGAGAGAAAGGTGATGTTATGCTCTTGCTGTGTGTTGATATTGCGAAGTCAAGGCTAAAAGGAGACAATTCATGAATAAAGCTCAAGTTGATGGATAGTTCAATTACTGGATGGATAGTTCAATTACTGGATGGATAGTTCAATTACTGGATGGATAGATCAATTACTAGATGGATAGATCAACTGCTGGTGGCACAGGTAGGGCTAAATGCCATGTGTGGTGCTTCCCATCAACTTATATAGCAGCTTAGTAGAAACACTAGCAAGTTAGTTGTCCTATACGGACCATTCAAACACCGCATCAACAAGTATTCCTACTCACCCCACAAGTCAATATCTACGAGTTGCGTAATCGTGGCCGTAGCGGGTGCACTTGGGCTTCAAGCACAAGTAGTTTCTATAGAAAGAGCAGAGAGGAAATGTGAGGAGCTACCAACCAAGCATACGTATATATCACGGAAATCGCATAACTACCCCTTTGAAGCAATGAAAATCTGGGCCCAGGCAATCTATAACGCAACCATTAATGGGCAATTAATGACAGGCATCAATTCTGGAGCTGTCACTGCATGTCGCTGCCTCCCACAAAGCGCGCCACGCGCGCCGCACAAACAAACAACAACAACACGAAACAACATCAACACTGGCCCACTGACGGCACCAACTAACAAAAAGCTAAATATTCGGCCAACTCACATTCATCATTCTGTGCCCATCCGCATACTACCCATTTCTCTTCGCTCATCTTCCTACTCTGCTCTCCGTTGTTCCCATTTCTTGACAATCTCCTCTGATTTAGGGTCGTTGTTGTGGATCTCTGCCCCATGGCTCCACCCACCATTTGGTGCCGGCCGGTCGGTCCCATTTCGTGCCACTTCGTGTCTTTTCGCCCCGTTTCGCGCCCTCTCCCCCTCTGCCCATTCCCATTTTCGCACGGCCGTGCCTGGGAGCCCCTGCCTCGCACGGTTATGTTCATGCCTCCTGGCCCTATTCTCGCGCGCGACCACGGTCTTCAGCCCTGCGCGAGCCATAATCTGCGAGGGCCTGTCTCACTTCACAATCTTCTCCGTTCAATCTCTTCACAGAAGTCTTTTTTCTTTTTCCTTTTTCTGTAGCCGGTTGGCCTCTTCCGCTCCTTTCATCTTGGTCCTTCTTTTCTTCCATCTCGGTGCTCTTTCCCTCCGGACGTTCCTGTTTTGTCCTGCTCCATGATTTGGCTCTTCCTCTTGGCCCCAATTTGGGCCGTCTATGTGGGGTGGCCCATGGACGAACAACTCCCCAACGTGGCTCGTGTAGGTGAACCCTACCTGTTCACCCTTGCCTCCATCACCTATCGCTCTAGCGCCGGTGGCTCCATTTCCTATTCGGCATCCAACATGCCTCAGTGGCTTTCGTTCGACTCGTCGTCTCGAACTTTTTCTGGAACGCCTTCTTCTGACAACGTGGGAGAGTTCCGCATCTCGTTGGCCGCCACAGACTCCGCCGATGGCTCCTCTTTGGAAAACTCCTACTCGATGATGGTGTCCAACAGCTCGGGATTATCTTTGACAAGTGGAGACGTAATGTTTACTTCAATTGCCAAGTATGGCCACACCAACGGTGTCAATGGGTTGGTGGTCAGCGAAGGAGAAGACTTTTCCATTCAATTTGATCGTCTGGTGTTTGTGGAAAACCCCGGGGCCGACAGACCCATCACTTCCTACTATGGTCGCAGTATGGACAGAACTTCGCTTCCAAATTGGATAAAGTTCGATTCCTCCTCCAACACCTTCTCGGGAACTGTTCCTTATGTAACTAGTGACATTGCTCCTTCTGTTCTGTACGGGTTCAGCTTCATTGCTTCCGACTATCCGGGGTATGCTGGTGCTGAAGGCATCTTTTACTTGGTGGTGGGTGCTCACCAGCTCAGTACCCTGCTTAATGAGTCTATCAAGGTCAACGGAACATTTGGCTTGGATTTCGATTATACTGTGCCTGTGTTTTCTGACGTCTACCTTGATAGTCTGTTGATTTCCGCCCACAATATCTCCTCGGTGTCAGCTGATAACCTTCCGTCATACATTGAGTTTGACAAGGCCGACTACTCATTGAGGGGATCGTTTCCCAACTCGTCAACGTTTGACAACTTTACAATTGTTGTCGCTGACGTTTTCGGAAATCTGGTCGACTTGCCTTACTCATTCTCGTCTATTGGCTCGGTTTTCACGGTCCAGCTGTTGCCAGACGTTAACGCAACCAGATCCGACTACTTCCAGTACCAATTGTTGCGTTCATACTTCACAGATTACAACGACACAACCATTGACGTCTCCTTCAATTCATCTGACTGGTTGTCCTACCATTCTCTGAACTTAACGCTTTCTGGTATTGCTCCGAACAACTTGGACTCGGTGGAAGTCACGGTGAAGGCATCTTCTTCCTTTGATACTAAGGAGCTTTCTTTCCATATTGTGGGTGTTGATGCCACCAAGCTGTCGTCATCCTCCTCGTCGACTTTGTCTGCTACGAGTTCTTCAACTCATTCTAGCACTCGCTCTGCCTCTGCCACAACTACGGGCTCTGCTGCATCTGCAACGGTATCCTCAGGTTCAACAGCTGTAGCTCAGCAAAAATCTTCTGATGATAAGAAATCTCTCATTTTGGGTCTAGCCATAGGTATTCCAGCCTTTGTGCTTCTTGTGGCTGCATTACTCTTGTTCTTCTGCTGTTGTCGTCGCAAGAAGAATAACGAAGAAGATTCCGAAAAGTCCGTACCTGAGCCCGAGCTTACTGGCCCAGGGTTCGGGGTTACCTATGATATGGACGACTCTGGAGAGCGTGCCAGACAGCTTGGCGCATTGAACGCATTGAAGCTCGACCACGACAACGCCTCCACCCTGTCGAGTCTTACCCATGTGGATTCTGGAGCAGAAAGCAATTACTATGATGCATCTGAGAAGCCGGTCAAGTCGTGGCGTGCAAACGACACCTCAGACTCTAATGCTATCAAAGAGAGTTTCATCTTGCTGCAGAAACACACATCGCAGCTTTCCTTGGATACTGTCAACACTGAACAATTGTTTTCTGTGAGATTAGTCGATGGTATTAGAGAATCTTTCCCTTCTCCGGTCAGAATGTTACTGGGCCAGTCTTTCACTTGTGATTTCCTGTCGGAGAATGTTCAGAGACTTGATAGTGACGGGAACATCGCCAACGATACGTTAGTGCCTATTTCTCCCACTCGTCCACAGAGACCTATGTCCACTAATCTCAACAACATTAATGAGGAAGAAGACTCAAGCAATAATACCTTCTACAACACAACCCATGAATCTTCAAACTATAATTTGATGGCCAAATTTCTCAATGATGGAACGAACTTCAGCTTTGACAACGATGTGGCAACGCGGAACTCTTTCGAGGACGACTTTGAGCCTGTCAAGACCTCCAACGGCTATATGGGCTGGAGACGCTCGCAAGATGGTCGCTCACTGGACGCATTGGTTGGAACTCCCGACTCTGAGACATTCCTAATCAACAACGAATCTGCGGCCAAGCCTAATCTAGGAGCACTTGGAAGCAACTCGAAAAAGAACCAATCGAGAACTTCAATCTATTCGGATAAGTCCGAGTCAATGTTTGATAACAAGGGAGGCAGCAAGGCCAAGCTCGTGGACTTCACTAGAAAAGGAAGTCTACGAGAGGCTGCACACACCCAAAATGTGGAGCATCTGGGCGAAACCGCACAAATCCACGATGGTGACAGTGACTAGCTTTGAAAAGTTATATATTGGGACTTAGGTGCATCTTTGTAATAGTACGGATAATTTAGATAATTTTTGTCGATAGTAGCTTTCGCATCTTGGTTGGATAGCTCCAAGCATTTGGCTGCAAAATAGTTGGCTTGAGCAAGCCTCAAACTTCTCTACTGACTTCACGAATTATTGATCCATTTCTCTATAAAATATTACTCAGACAAGGTGGCCACAAAGTGGGCAGTGTCAAGTGCCCTTCTTCTACCCTCGACGTATTCCATCATCTCAGAGTATGTCTGTGGAATCACCGACGAAAAGTGAGGGTCGCCTTCTGAGTAGCTGGACTTTGGCACAAAGAAAGAATAGATAAAGCATCCAGACTCCTTGGAATTAACAGAGTCCAAGCTCTTAATCAGAGTGTCCACCTTCACTTGCACCAAAGTACCTGGCTCCAGCAAGAATGTACCAGGATCAGAGGTGATCTTGTTTGTGGCTGGCAAGTTGAATGGCGAATCAGATCCGGCCTCTGGGTCACTGCCATCGTGAAGATGTTCAGTGTAAGAAACGGAGGCAGTCAAGGACAAAACAGAACCTACAGGCACCGGAGCTTTGAAAGTGGTGGAGTCCAAAGAGACAAATCTGGGACCAGCAGACGAAAAGGCGGCAGCAGCACAGTACGCCAACTCAAAAGACTGTCTCAAGAGGTAACCTCCGAAAATCATGTACGAGTGTCTGTTTCTGTACTGTGGTTGCATGAATAATGTGGATGATACGGTGGTGTCTGCCATGAATTTGACATTCTTGGTCAACTGAGGAGTCAACTGCCTGGATGCTCTCCACATGTCGTAAACAAGTCTGTTCTCCTCGTCGGAAGGCTCGATGATGGACTTGTCCTTGGCAGCAAGCTTCTTCTTAGCATTAAACGATTCCGCCCTTCTATAGTCGACCCATTCCTTCTCAGTGACGGGAAGCAATCTGTTGATGGCAAATGACTTGTGAGTCAAGGGGTTTCTGGCCACAAACGTAAAGTTTGCAGTCAAGAACACATTCTCACTGGGCAACGACTCCTCCGAAATATCTTCTGGCACCAGATCCTCAAAAGCATATCCTTTGACGGTGATCTCCATGGAAGATCTTCCGGTCCAGGTTACACATCCGGCCAACACGAAGTTGTAGTTCTGAATATCGTCCACCTTCTTCACCATGTAGATTCTGTCGACGGACGCAGTCACGTTCATTGGCTCAGCAGGAGCGCAATGTCTGTAAGCGATTCTTCCTGCCAACGCATCCAAGTCCTGGAACAACTGACCCGCTCTTAACCGGCCAAAAGCATTGATGTATGCATCACAAAGCCACTTGTCGTCCTTAAATGGAAGAAGAAGGTACGAGAAGGATTCGCTCCGGGTTCTTTCCCCAACCTCGGTAGTCTTGGGGTTCATATAGCTAAACGAGTCCAAAACGTTGCCCTCGGCGGCCTGCTTGTCGCGCTCGGTCAACGCTTCCAACCAGGTGGCATTATGGGCTATCGTGTTGGCATCTTTTTGGTCAGAGATCACCGTAGCAGCGGCATCGGCAGCTTCAGAAGGGACCGTGGATCCTGCTTGTAGATTCGAGGAATTGTTGGAGAAAAACCGGGGGTAACGAGCAATCGAAACAGATGGAGCCACATGGGCAGCCACCAAGTGGCGGGAGACCACTCTTGTAGCAGATGGCCTTAACAATTTAAGCATGGTAGTTAGAATTCGAAAATAGCGGATTGGTTGACACCTATATATGGTGGGTTCGCTTGTTTTCTGCAGGAACACCAATGAGATGTGCCCGGGGCTTCTCGGGACAGAAGAGGGGCATTCGGGTTTTTTTTTGGGTAACCGAAAATGCCCGAGGGGTTCTGAAGGGTTTTTCGAGGTGTTTTGGCGGGCGGAGCCCCGGTGTCATTTTGGAGGGGGGAAATTGACCCAACGGGGATTTTTTTTGTGTGGTGGATGAATTCCACGTCATATGCGGAGTTTTTCCGGTGCGATAAGATAAGATGAATGTTGGGTGGTGGATAAAGGTTCTAGATGCGAACACACAGGAGAAGGATGATGGAGATGGGTTGACGGTCAGCGGGTTGTTGGGAGGATATTTTGGTGGTGAGAAGAGATTTATGATACGAGGAGAAAATGGAAAGGGCTAGTCAATTAGAAAGAAGCAGCTATGAATGATGAATGATACCCTTGGGTGTGGATACAGTATCTGTAGGGTGGCTGGATAGAAGTGGATATCGTGGCAATGAGGATAAGGTGGAGACGGAAAAGGGCTTGAGCATCGAAAATAATATACAAATATAGTGCGGAAAAGTTGATGTGGAGATGGCGGTGGAGAAAGTGTTGGTGAGAATATTGGCTAGAGTTGATACTTGAACTGGTGGTAGAGATGATGCGATAACTATGCATTCAACACCAATGGCAACGAAACTGCCCTGGATAGGGCTGATCGGTTCTTGTATGACTACATTTGTTCTAACCGAGTGTGGGTAGAAGGATTTGATGATCTGTTTAAGGCTTTCTGTCTAGACATGTTGGTTCTTCACACCGTCTACCAGGAATCATTTCCTTAGCTACTAGTTTTGTATTTCTATCCTAATCTACACATCACTGCAAAACATTATAGGAATACATTCCCCTCGCTACCTTTCCCAGAAAGATATATAGTTTGATCGTAACAATTGCACTTATCCTTTGCTCGTTGCGCGTCTGCTAGTCAGAGCTTGTTCACACACGGTTTGAAGTTTCTATGTTGTAAATGATGGGAAGTATTCACGTGTTGGTCAATCCCCTGACCGAAGGAAAGCAAAGTATTTCTCATCATATTGAGTTGTTTGCTGGGCCTTCGTCCCACCAAATGTGATTTCGTGTGACACAATTGGGCTTGCGTTTTCGTTTTCGCAGCCATTTTCTCACCACTAGTTCTTTTCCCCTCAGCAGCACGGGCTCAATTATTTAAATTGTTGTACTACTACCCACAAATTTGAACGATTTTCAGATGAGATTGGTGGCTTTGGGAGGGCAAATCAAACGATTAAGTATTCATTTCAACTGGCTTGTCTCTCCTGAGACTAAGAACGGGAGTTTGCTCCCCTAATAGAGTACTGTTCGAGTGTCTACCGGGGAGGCCGAAGTCGAATGATGCCAATTCCGGTTGAAAGTCATGAGTATACTGGAAACACCCTCGTCATTCTCTAATAGTGTTACAACAATCAAGTGATATCCACATGTGACTTGACTAGAGATATTTCCTTGGAAGGAATCAACTCGATTGGAACACATAATCTTGATTGGGAAAATGTATTAGCACCTCTCATGTTGAACTTTCCCCAGATGAGATATCTCTGACAACAGTACTGGCCAAGGAACTCCCTACATGCAACTACAACAGCGAAATAGAAAGAAGAGAGAGCAAACCGGGCGGGCTGTAGAAAAGAGAGAAAACAGCCAGTGCTAAAACGCAGCAACGGAATAATGGAGCCCGCATCCAACATCACATCGGAAATACGAAACTAGCACCCTTCGCTTATCACTCCTCACTGTACCTGTGTGGAACCCAACGGTTCATTGTTGGAGACCACTCTGAATCCCCAAAACCATGTAGGAAAATTTCTAAATAATTATCAACAAGTATCCACTCCACGCAAATTCTACTCAATTCATATTTCTATTCCTCTTCATGTCTATTCCTCTTCAATGTCTATTCCTCTTCAATGTCTATTCCTCTTCATGTATCTTCCTCTATCTATCCGATTCCTGTTCCGATCTAGTCCTTCCTTCCAGTCGCGAATCCACTGGAAATGTTTCCCATTGAACTTAAGCCACAACTCGTTGAAACTGCCGTTCCTCCCTGATTCTATCTTTCCCACCTTCTCTCCATGTTGTAGATCCCCCCTTCCATCTCCTCCCTTCCACTTCTCCCCATCTTCTGGTGGCCTCTCTCCGGACCCGTCCCTCCCGGAGCTGTATCTCCGCTGCGCGCCCACGGTCCTCTCCGTTCCGTCCCATATATATCACCTCCACCATCTACATCTTTCTTCACCACCATGTCTCATTTGTCCAGTGTCGCCAGGACCTCCATGAGGGCCGCCAGAGCCAACATCGCTGCCTTGAGAAGCGCCTCCGCCGCCTCGGGCCCCCAGACCATGACCGTCAGAGACGCCTTGAACTCTGCCATCGCCGAGGAGTTGGACAGAGACGACGACGTGTTCCTCATGGGTGAGGAGGTGGCCCAGTACAACGGAGCCTACAAGATCTCCAGAGGGTTGCTCGACAGATTCGGCGAGAGAAGAATCATCGACACTCCCATCACCGAGATGGGATTCACCGGATTGACCGTTGGTGCTGCTCTTGCTGGATTGAAGCCAGTGTGTGAGTTCATGACGTTCAACTTCGCCATGCAATCCATTGACCACATCATCAACTCCGCCGCCAAGACGTTGTACATGTCGGGAGGCATTCAGCCATGTAACATCACTTTCAGAGGCCCCAACGGTGCTGCTGCCGGTGTTGCTGCTCAGCATTCTCAGTGTTACGCTGCCTGGTATGGTGCCATTCCAGGTTTGAAGGTGGTGTCGCCATACTCCGCCGAGGACTACAGAGGATTGATGAAGGCTGCTATCAGAGACCCTAACCCAGTTGTTTTCTTGGAGAACGAGCTTGCTTACGGAGAATCGTTCGAGGTTTCCGAGGAGGCACTCTCCCCTGACTTTGTCATTCCTATCGGTAAGGCCAAGATCGAGAAGGAAGGTAGCGACATCACGTTGGTGTCCCACACCAGATCTGTCATGCACTGTATGGAGGCAGCCGAGGTTTTGGAGAAGGAGTACGGAGTTAAGGCTGAGGTGCTCAACTTGAGATCCATCAAGCCATTGGATGTTCCTGCAATTATTGAGTCCGTCAAGAAGACCAACCACTTGGTGACTGTTGAGTACGGATTCCCAGCATTCGGTGTTGGTTCCGAGATCTGTGCCCAGATCATGGAGTCTGAAGCATTCGACTACTTGGACGCTCCTGTGGAGAGAGTCACTGGATGTGAGGTTCCAACTCCATACGCCAAGGAGTTGGAGAACTTTGCCTTCCCAGATGCCGAGATTGTGTTGAGAGCCTCCAGAAAGGTGTTGGGGTTGTAGATACGGCCTGGATAGAATGAACCAATAGAGGTGAAAAGTTACTGAGATACATATGTGTAACGAATCGACACACAACATTGAGAATGAAATTGTAGCACTCTGTCCACCCATTATCCATCACCAACTCATACTACCGAAATTGTTTCCCCAGGTTGTATGCCGACTTCTCGCGCTGTTAACACACCTACAACTTCTACACGTTGCATATTCTTATATAAGCGGAGTCGCGTGGGTAATTTTGTGGAATCTATCGCTCATTGTGGTTCTGTCCGTCATTTTGACGTTTTCAACTCTCGACATTTTCAACTCTTGAGCTCTCCACAGTGGTAGTCTTCCCCACACAAAACTATGGATGTTCATCGGCGAGCAACTGCGTCTCCCCGAGTTCCTCCCTTGGAGGAAAAAGACTATATAGATAATGTTGACGACGTTCTTCTCAATCGTACCTTTGACGAAGAAAATGAAGGTCTTCTTCCTACTTCTGTGTTGAAGAAGTCGTCTCACTCGGACCAAACTAAGCTCCCCAGAAAAGATCTCTTGAACTTTGTGGTACTAATTGTGTTGTATACGCTACAGGGTGTGCCGGTGGGACTTGCGTTTGGATCTGTTCCCTTCATTTTGAAGGGCAAGGTGTCGTACTCACAGGTGGGAGTCTTTACGCTAGCTTCGTATCCATACTCGTTGAAGCTCTTGTGGTCGCCAATTGTGGATGCCGTGTATAGCAAGAAGTTGGGCCGCCGGAAGTCGTGGATCATTCCCGTTCAATTCGTGTCTGGAATGACCCTTTTGTACTTGGGAATGGTGATCAACGATCTCATGAATGATCCAGCAAAATACTTGACGACAATCACATTGTACTTCTTTTCGTTGGTGTTTCTCTGTGCCACACAAGACATTGCTGTGGACGGATGGGCATTGACGTGCTTGTCTCCGGAGGGTATGCCGTTTGCGTCCACGGCCCAGACAATTGGCATGAACTGTGGCTACTTTCTGAGCTTCACCGTCTTTCTCGCGTTGAGTTCGCCCGATTTCGCCAACAAATATTTGCGGAAACTGCCCATCGACAAGGGTTTGTTTGACTTGGGTGAATATCTTGCGTTCTGGGGCTGGATGTTCTTGATTGTTACCGTCTTCATGTACTTTATTCCCGAGGAACCTGCTCATTTGCGTGGAAGATCCTTCGACAAACTTTCCACCAGCCACTACAAGGATGAAGACCACCATAACCGGCCACATGTGGGCAGTAGAAAATATTTGCATGATTTGAAACACGTGTATAGCTCGATGATCCAGGTGTTGAAGCTTCCAAATGTCCAGACGTTCGTTGTCATTCTCTTGTTTGCCAAGTTGGGCTTCCAGGTGAATGAGGCGGCCACCAACTTGAAATTGTTGGAAAAGGGATTCTCCAAGGAGGATCTTTCCATCACTGTTCTCATTGACTTTCCCTTTGAGATGATCTTTGGCTATTACGCTGGCCGGTGGTCCTCCGGAAAGAGTCCGTTGAGGCCATGGCTCTTTGGCTTTGCAGGGAGGTTGGTTGCCGCTCTCTGGGCGCATTTGATCTTGCTATTCTTCCCTAAGATCGACAATGGCCAGATTTCCTTCAAGTTGTTCCTCCTCATCATCGTCCAGCATTTGCTTGGCTCTTTCATGTCCACCATCCAGTTTGTGTCACTTTGTGCCTTCTTCACCAAGATCGCCGACCCTGCTATCGGCGGAACATACATGACAACTTTGAATACCCTCTCCAATTATGGAGGCACATGGCCCAGGTTGATTATCTTCTACTTGATCGATAAGTTTACTTTGGCAACATGTACCATGCCAACCTCATCGTACAACATCAAAACTGAGGAGCAAAAACAGACATGCTTGCGGGGTGACGGTAAGGTGACCATTGTTCGGGATGGTTACTTTTATACGAGCGCTTTCTGCTTAACTGCTGGTGTGTGCATCTGGTTCTGGGTGAAAAGGAAGGCTGCCTATTTGCAAACACTTCCACCAAGTGCATGGAGAGTGAAAAAATAACAAGTTCATAGTGATGGTCTATGATGAAACTAAAAGGGTCTTATTTCTAAAGCATATTTCATTAGGTATGATAATGGTCGCTGCTCAGTCCACCACTTCTTTGAGCAAACTCGGTATGTAGGAAATCTATAGGCAGAAATGGGATCTTGGAGCCGTTCATCATCTTTTTCGAGACTGACGAGTATGACCCCACTATCTGAGGAAGTAGTGACGTACTAGGCATAGATGAGCCCACTGATCCATCGTGAGAGGATGAAACTGATGGAGACTTCACCATTGTAGATGAAATTGAAAAGGAACGTGCTATTGCAATGACTGCTCCTGAGACTCCCTTCCTGCCCCTGGAATTCATGAGACTATTACTTTGAGCCGATGATGTCGAGATGTAGTGCGGAGGTGGAGGAGTGCTAATTACCAGATAACCGTGAGTAGGCACTATTCGCTCCGCAAGTGTCTTCGAGTGGAAATGGCTCCCGTTATCATTGTTGATGAGCTTGTAGGTGTTGAGGTCAGTGGCACCGTAGGTGTTATTGGAGAGGTCGTGGCGTTCAATTGCGAAATCGTCGTGGCCGGCAAATTCGGCAGACTCGTCAACCTCATTGGAGTAGATGTTGGTGTACCAGTCCGGTTTGGTGAAGTGCGCCACTGACGACTGCAGCGGGTGCTTAGCGTGGTGTCTTTTTTGGAACTTCTCCTTCAAGGATTCGTTGAAGTTGATGTTATTCTCGAAAAGATTGCCATGACCCATGTATGGAAGGTGTTCTACTTCCTCCTGATACAACCAAAACTGGAACAAGAGAATGGCGTCGAAGAGAACAGTTCCCGAACTTCCGATGAGAAATGGCAACTGGGCGAAGAATACGTCTTCGAACTTGACGTCGCCCATGTGCAGATCATACTTGGACAAGAGATACAAGTCGCTTGCTATTGAGACAGTGTAGAGGGTGTTTCCGATCATGGCGAACAAAAACAAGTAAGGCGAGATACCCTTGGTAGACTTGTTCTTGAAGTTGGCCAAGATTTGAGGCGACCGAGACGATACGTAGAGGGTCGAACTGATCCATCCGCACGCTGCACCGACTACCACTCCATTGTAGTGTATCAGGGAGACTTTGGAGACCAAAGAATGCAAAATGTGGCCCAAAACAGCAATAGAGGCTTTGAAAGTTTCGGATTTTCCAGAACGGGGAGCATCTCCAACGGGCATGGCGTTAGCTCTGCCAAAGGAGCTGCTTAAAATCGAGGTGGAAAGCAATTTCAGAATGAAACTCTTTCGTTTCGTGCGGTATCTCCTAGACGAAGAATGCGACCTCATCATTGTAAGATTATCGCTGGGACTCTCAAAGCGATTTGTTCGTGGCGTGTGGACGGCATGGCCGCTTCCTCTAGAATGAACAGGACGCATCATGTTGGGGCTCTGAAGAAAATTGTGGTGGACCCGTTGCTTTGGATAAACACGGGTGTAGTACCAGAATTGGAGACTCAACACACAGTCGATGAAGCAGTAGTATGAGGCAAGACAGACCTGGAAAGGCAACGCTCCAGAGAGAAGGCAGCCAATCAAGTTAGTGGCGTCGCCGCTTATCCAGCACATTAAAAACGTTGGCGAAATCCCAGAAACCGATTCGTTCAAGTGGTTCTCTAGCACCTGCGGTAGCTGGGCAAAGAGCCACACCAAAAGCGACAAGATACCCAGAATCTTCGACACGTTGGAGATGACAAAGTAGTCGTGCGGTAACATGGGCAGGGAGGAGTTGGAGATGGCGACTAGCGGAGGGAAGGTGGACATTCGGAGAAAGTGAGGTGGGGATTATGAGACATCAAGGGAGGTCAGAGAAATGCAGAAACAGGAGAGTGGAACGCGGATTTATATTGCCGGTGTCAGCGTAGAGTACACTAGCCAAACGGAGATGGGTCGTGGATCCCGTAATATGGTGAGGGAAAAGTGATATAGGCCACCGAAGTTTTTCGCCAAGATGACAGATTGTGTCAGGACAGAAACCAAAGAGTGAGTCACGTGCAGGATGTGATGACAAGAAATTGGACAGGAAGGATGTTGTGCAGACTAGTGGTGAGAGAAACGGCCGGTTTTGATAGCAAAAGCTGGATGAATGCCAGGTTAAAGTTGGTGGGGACAGTTAGTTCAGTGTTTTTTTTTTTGTTTTTGGTGTATTTGGTATTGTTGTTGCATGGCTAGCATTAAGCGAGATGCGATAACGAAGCTTGCAGGAGAGAAGGAAAAATGGGATGAAAATGAGGTGAAAATGAGGTGAAAATGTGATGAAAGAAGACAGAATGGCGAGGAAACAGGCGGAAATAGAGCTACAGACTGTGGATAAAATTGACACCACTGCTGCTACTTTGGAATACGTTTGTTCCCGTAGATTCTCCTTCATCCCTCACCACGGAATATTGGTCCGCCGCTGTAATTCCGTCCCCGTGCAGGATACACGGCTAAAGAAAATGGCAAGGTTGGCAATGATTGGTCGGTTTCACGTGGAACGGCAGAAATCTCCCTCCTCGGCGTTTCCAAATCCTTTTTTTTTTTTTTTTTTTTGGCTAGCATCACTCGCAACCCATTCCCTCTCTGCCTCCTTTGGACCTCATCGCTGTGTGCACGCTGTGGAAGTTCCCACATTGAAACTCCCAATTCCACACCCGTGCCTCCCTTGTTCAGAATCACCATCGGGCTACTCTCCCACCAATGATCGAGGTATCAGCAAATGATCGTGTAGGAAAGAAAATCAAAGTAAAGTGCTTGCCCTCGGATTCAATCGGGGACTTGAAGAAAATGATCTCGCTTCAAGTGGGCACCCCCTACGAAAAGTTGATCTTGAAGAAGGGCCACCAGGTATACAAGGACCACATCACGTTGGACGACTACGAGGTTCACAACGGGTTCAACTTCGAACTTTATTACGGGTGAGCTCTATATAGTACATTGCCAATAAATAAAGGTATTAACACACGCAAGAAATGAAAACAGAACAATCAAAGCAATGAAGCCAAACGACCAACGTCATCAGTCTTACAAGAAATATTCGATCTGGCGGGTCTGGGGCCGGCCCTCAAAGTACATACTAAACATGTCCTTGGTGTGCCCGTTGCTGTTGATTCCGTTGACGCTCTTTCCTTCTGTGGTGTCTTGGTTGTTTTCTGGAGATGCTTCGAAAACATTACAGTACTGGCCGGGGAACACACCTTGGGTGTTCTTGGCCTTGGATTCGTAGTTGGAGTGGGCTATTTCTAGCACACTGGCCCTGTTTCCGCACCGATAGCAGTAGTTGGGTGCCGACCAGATGGTGAGGCACATACCCTGCCAGTAGCTGACGTAGCCCTCGTTACAGAGCTGATGCGCTCGAACAAGCTGGTCTAGATTATTATCGTGGCAGAATTTCCGCATCACGTCGTACCCAAACAAGTACCCGGCACCTCGCGGGGAAAGCTTGAAGTCCAAAATGTCTGGGTCGGGGTCCGACCACACGAGGTCAGCCATAATTCCGTCATGGGGCACCTCCTTAAACCTGTCGATGGCACGAATCTGGTCTAGCTGTTGGCACGATGGCGAGAGTCCTCCATGGGTGGCAAAAATCTTGCCGTCGATGGTTGCGCCTAGTGGTAAGTAGTCGAACAAGTCGGTGAAGTAATTCCATACTTTGAGCGAGCCGTTATACTTGTTGAGCACCTCGGTGTAGAAGCCATAGTTGGTGGTTATAGTTCGGGACTCATGGTTCCCTCGGATAAGAAACACCCGGCTGGGGTACCGAAGTTTGAGCGTTATAAGAAGTGAAATGGTCTCCACAGAGTAGTAGCCTCTGTCCACGTAATCACCGAGAAACACATAATTAGTTGTTGGTGGAGCGCCACCGATCTGGAAGATTTCAAGAAGGTCATGATACTGGCCGTGGATATCGCCCACTACCGTACATGGAGACTGAAGGGTCATAATATTTGGCACCGCGAGTAGTTGCGATTTGAGCTGGTGACATAGCTGCTGTATGGTATCCTCCGGTAGGAGGTGCGGAGGTTTGTGGTCGAGGAGCTGCGCAAGGCAGTAGTCTAGGTCCAGGGTGGGTATCGAGAAGGATACCGTCATAATAATTGGGATTAAACTTGATAGACAATTTACTGGAGGAGTGCGGGAGAACATCCGTGCACCATGGATAAGAGAAAAAAAACTACTGAACGCGGGGCGCGATCTCCCTAGATACATTGGTATAGAGAAGTATGCTTGAGATGGAGAAAAGGATTTGGCGATAGTAGAGACTTTGGAACGTTGGCTGGATAATGGGAGGGAGCCAATGGTGAGTTATTAAATGGGGTGTTTTGTTTAGCATTTGATTTTTCGGAGTTTTTGGTTGTTTAACGGGCTCTAAGTAATCGGTGTTTATAGGCATTGGCACATTTCGCACCAAGTATTGCGAGTTTCTTCATAACGTAGAAACTGATACTCAAGTGGATATACGGAAGTAGGGACGAAAAAATAGAAAAAAATTATACTGTCGATAATGAGGGCCGGTATTCGTTTCACCTCCTAATCAAGAATAATGGTAACTATTGATATCGCCAGTCTTGATGTTCCCGCTGTAGGTGCTACTTGCCAAGCTAGGCGTATATGATTCGACCATCTGCGGCGGAATTCCAACCTTATTTACTTCACAATGCATCTACTATTGTAAGGTTCATGGAATGCTCGCGGCCAAGTGTCATCTCCACCCCTACGCAATCTACCTTATTTCCAGTCAAGATGTCTATTCTTGCAGTCTCTACACCAAAACCTCACTAACGGCCTTCTCTAAAATCTCCATACCCTTGTCAATAGCCTCATCTGGAATGTTGAGTGCTGGAACGAGACGAATCACATTGCCCCCGGCAGTAATCACAAGCAACCCGTACTCTCTGCACTTGAGAACAATAGTACCGATATCAACGTCTGGCTTGAACTGCAACCCCAACAAAAGTCCTTTTCCCTTCACCTTCTCGATGTGGTCGGGATACTTCTCGGCAATGGACGACAACGACTTAACAAATTTGTCTCCGGTGGCTTGCACTTGCTTCAAGAAGTCAGCATCACTCACCTGGTCTACAACGTACGAGCCCACAGAAGCTGCCAATGGGTTGCCTCCATAGGTGGTTCCGTGGTCTCCGACCTCCAATGCACTTTCAATCTTCTCGCTAATCATCACCGCTCCAATTGGGAATCCGTTACCCAACGCCTTTGCCATAGTGACAATATCGGGGTGGGCCTCCTTGGGCAAGCTGCAGTGGGCCCACATTTGGCCGGTTCTACCCAAGCCGCACTGGATCTCGTCATAGATGAGCACAACGTCGTTCTCGTCACAGAGCTTCTTCAACTCAACCAAAAACGTCTCGTCAACAGCATTGACTCCACCTTCTCCTTGGATAGGCTCAATGATCACAGCTGCGGTCTTCTCCTTGCTGATGACCTGCTTAACTGTCTCAATATCGTTGGTGCTGGCGGTGTGAACCCCAGGAATCAACGGAGCAAATGGCGCCTGATACTTGGGGTTGGCGGTCACCGACAATGCACCCATTGTTCTGCCATGGAAAGCATTTTCAAAAGCAATGATTTCGGTCTTTTCTGGGTTTTTGGACTTGGCGTACTTTCTGCCAAACTTCAATGCTGCCTCGTTGGCCTCAGTACCAGAGTTACATAAGAATACTCTCTGAGCGTCGGCCATTCCGCCAGCATCAACGGTTTTTGCAACCAACTTGTTGGCCAACTCTCCGGCCGGGAGATTGTAGTATAGATTCGAGCAGTGCATCAACGTCTGCGATTGGTGTGCAATGATCTTGGACACTTCTTCGTTGGAATGGCCCAAACAGGTGACAGCAATACCAGCAGTAAAGTCCACGTATTCTCTGTCCTCGAGGTCGTACAAGTAGGAGCCTTTTCCACGTGCAATGACCAAGTTGGGACGAGCGTAAGTGGTGACGGTGTAAGGTTTGGTGACATCGTCGATGAACTTTCCGGTGACCGAAGATGATGAAGCATCTGGCTGCGAAGTTAAGGTGCTGCGAGCAGACATGGACGCATGCAACTGACGGAAGAGGTTCAAACGAACCGCTCCTGATACACTAGAGCATTTACTCATCATTGTTCAATAATTTATTTTGGAGGAGTTATTGGATAGACGCTACTTAAGTATGAAAATTTTTAACACCGCGCTTATGACTAACAATTACCGCATTGGGAAGGGAGGTACTGTGGCAGCCAGGAAACAGGATCCAGCAAGAAATGCATTTGCTGCAGTGATTCATCACTGTTACGCCCTGTTGATGCTGATCGTTGTCTCCACCTTACTGTTCGCATCGAATTCGGCTATCGAAGTCTCGAAAATCCTGTTGATCTCAAAAAGAAGCCGCGATTCATCATCCGCACTTCCACCTTTCATGGTAACTCCCATGCATGCAATGTAGAGCTGGTAATTCACCTTGGTGACAAAAACACTGTCGATCAGGTACGAGTTTCTGAAATGGGGGAGCCCAAGAATGTTCTGTGTGATGGAGGACCGAAGAACATTGTAATCGTAATCAGAGTAGGGAAACGAAATCAACAAGATTCCCCCCAAAGTTTTCACAAGGCTCCATCCAGCAAAGCAGAGTGTTGCAGCCACCACTAGTGTTGACATCTCCGTCACGTCAAATATGCGCTCTCTGGAGTAAAATAACGGTACAAACATAAGAAACACTGAGTAAACCAATGTAAGTAGTCTGATGGGGTTCTTGATCAAAACATGTAAAACAGACTTGGTCAGCGCCCAAAAGCTTGCGTCATCCTGTTTAGTTTCGCTCAATATACCCCCTTTTCTTCCTTTTGATAATGCGGCCGTCACCAGCATGACATCTGTTTCGGTCAACATTCTGGCAAGAGATCCTCCATCAAAAACGAATTTGGAAGTGATCCAAGTGATTACAATAACCGTGAATAAACAAACTTCGTAAAGCATCCAGTTCACAGATTCCGTTGCTGAACCGTGGATATGATGAGCACCATGCTCAATGGCATCTTCGGAAGAATCGACAAAGGAGACTACCAATTCCTCCACAAAGTGGCTGACAAGATCACATCCGACCATGACCAGAGAGGCGCTCAATGCAAATCCCATTAAGACTTCGAGACGCCCTAGACCAAAGGGATACGCAATGGAGGATTTACTCCAAACCTCGAAATTCGATGCGATGTCCACACACGCAACCACAAGCGAGCCTAATGAATCATAAAACACTAAATGCGCCAACGTGGAAAAGGCGGGTTGATGACATTGCACTCCAACCAAGAAAACAAATACAGCGACGGTAAAGTGTGCCGAAGACAAGAAAAGTTTGAATTTCTGAGATGAACTTGCACTCGTGAGCGACTCCTTGAAGTTGGGAATGGGGTACAGATCTGGGATTAGATCTTGCTGAAGATTAGCGTCGGATATAGGTACCGGTTCCTGAAACAAGTTCATCGACACCGATGAATGTTTATACCTGTGACCTTTTCTGTGCGCCGGCTTCACTATCAACAGATTCGATGAGTTGCCATGTGTCATGAGCAAATCTTGCAGTTTGAAGTTGAAGGGATCCCGAGACGGCGAGCTGCCTCTCCTACTTGGCGAATTGTTACTTATTCTGACAGGAGAAGTGCTTCCTAACCTGACGGGGGAAGTCGACCTGACGGGTGATGCCGATCGCAGGTGTCCCTTATGTGCTTCCATAGGTGCAGCAAGAGCTGTCAATTTTGTGCCAAAGTGGGTTGAATGGCGATTGTTATACTTGGCGTCGCCTTTAGGAGGGCCATCTTCCCATATGGCGTTGTTTAAAGCTTCAACACCAAAAATGGACCGAGGTCTCAGTCGTGAGCCACCAGAGCTAGAATTGGCTCGCTGATGCTGTGAAAATGACTGCTGACCCACTGGAGAACTTCCAAGTGTCGGTGTGCTATTGTTCGAGTACTTTCGATTATGGAAGGGGACCTGTGGATAGATATGAGCAAAGTTGCTCGTCCTTGCTGGCGTGGAAGGCGACTCTGCCGTGATGTCCAACGACTCCGAAGAGAAGTTAGCACTGAGAAAAGACAAGTCTACCCCACGGCCAGCCGTGGAAATCTCCCCCAAGGTATCCAGGACGAGATCATCTTGAGGGGTACGTAGCTTGCTTTCCGCAATCGGAGAATCTAACCCTTTCGGCATGTTAACCGGATCCCGAGACATGCTGGGTTTTTTTAAAGTTTATGTCAGAATCTAGGAGGTTGGCTAGCACAAATATTTCACCTAGAAATAGTTCTTGATGCACGTATAGGTGCTTCGAGTTTCTGCAGGATAACCACAACTTGCTAGACTCCACCCTACAATGGATTCTCCTTAGTAGTGTAGGCATCAAACAACGAAAGATTGATGCATCCGTCGTTGAGACCACTACTGGTATCTTCAATGAGTTTGAGACTCTTGATGGAAAATGGCACCGATGGGTGGACGTCGTGGGCCATATATTGAATAAACGTCATTGAATGCCGTCTGCAGTGCTGGAGCACCAATCCACTCTGATTGACAAAATCAATATCACCGTCGTTTTCAAGTTCAGAACGGTCAAGTGTAATGGCGCAGCTGTTTTCATTAATTCTTGAAGGCTCAAAGGGCAACGTAGTTGTGGGCTCAGGAAGATTGAGAATGGCCGACATGGTCGAGAGAGCTGTTCCTCCAAAGTCAGTAGAATCCAGTAGAGTATTATTTCTCTTGTCTTCAGCATTCTGAGGGCTATGCAATGCATTCTGCTGCGGCGAAGTTTCCATGATATCGTCACTGGCCACGCTGAGAATCTGGGTGAGCGAGCTTTTCATGAGCAAAAGCAAGTCGTAGAGCAAGATGCGAAGCTTTTCATGCCCGTTAGCCAAATACGATGAGTTGAGAAGTGCCACAAGATTCTTCAAAAACACAAAATTGACCGAGTCCTCGTGTGCTAGTGCAGAAGTCAACGATGTTTTGTGGATGATGAGAAGTCGCAAAAGTATGGAAATTGTATCGTGGATGGTGCGGTCGTCCAGCTGCACGGCCGCCTGGTTGTTGAGAAGCTGCAACAACTTGACCAAGAAGTTAGAGAGATTCTCGAAAAGTTCCGGCGGAGTATCCAATTTGTCCACCGATGATACGGAAAACTTCTTGAAGAAATCCTTGAAAATGGGAATCAACTCGATGCCGTCTTTATTCAATCGAAGAGACACATAGTGGACATCTTCCGTCACCATAGCATTCTCGAGATCCCAAACGGGCTCGAACTGGATTTGGGTTAAGAAAATCTTTTCTAAGTAATTGAAGATTTGCAATTTGAAATCCCAATCCAAGTAATTGAACATTTCACCAAAGTAGGAATTCTGCGGCCCAAACAGGAAGTGCAAGTTATCAAGAATGGTGCTGGTCAAAGCCTGAGCCTTGGCTGGATCTGAAACGTGGGTTGTTACCAACTTCAATATTGTCTGAATAATTGGCAAGGAAAATTCGTTGGAAGCTTTTGCGAGATTGGACATATCGTCAATGCTGCTCACTGAGAACACTGTTGAGAATAATTGATCACAGAGTGCGATCAGCTCTTTGGTATCAAGTTCGCCCAGAAGAAAATGCATGGTCCATTTCCGGTTAAAAATAAGTGCATCTCTAACCACACCAAGAATGGTATTTCTGTGGCGAGTGAAAATGCCATTCTCAGAGTGCATGCCTTCGACCTTCATCTTTTCGAGCGAGTATATCACGACATCGTCGTACTGTTTTCTAATATACTCAGTTCGAATGTTTTTCAAGAGCAACTTCTGGTAGCTAAATAACGAAGCAAATACTTCTTCTGACCCAAAGGTGAAGGTCTCCACAAGCCAATCGGTTCTACTATCATGAACTTGATTGAAAATGCTGAAGAGATTGTATATCAGTATCACCTCATAGGCCAATAGCCTTCCAAGCAAAATTGCAAGTTGGTGAAACTCCTGCTTTTCTTGCAATATTTCCGTGATAAATATTTGAACTTTGCTCAAGAACACTGTGCTACCAGTTAGATTAGAGAACCTTTTCAAAGTTTCCAAGAGCTTGAAAAATATCAAATCCTCACTTTCCGAAAGTTGGTAAACCCTTTGATACCATTCATGAAGTAGCTGAATAATCGTTTGCTCTGCACCATTCACATCTGTAAATTGTTCTTTCTTGAAGGGGAGTCCCAAGTGAGCTATTTCAGTGAAACAGTCATTTAATTCCTCGGCAGACAAGTCCTGGATCCCAAGTGCAAGCAATGATTCAAGGTCATACTTGAATGTTTCCTCGGAATAGGCATTGATTTGTTTGGTACCATGGGTGGGGAGCTTTATGGGAGAGTCTGCTGTTTCTCTACCATAGAGCAACCGGTCGAGTCCACCTTGAGTAGTTCTGGTCAGCAGAATCTCATTCTTGGAAGGCTTTTCCACTGATGAGTCGATGAATCTCCAGACTTCCTTAAATTTATATAGGTCAGTTTCGCGGGACAGAAGGTCCTCATACGTCAGGATAACAAGTTTGAAAAGCTTGGAGGCAGTGGGAACATCCTCGTAACTGCTTCCAGCGATAAATCTAACCAAATTGTGGTGATGAATGATCAACTTGGAGATAAAGTGGAGGGTATCCAAGTAGAATATGATGACTTTGTTTTCATTCTGTAAGACAAACTTCACGAAAACTTTAAAGAAAACAGTCAAATTATCAGTTGCTGCATAAAACTGGTAAACATTTGCAATTGTCGAAGGAGTGATGTGAATAAGTTTGGGAGAGTTGGAGATTGTCTTCTTAATCTGAGAAGTGAGCCAATTGACCAACAAGAACTTCACACCAACATTCAAAGACTTGATATTCTCCATGCTTTCATGAAAATCTGGACCAAAACTATTGTTTACAAGACAATCCAAAAAATGTTCCTGAAGTAAGGTAGTACCGGTCTTGAAATGATCTAGGAAATTGAATCCTTCAACTGTCCACTTACGCAAGATGTGATCACACTGTCTGTTATTCAAAATAGGCAAATTCCGTAGAATCGATAAGTGGAAGACAATCTGAGAATCAGGAGAAAGTTGTGCAATGTTCTCCCCTTCCTGAGGCGACTTATAGAACACTCCACATGCAATGATTTTTCTCAAGTACGAGGAAATGGAAATAATCTTGAGCTGGTACAACTCGTTAATAAGCACGTATAAGTTGTACATCGATAAATTTTCTGTTGGCTCTTGGCACAAACTGAAAATACTTTCTAGCAATTCATTCTGAAATTCAGCCTTGAGGTGCGAGCTTCCTTTGGTAGTCAAAGCTTGCAAAACTTTGCGCTTTAAGTAATTGCAGACAATCAAGATCTTTTCCGAAGAGGCTCCCAAATCTCGATACACAGTGACACACCAGTAGACCACTATTTTGAGCTTGGTTTTCCATAAATTTGAATCAAACAGCGTAGAAGGTCTTGGCTTTAACAATGCAGTTAGTTTGTTATTGAGTTTGAGATTGTCAAGCTGTTCCACGAATTTTAAATTATCTTCAGTTGCTCGATTGATATATGTATGCTCTGCCTCCTCCACTTGCTGGTATCGAGACTTCGAACTTGCTGATTGGAAATCTGCTTCGAGGTACGAACTTCTTTTCGGAGGTGCCCTGGGAGAAGCGCCTGAAGTCTCTTCCCGAACAAGGTACTTCATGTTAAGCATTAGACTGACATTTCTGTAATTGATAAGTTGTAGGACCTTCTGAAGGTTTTCCTGCTGGATTGGATCTGTTAAGGTTTCATCCTTCATGAGCACTTGATAAAGAACGTCGCCAATCAATACCCAATAGTTGGGAACGATGAAAACGTTTGTATTGTGCTTAAAAAGCTTAATGATCGAGGACGAAATAAGCGCAAGCAAATTATCCTTGAGCACATTCAGCAATGAGCTCATTGGTATCGAGCGGGAGGTCTTAACAGAAAACGCAGGGATTTTCTCAATCAAGAAATGATTGAGAAGAAGAGATTCACTTAAGTACTTGCAGAGAAAATCCTCCTCGATTAAATCGTTCCAAAACATGGTGATCAACGTTAACGCCACCAAGATTTGTCCATAATTGACCGTTCTTCCCTTCAAGAGTTGGGTGAGAATAGCCGGTTCTTCGCCCTCTTCTGACTTCGACAAATCAAGCAAGAGAGCAAGGTCGGCAGTTTCAAAAGGCAAATCGTCTCTTAGAAATTTGATAATGCTTGACAAGAAGAACACCCTGTCGATGAGTCGCTCGATGTACAACGACTGAACATATGAGAGCAAGTAGTTCAATTTTGTCTGGAAAGGGCCCTTTTTCTCAGGGGTACCGACATTTGGCATTTCTTTGGCGAACTTGAAAACATAGTCCGCCACCTGCTGAGTCCATTCCTGAAGCCATCGTCCTTCAAACACATCTAGCGGTGGGAAGGTGATGGTGCCATTTTGAGGCATGGAGCCCTGTTTGGACTGATACTTCCTGCGCAACAAGAGTAGCTCACTATAGAGAGTACACTTGGTGAACCACATAGCTCTCGAGATGGGAACCGCATAGTTGCACATGCTATCTACTAGAACTTTATTCCTGATTCCATGAGGAAGCTTGGCAGACACAGTCAGTAGAGGAACATCCTGATTGGCCAAGTCGTTAAGCCATGCTTCCTTCTTGGAAGCGGTGAGCGTCACCCTGGGAGGAACCTTAAAGGCGTTCGAGGTGTAGGAGATCTTGTTGATCACCTCATTTCTGGTCTTGTACGCCTGGGTGAAATGCTGAGAAAGCTCCATAAGAATGGTAGAACAGTTCTGGGTAGAGGAGAAGAGCGTCTCCTGGATCAAGTTACGAGCTGAGTAGTATTCATTGGATACCAGTGGGCTTTCAAAGTAACCCTTATTGAGGTAGCCCGAGTTCTTCAACTTATCCTTCATTGCGTCATCTTCTTGCCAGGGAGTGTAGTCTGGATACGTTTTGGGCTGTAGCTTGTCGTCCAATGGATACACTGGCAAGTCTGGCTTATTCATGGTATATTTCATCGTCAAGAGCTCATCTTTGGCCGAAGTTGTGTGACCAGCACGGCCGTGGCCTGCCAAAAGGGCATTTTTCTTTTGCTTTGACATTGGATCTACACACAGACAATCTCAAAGCTGTTCAGTAGCCATGTAGTTAGAAATTGAAATCAAAATGGTAATATCTGATGGAATTTGCTGAATGATCTGGAGGACTAAAGTTAGTAAGCGCTATGTGCACATCCAGTATATTGGTTGCATGAGTTGACCACACTGAGACAAGAGGTATGGAAGAAGAGCACTCGAGGTTAGAAATTTTTGGTTTCTCCGCGTTAAAGTTCGTTTCTTTGTATGAAAATTGTGGATTTTGTCATTGCGCTTGGTATCTGCGATTGGAATTCGACACTTTTTCATGCAAGGATGAATGGTGAGTGTCTGAGTAGGAAAGACAAATGACAATGAAGACGCTAATTTTTATTTTGTTCACAGACCTTAACGCATGAGTCTAATCGTGTAACTGTATAAGTAAGCAATCTTTAGTCGAGATGTGATTCAGAAACCATAAAGTTGCAATGGTTTTGCCTAAGTACTGCTAACAATATTGATGATAAGCAAGACCATGGGCGAGGTTCATTTCCATGCACCATAATCCACTAATCCAGCTTTCTTTGGCTGTTCGCTCATATTCTTGGCTCCCCTCATACTCTTGCTTTCAAAGTCCTTTAATATAGCTTTTGCTCTATAGCCTTGTGGTATGTATTGGAAGCTTTTCTTCCCCTTGTAGCAAATCAAACCACAACCGACCAGTCCTCGAAATCATCCTCGCCGTACTGGATCTTCCTGATCCACTCTGCGATCTGAACAGTCAACTCTCCGCCTGCTGCAGAAGCCATTGGAACGGCAATGTCCTCACCCTTCCAGCCAATGTTCCTGATTGGAGACACAACAGCAGCAGTTCCAGCGCCAAACGCCTCTACCAACTCGCCCTTGGCTGCTCTCTCCTTGACCTCGAATATGGTAAACTTTCTCTCAGAGACAGTCCACTGGTCTCCTGGCAATCTGGCTCTGGCCAATGTCAAAACTGAGTCTCTAGTAACACCCTCCAAGATAGTTCCGTCCAAAGGAGCAGTTACCAACTCCTTCTTGCCAGTGGCATCTTTGAACACAAAGAAAACGTTCATGGTTCCCACCTCGGTGACGTAGCCCTCCTCTCCGAACAACCAAAGGTTCTGCTGATAGCCTTTATTGGCAGCAACCAACTGAGTCTTGACGCATGGAGCGTAATTGGCTCCCAACTTCGCATCACCAACTCCTCCTGGCCATGCTCTCACTGCATAGTCTGTAGCCTCCAATGAAACACCTCCAGTGGAGAATAATGGACCCATGGGGGATGCAATCAAGTACAAAAGCGCTCTATCTGGAGAGATAACATTCAAGGTGGGGGTAGTCCCGATGATGGTGGGTCTCAAGTACAACGAGTACCCCTTTCCCAAAGGAACAAACGCCTGGTCGAGCTTCAAGAACTCGGTAATCAACTTGATGAACTCTTCACCATCGAATTCCGGCAATGCGATTCTTTTGGCGGACTTGTTAAATCTCTCCATGTTCTTGTTTGGTCTAAAGATTCTAATCTTATTGTCCTTATCTCTATAAGCCTTCATGCCCTCGAATGCCTCGAAAGCATAGTGGAAGACAATGGCGGAGGGATCGAATGAGAAATTATGGTAAGGGGAGATGGTTGGAGCTGCCCATCCGTCGGCAGCAGTCCATTCCACCTCCAAAATATGGTCTGTGAAGCTTCTTCCAAAAACTAACTTGTCGTTTGGGACGATCTCCTTTGGAGTGGTTGTCTTGGTTATAATCAACTTTGATGCATCCAATGGTGCTTGCGTCATGGTTACTAATGGGGTAAATTTATGATTGAGATGTGGAATGAAAGTGTGGGGTTATGTGGACGCTCGATCCAGGATGTGTGTGATTCCGCGATTAGTGTGGATCTTGTGACCGGATAGTGAGTCATGAGAATCAATTGGCGGGGGTTGAGAAATTTCGATAGTACTCAGAGGGGGCAGGATGTTAGGTTTGGGGATTTGCTTGGAGGAATAGGGGTGGGGGAGAGATGTGTAAGGAGAAGGATATAATTAGGAGAGAGTACTGAATAGGAAATAATTAGAGATCACGGAACAGAATGTGATAAGGAGATAAGATTATATAAGATTATGGCAACAGATAAGATTATGGCAACAGATAAGATTATGATAACCGACAAGATTATGATAACCGACAAGACTATGGTAACAAATAAGAATTGAGAGATAAGAAGACAAACGACATGGTCATTGAGAATAATCGGATAGAATCGACAAGTTGTTCCTGACTATGATCATTATGGTCTTTCGAGTCGTGCTCCAAACCTAAGATCGTAGTGACTCCAGTCTTTATGATATTTTTGATTAATATTTGAGACTGGTAGCACTAGAATAAAAATATTTTAACTGGTAGTAATCCGATCCAGAAACGGAAAGTGCACAGGAGAAAGACAAGAGATTTAGATAGAAGCGGGCAGGACTTGTTGAAAAGATAACGGAAACTTCCCAATGTAGATAAGAAACGATGGGTGAATACTGATAAACCTCTGATTGGCGCACTGTCTACAATGTGTACTGTCTAGAAAATGAAATCTATAATTTGGATTGGTGGAATTTGTTCTTATCTTTCCAAAAGTTCAATTCCGGTTTTTCCTGATCGGGTCACGTGGACGTTGATCCATTCGGTAATCAGAAGGATTATGACCAATGGTTATTGTGTATTCACATTCTAGAATATCACAAGATATTCAGTGTGGCCCACGGGGCTGGGACTTATTCAAGATTCCCTAACACGAGGAAAAGAATGTAGAAACGTGCTACAGAGCACTCCAATACGTTCGGTTACTGGATCATTGTCGTTATTTATAGATTTTCAGAATTTTAAACATTTTCCTCTTCACTACTTTATTTCCGATTGTTTCAATGTTTGATAGTTGTTTTTTTTTTCTGGCCCTCTTTTATGGGTTCCGATGACTTGGGGTAATTAGTATCGTGAGTCCGTCTCCGTAGAATCCTGCAGTACCCTTTATCTCGTATTTCGCAATCATCGATCAACTTTTTCTGTTCACTTTCCTGGGAATAAATTTAACTTCTATCACTTTATCTCTTTCACGTCTTACAACTTTTCAAATGAACTATAAGAAAATCCAGTACCTTCCCTTCCTAACTACTTCTCTTTCTTTAGTTATTCAATTAATTTTTGAAACTCTTGCCTATGAACAAAGAATTTATTACTCTGCTTCTGGAGGAAACGCTACATTCCCCTGCGACCACTCTCCTATCGGAAAATATCCAGATCTCCAAATTACCCCTTTCCTCTTATTCAAGTACTTCATCCAGTTAGAGAAACAAGTGAGAGGCTGTTGCGGTCAATCTCTGACAGCAGCGGTGCTCATAATAATCATTCTTTAGTTATTCAATTGTCGTCGCTGATGATTTGGAATCTAAGGGGGTGATCATCGGCCGTGATGCGAATGAATATTCGTACTTGTCTACAGATGCGCTTCCAGATAAATAAGTGTAATTCAGGTAAATATATGTGCATGCCAGGTACCCGATTCTAGGTGGGTGGGAGAATGGCTATTCATAGACCCATAGTAGTGATCAGAATATCCATCATTGGACACGCAATAATTTCTACCAATTTTCCAAATCCCTACCAATCATCGTCGTCCTCGTCTTCGTCACTGTCATCCCTCGTCACGTTTTGTCTCTTTTTCAAGGCATCTGCCAAAGAACCTGCTAACGTGACCTCTTCATTCTTCTTAGCCTTCAACGCATCCGCTAGTCCATTGCCTAGTCCTCCTCCGTTTTCTTGGAGCACATTTTGCTGCGCATTTTGCTGCGCATTTTGCTGCACATTATTCTGTGCTGGTGCTGACCTCACAGGTGGAGATCGTGGTGGAGCACTCTTCGCTCCTCCAAATAAGTTGGCAGGTGGCTCCACCTCTTTCATATAATCCAATGGCGCCCAACCTTCCTTAGTCTCCTTGAGGTCTTTAACAAGTCCCCACTTATCGTTGACACTCACAACATACACGATATCGTCCTTCACAAGAGGCACAGAACCACTAACCGAGCCATCATACTCGAAAATTACCTTGTAGGTAGGATGTTTGGGCTTGACACTAGCCAATGCGGGTGGTGGTGGTGGTGGGGGTGGGGCGCTCTTCTTTGCTGGGGGAGTCGGTGCCGGCGACTTCTTGATTGGTCTTGAAGGTGTAGCATTGGCCAAGTGCCCCTGGGTAGCCACGGGGCGTTGAACATGTGAAACCTGCGGTTGCGGTTGCGGTTGCGCCCGTTGTGGAGTTTGTGGTTGAATACGTGCTTGCGTCTGTGCTTGCTCGGGAGCACGAGGAGGAACCTTTCTTTGAGGTACCGCCTTTTGCACCTGCGGTTGAGCAGGCTGGACTGGAGACTGATATTGTGTAGGTTGCGGTGATTGGTATGCCTGGGGCTGCGAGTGGGTTGGCCTGGACACCGGGGTTGGTGCAGAATAGCCTCCAGCCCTTCTGTTTGCACCACGATTGTAATACTTGCTGTAATCCACAGCACTTGATCTGCCGCGGGGACGTTTAGGATTCCTGCTGTTTGGTGGTAAGCCCTGGCCGACAGTGACAGTGCCCGACTTATAGACGTCACCATATTGTGGTGCCGTGCCGTGCATGAATTTCACAGAGTGGAACTTTCCTGCTTTTTTCTGGTACTCAACAGTGGGCCCAATCTTGACAGTCAATCCTCTATTGATTCTGCGCAAGTGGGCAACCAATTCTGTCTTGAAGTCAAGGTTGATGAAAATATCTGGAGTAGTTGGTGTTGGCGCATGCAACGAAATTGCAATCCAGTTATCTTGGAAAGTTGACATTCCAACGTAATTGATACTGGATACTGGGATCGTAAATTCCTTCTGAAGTTGCAATCTCTTGTCAACCAAAACATCAGCGATGACGTAGAAGTTCGTTCTGGTCAAGATGAATGTTCTAGGTAATCTCTTGGATGAACGTCCGAATTTATGCAAGAGAATCTCTCCTTTGCTAGAAAAGTGGACGGGCTCATTGATTCCAGTTTGGCTGACGATGAACCGTCCATAGCCAGAAGAAGAATTACATCCAAGATAATCTCCCATATAAGCCCTTGACCCTAGCATGGACATACGTCTTCTCTCCTTTCGTCCTTGCAAAATAGCTGTGCCTTCATCACGGAACTGCTCGAACTTGTTTCCATGCTTCTTATTTCTCCAGGCAGTTTGTATAACCCTGGCTGCATCGTCTTTTCTCTTCACATAACGTCTCCAAGCTCTCTGAATACGAGCAGCCATGTTATGCCAGTATTTGTCTCTCATATCCTCCAATGCAAACAAGGTTTCTGGAGTCTTGATGAATACCTTAGTGGTACCCATCTGATACTCGGTGGGAGGGATATGACAACTTCGCAAAATCTCCTTCACAGCCGTGATATCGTCACCATGCCAAATGTAATCACCAGCATAGCCTGTAGCTGGAGACAACAAGTAGAATCTTTGCACAAATTTGTCGAAAGTAGTACGGTAAGCAAACCCCGCTCTTCTAATGCGGACATTTTCCTTCAATCCCAAGTACTTGATCTGATGCAACACTTGGTGGTTATCATATTCTTTTGGCCTCTTCGTCTGATTTGGCTTAATGGTTCTGATGTATGATGGCTGGCACTGTGACAAAGTGTCCACTAATAAATTAGCACTCTTTCTGATTTTGTCAGACGCAGTGTCAGGTTTCTTCTTGGAGTCGGTAATAGCAGCTAAAAGAGCTGGTGGGAACAAATCGCCTTTGACAAAACTATTGGTGGATGTGGATAAAAGCTCCAACAAATCACGCAACATGCTGTCCTTGTTCTTGTCTGTCATTCCAGCAACTTCGTAGGTGACGTCACCGGCGTAATGCTTAATGATGAACTTACCACGGCGATCTTCGAAATAACGGTTGTTAGCACCCACCATACTCAACCGCTGAGCAAAGACCTGATCTGCAGCGTCAGAATCTGCATGGGCGGTTTTGATGGAGTCGTTCAAGGCAGCAAACAAACCAGGTTGCGGTCTAGTAGCCTCAATCAAATCACACACAACCTTATTATTGAAGTATTCGATTGGGGTCCATTTGATCTGTTCCTGAACATACTCATCCTGTTCTGCCTTCAATGTCAACTGAATGAAAATCTGCTGCAACTTCTCATTGACATAGTTAATGCAAATCTGCTCAAACGAGTTGTTTTCAAAGATCTCGAACCCATAGATATCCAAAATACCAATGGACTTCTTCTCCTGTTGATCGCCCGTTGCCCTCAATGAAGCATTTACTCTTTCCACAATCCAATCGAAGAGATTGTTGTAAATACCTTTGGCCAAAGCATCACGAACTGCAGTGGCCTGAACGATATTCAACGGAACGTGATAGGTTGAACCTCTGCGCATGCCATGTGAGGTCTCGATGATTCTCTCCACCAACGATTTCTTCAAGGTCTCCGGATTCACCTCTAGAAGGTAGGCCACGAAATTGGTGACACCCTCGTCGCGGATAGCGGCATTTCCGCTCTCGTCCTCAATAAAAGAAATGTTTCCTACCCACAAGATGGTAGCCAACATTCGGAAAATGTTATCCTGTTCCGACTGGGTGACTCCGATAACCTCCATGGCACGCAAAGTCTCCGCAAAGTCCTTGCCGTCATCTATGCCCTCAGCAGTGATACACTGAGCAGCAGAAGTGTAGATGTAGGTCTCTGGGCCCTGGATGCCAAACATTTGCTGGTATTGTGGAGGACAGTGCTTTGTGAACTGATAAAAGATGTGGAAGTTACGCTCGTTGGTGATCTGCTGCACTACCCGCTGCTTTTCCAACAAATAATTGGTAATATGAGCTGCGTTGGGCTGGTGGGTCAGCGGATGGAAGAAGATCTCAAGATACTTTCCATGTCTCGAGGAATTGTTGTTTCTCAACGTCTTGGCACATCCAAACGACTCCAACAACGGGTTCGTGGCCAACACCATGTCCTTAATCTTTGTGATTCCGCTCGCCTGGGCACTTCTCTCCACATTATCATCTACAGATACATTGGCGATATATTGCATGATCTGCTTGGCAGCCTCAGTTTTTCCCGCACCAGACTCTCCCGATATAATCACACATTGATTCTCGCCATAAGACTTCAAGTTGTAGTACATGGACTCAGCAATTGCGTACACATGAGGAGGAACTTCCAACCTATTTTTGCCCTTGTACATATCGAGGGTTTTCTGGGTGTAGATCCCCAAATCCTGGAACGGATTCACGGAAATCAACACGTGGCCAATATATGTGTAGATGGTTCCATTCATGAACCGTTTGTGCAAGTTGTCGTTGATGGCTTCATCGGTGATTTTGGACAATAACGTCAAATCCGACACTCCCACTTCTTTCTTCTTTGTGAGATCAAATTCCGCCTTCTGGATGCCGCTCTTGGCAGGGGCAGTCTGGGTCTTCGCCTTGGAACGACCTCCCCTTTTGACGATGGCCATGGTGTTTTGGTGGTAATAATTTTTGATTAGGAGGATTGCGAGTCGGGACTTCGGCTTCTTGATAGTGGAGGTGAGGTCGTGCGCGGCGCGAAAGGGCGGAGCACGTCACTGATAATCGATTAAACGTGAACGGATGTTTAGGAGGGAGAAATGAAGGGAAGGGTAGTGACTTACAAAGTTTCCACTTGAGTTGCTTGCCACAATTATTGTCTTTTTTGTGCATGTACCGCTACTATCTATGAATCTTTAAGTTGTCCTGCACCCACCGGGGTCGTTCTATCTAACTGGACCAGATCCGAATCATCTTATCCTTACCACCACTGGCAACCTTCTTGCCATCCATGCTCCAGTCAACAGCGTAGACCTCATCTGAATGGCCGGGTAAGTCCACATTAAGTTTTCTAGTCCGTACGTCCCACACTTTCAAGGTAGTATCCTTAGAACAACTCACCAAGAGTCTACTATCGGCAGACCAAGCAGTTTGGTAGACCGGAGCAACGTGGCCACGGAATGTGCCGATAAACGTGCCCTTGATTCCGTCCCAGATCTTGATCGAATTATCAAATGATGCAGAAACAATGTAGCGTCCGTCTGGCAGAAACAGTACGTGATTGACCAATTTCTGGTGGCCCGTCATTCTGCAAACTGGCTTGGATGACTTGAGCGGCTCCCAGAAGTACATGGTGAAGTCATCCGATGCAGTGACAAGTCGCTCGGAGATCTTGCCGTTGAGCTTGGCAACTTTCTCGTATTGCTCCAAAGCTGCTTTGCGAAGCTCACCAGGATCGGCCTTGGCAGATACTCTCGATGAACTATGAGAAAACCCTCCCTTTCTCAACACGTAGTCTGTCGAAATGGACAAGTGGTTGACCCAATGGGCGTGGCTCTTCAAGATCTGGATACATTTACCTCCTGCAGCCATGTCCCAAGCTCTGATAGTTTTATCGTGGGAAGCACTGTATAAGATATTGGATCCCGACCACTTCACGCAAGAAACAGCATTGGTGTGACCGCTCATGGTGGCAGCACAAACTCTCCTAGTGGTATCCCAAACCTTGATGGTTCCGTCTTTAGATCCCGATCCAAGTCTTGGCGTATCGCCCACTTTAACCAAATGCAAAGGCTCCCAGGTCAAACTGGAGATCCACTTGGTGTGGCCCAAGAGTGGGTTTCCGAGAGGAGCTCCTGTGACGGCATCCCACAATCTTATGGTGTTATCCATAGATCCGGAAGCAATCATCGTTCCACACGGCGAGTAGCTTACGCAGAGCACCCAGTTTGTGTGGCCGGAAAGCGTCTTGTACGGAGTTTGTGTGTTGCAGTCCCAGATTCTGGCGGTCGAGTCGCCTGCTCCCGAGCACATTCTACCAGAATCATTGGGTGCAAATTGACAGCACAAGATGGTGGATCCGTGACCTGCAATGGCTGCACTGGATCTCGTGACTGCCTTCACTTTGAAAACGGCTCGGGGCGTGTACACGATGGTCATGAAGTCTTCGGTGGTTTTGATTCCGGGCTTCAATACTGACAGATAGAGATTGTCCTTGATGTCGACCAACTGGGGGTTTTTGTCATCATCTTTGGTATCGAGAAGCGAAAAACTGTATGGAACAGGCTCGTCCTTTTCTCCATTGAGCTGGTTCAAAAGCTCTTCCAACTGTTTTTCTGTAATTCCTCCTGGAACTCTAATGGACCCACCAACAGAGTCCCCTGAGTCAGCCGCTTGGAACTTTATTAGCACATTAGGGAGATCTTCGGGGATAATGTTGACATCGCGCACCTGCTGGGCCTCTTTTTTTTGTTTCTTTGAAGGTGGGGGGATGACAGTGGCCATGGCGGAAGATATGGAGAATTATAGGTTTGTGGAAAAAGTCAAGATGGTCATCGCATTGTGTGCAGGATGAAAACTTCTGGTATTGTGGAGTCCTGTTGCGATATTGGGAAAGTGTAAATATTATTGTCTGAAAAAATAAACAACTCTCGATGGGAGAAGAGAAAAGTTGTAGGTTGCTTTCTCTTTTTCCGCTGTTCGGGTGAAGAGAATGGGGTTTGTAAGATTTCTAATCCTAAACTCTCATACTAGCCCAAGAAGAAACAACCAATGCTCATTTTGGTATTCGCTCTCCAATGGTTAAGTTGAAATCAATCTCCAATGGTCAAGTTCTCTTTTCCTAATTATATATCTTCACTAGGCCCATTTTCCCCCTCCGCTCTTCATTCCTAATCTACAACTTCCACGGAACAGTCACGTGAGCTTATCGCTCCACTAGATCGTGACCTTAAATCAACTCCACTCTCCTTATCACTTCTTCATGGAGTTTTCGGACTTGCCTCCAGACATACTCGGGCAAATCTTCCAGAAAATCGACCTGGATTACCTCTACTGCCTACTGCTCCTTTTTGACCCCAATTGCTCCAACCAAATCTTCCGAGTCATAGAGACCGTTAGATACTCCAAAGTAATCGTCACCAACTCATGGAGACAGCTGCTACGGTTATTGCCACGAGCAAAGAAAATCAATAGCTTGGATTTACTTTCCCGCTACACCTACGTTTCCATTAGTGACTTTGCTGGGTTCATTCCAGAATGGGCATCAAAGTTACATCCCGAAGTCAATGTGAGAAGAAAGTTGGTGTTTGTGCTTTGTTGTGACAACTCCAATCTTGACGAAAGATATCGAATCATTAGGACATTTAGTCGGCTTCTCCGGAAACTTCCTACATCGGTGCTGAATGTCACCCGTCAGGTGTTCTTGTTCATGGCTGGCCTCAATCTGCTGGTGGATCAGGATTTAGATGAGGAGGTGATATCTTGCTTGTTTCAAAGCATCGAAAAGGTGCCGACGTTGTACCCGTCACTCGAAAGCATATCTCTTGTGGGGCCAGTTGATGCTCACGAACAGGGATCGATCAATTGGTCCAACTGCTACGATTACTCCAACTTCAGGAATCTCTCAACCATTTGCCTTTCCAATATGGGAATCATTTCGCTAGCCAACATTAATCTCCCGGAAGGAATCAAGCACCTTGTGGTTTCACACAATAGCATCGTTACATTATATGGTGTACGGTTTCCCGAGACTTTGCTCACTTTAGATCTCTCATATAACAATTTGACTGGATCGTTCAAAACAGAGCTTCCAATGTTGAAGGTTTTCAACATCCGGCGCAACTACATCGAGGACATGATGTTTCTTCCTGATTCAATTGAGGACCTCGACATTTCTTTCAACGAACTTCCCAGCACCATGTTCAGAATCCCCGCAGCGCTCAAAGTTTTGAGGACAGACATTGCTCAATTCTATCTTATGTCTGAGAAAGTGCAAGTGGAACTTCGACTGCAGCAGGTCTGCATCAAGAAAAACATTGCATCTCAGACGAACCAGTCGATCTTCACAAGGATGTGGAGTGAAAATGCATTCTGAATATACGCTTATAACTCCTCCCAATCTTCCAAAAGAGTACCTGTCAGCTCCACATCGGATCCTTCGATGTACAGTTCTGGGAATTCATCGTTTTCTGGATGTGAGCTGACACTGTGACTATCATGCTGTTTGTCATGTTGAACTTTATTCTCTTGCTCTTCATTCTCTTGATTATCATTTCCCTGATTTTCATTTCCTTGAATTTCATTCCCATGTATTTCATTCCCTTGATAGTCATTCCTTTTCTCCTCGGATCGCCGTTGGAGAATTTCACTCCCCTCATCTTCAGAATTCTTGTCCTCTTTCTCTTCCATTTCCTCTTGAAGTACCTGACTTAAACTTTTCCTTTCTGTTGACAATGGAGACGAAGGAATAATCAATTCCCGTGTTATCTGGGTAGACACTGCTCGCGGAGCCTGCGTTGAATTAATGGAATTTTGAATGAATGTAGATAGATTCTGATCCTCTTGTACTTGAAGATCAACGAGCCAGCCGTTCAGAGGCGCATCACTATTAGGATGGCGAGCACTCAAGTCAAAGAATACTGGCTCGTTGATGTTGCCAACCCCATTGAGAGTGGTGACCTTCACCACCAGCACAAGAAAGTCCTCGGAATCACTTGGTGTGGATTCCATGCTGCGAATATATGGACTTTTATGATACCAGTCGTTGTAGAAAACTAGCCTGGCGGAGATTTTGTGATCGTTGAGGCCCGCCTCTCCTGTGGCTTTGTTTCCACTTGATTTCTTTCCAAAAGTGACTGGGGTAAGCACCAATCGAGAGGAATCTCGTTCTCCACCTTGCGACAGCGTGGTATTGGGCTGAGAACCTACGTAGCTCGTGTCAGGAGACATCGACGGAGGACGAGGGTTTGCGTATGGCTCGAACTTGGCGTCTAGGTGGCCTAGAAGAACGATGATGTTGGAGTGCTTGTATGTGAATTCCGACAACTCTTTGAATAGCTCGTCGATGTGCTTTTGAGCCTTGATGTACGGACTCACCCGAAGCAAGTCCGACTGTGGCGGTAATTGAGGAAGAGAGATCAGGTCCAACCCTTCTTCTTTCACCCTGTCCAAGTTGGCGAGAACCTCGCGGTTGGTATCGATCTGATGTTTGAGTAGTGCTTCTTCGTACGCCAGGGCCACATGGAGACTGTAGAGCTCGACTATCTCGTGGAAATTCGTAATGAAGAGCAACGTAGACTTGTCTTCCATGGATATTCCTGGTCCAAATGTGAAGAACCAGAAGATCTCCACCATAGACAGAAGCGTACATATGGAGATTTGAGTGTCCCAATTGGCATCATATTGAGGATGCTGTCTTAGTAAGTCCCATTGAAACGGATTGAGGGTCTCGATGACCCAAACTTTCAGGTTTTCGCTGTTGGCGAGATGCGAAGCCATCAAGTTGCACGTCATGGCTGCTACGCCGGCGTTGGCAGGAACAGATTGAAAGTCAAAAAGGCCACCTAACTGGAGATCGACCATCTGGTCGAGAGTGGGAATTCCGGTAGAGAGATGCGACCATGATGGTCGTTGCAGGCTAATATCAAAGAGTGAAACCATTCGGCATCGGTGATAGCAGCTGGAGGAGTGTATGTATGTGGTTGCAGATGGTGGATCAGATTTGAGATTATGAGAGTTTCGACAGAACAGGTCGAAGATCAGAGAAGAATTGAGAAGATTCGAGGCATTCGAAAAAAAATTCAAGAACAATCTGAAATCAGAAATGGGAAAAGTAACCTCGCCATTCGAGACTTAGCTTACTATTTTTTTTATTTTGTAATGGCGAAATCTCCTTCTAGCTGGGTTAACTATGGCAGCAGCTTAGTTACTGTGCGTCCACTTACCTACACCCATACCCACACTATTCCTCCAGTTATAGTTCTTCGACCAAAAATAAAAATTAATAATTAAACAAATCTCACCCTTCCACTCCAATCATTACCTACCTTCTCGCCTCCTCCAGAGTACTTCCCATATCTTGTTGCTATTGCTATTGATCCTGTTACCAAAACCCGTACCCCACACAATAAAGGACGCTACTTCAACCTCTCACGACTCCAACTGTCCAGCTTCACTATTGTCTGTTCGGAACGTTTGGCAATTCCACAAGCTTCACTTACAACAATCTGCTACTATTGTATCCAGATATCTTGCTTCTTCCAATTTGGCTGCGCTTCTTTCCTTCCAATTCCACTTCCTCTAGATCATACGTCCCAACCGATATCTGGCTCATTTCTTACGCTATTCCTTTCCAGTTTTCCTTTTCAGCATAATGTCCTACTTCTCCTCCACAGGCAAGGACACTGCCGCCACCAACCGCTCTACGCCCCACATGCCGCGAACTGCCAGCTCAAGTCGACGACCCAACCTTAATTCCTCGGGCTCCACTCTGTCGACAGGGCAAACGCCAGCCAATGGGAGCTCGAACAACACGCAATTCCCGAAAAGAAAGAGCGTGGAATCAACTTCGCCCGTCAACACTCTCAAGCCTCCGACCTCCGAGACAAGACGCTCCAGATCGAGATCAATAGGCCAGGTACTTGCCAACAACATTCACCATAATAACCAGTACTTGGCTCAAGAGCGCACCTACTTAAAGCGGATACGAAACCAGGCCATGGATGACTACTACACGAAACGAATTGGCGGCGGTGACATTGAACCTAAGGAATCAGATCACATTAATAACGACGAGGACGACGACGAAGAAGAGCTCCTGACCTATGGAAACACAGATTTTCTAACCGATTTGGACGACGATAAATACCAGATCGACTACAGCTTGGCTTTCGACATCATGAAGAGAACAAACTCCAAGTTGAGCATCGATCACAATGTGAAAACCATTAGCAGAGATACCGTGGAAGACCCAGGGGTCTTGGAGAGACTAGAATGGCAGGCAATGTTGTCGTCGGTGCTTAACGGAGACGTTGTTCGTTCGGAAAAAACAAAAATCATCGAGAACGCAAATAATGCCCAGGGCCAGGAGTCCTTCTTCCACGCACATTACAAGGAGAATCTCTGGTTTGGCATTCGTGCCAAAGTATTCAACAGAAGCGACGACGACCAGAGAAAGAACACATTGTACAGAAGAACCCAAGTGGACCTGCTAATTGACGAGATTCTTAAGTACGAGGTGTCGTATGAGCAGGGAGCAAAGTCTCCGCGTGATCAAGTTGCCGAGATTCTAGACAGATATGATAAGGCGTGTGAGTTATGGAGGACTTTGGAAGAGATGAGACACGACAAGCCTGCTTGTAGAGCAGAGGTATTCTATGATCGTATCGATGCCTTGACTGCATGGCTCAATATTGCTGACGGAATCGACAGAAACACAAAGGCATTTAGACTATGGATCGGCAACGATGAGCTTGACGTCACCAAGGGAGTTGAAAACAGAAAAATTGACTCGGAAGTCGACACACTGTCGCTTACAAGAAGTCGTGATAGTAAGGTCAAGAAAATCTTCGAGGAGGACAACAAGTCACTAGCCGAGAAGATTGTCAAAGAAAAAGATGTCCACACGGTATTTAGAAAGCGAATCTTCACGCCTTTGGCACCGTGGATAGTGAAGTCCAAGGAAACCTACATCACTCTTGGCCACATGTTTGAGGTGCTCAAATTGCCTGATTATGGAAACCACTTACTTGATCTTTGCCTCGTTCCTATGCGCTTGATCAAAGAAATCATTTCCATCCGGATGAAATTTGCCAAGAAATTAGAGAATCCGACTTTGATGATGATTGACCAAATGATCGATGACTTGAAGTCGTATATCACCATTGCCTTGGAAGTCAAGAGAGGTATTATGGATTTCTGCAAACCAGACCCGAATAAGACCTGGATTATTGAGGATTTATTCGAGAAGGACATGGCGGACTTCGATACGGTGGTTCTCCTGTGTGTGCGTTACTTTTTAGTTTTGCTTAATAAGAAGCTTGTGGAGAGCTCTAGGGCGACATACCTGTTCCGCACAAATAAGGAACCAGAGGAATTGGAAGACGCATGGATTTACTTGAAGGGTCTTGGGGATTATATCGATGGTGGTAGCATGGTGGTTGCTGAAAATGTCATTTCCATCACTTCAAGACTTTGTCTGAAGTTGCTAGCTTATCTCAATCACCAAGTGAGAAATCCTCCTCGGCCAGCTCCAGGATCTACTGATCTCATACGATGGTACAACTCGACAACGGAGAACTTTGGTCAGCTTCGTCGTAAGCTCGCTAGATTTACTGGTGAGATGTCACGGAGCTTCACCAACTCTTTTGTTTTCGAAGTACCCGGACCTCAAACGAAATCATTACTCGATATATTGAAGTTTACTGACCACTTCCTTATCTACACCGGCACATCTGAAATGCAGGGGATGTATTTCTTTGCAAGCCCGGTTCTAAAAGGAAAGGAAACTGAGATTCTTCAATTAATTAGTGGTGGTTTCATTGGTGTTGATGAATCGGACTCATTCAATGAATTCAGTGATATGATCAACTCCGTAAAGTCAGACCCCTACTATCTGGTTGTCCATGGTCGCGAGCCATCCACTCATTGCAACAGCGCTTATTTAATAGCATGTTGTCCTCCAAAGCCAATTGTTTGGGAAGGTGAAATGATCAATTTGAGCTATGGGAATATCCCCATCACAGACCTTAAAGTTGGACAGCTTATTCTTATTACTGGGTTGGCGTACAATAATATCCATGAAGCGCGTCAGTGCTTTGTGGACCTTGTATACGGCTCTTTATCAGTTAGCGGGATCGTAAGCCCAATTGAGCAGCGGTCTTCCGTAACGAAGCTCCATCAGGAAATGACTCGTATTAACAAGATGTTTTTCCGCATGACGTTAGCAGTTTTTGACTCTGTCGACATTGTTATCTCTAAGTGCAAAGCATTAGCTCCAGGCAGCGATTATCAGGAACTTGTGAACCAATTTTTTATCTATGCCAGAGATTTTGGAAAAAGTGCGGTTAGATGGTCTGATCAATCCAGAAGCTCAGCTGTTATCATGCGACTTATTCAACTTTCTATCCAATGGGTGAGTTTTATATGTGACGATTGTATCCCCACGGATAGAAAAACGTTTAGATGGTGTGTTTTGGCCCTTGAGTTTGCCATGGAGATGACCAAGGGATTTAATGTCTTGGTTCTTAATGAGGGGCAGTTTGACAAGCTCAAGCTTAAGGTTGCAAGATGTATGTCGCTTCTTATCTCTCATTTTGATATCATGGGTGCCAGGTCCAGCGAAGCTGAAAAACGGAGACTCTTGAAGTGGACCTCGCAAAGACAAAGCATTGAAAACGCTAATGACGATGAAGCTGTGCTCAAGATGTACCAACATGAGCTTATGGAACAGATTGATGAGATCGAAAAGTACAGAACGGATATTCAAGAGCAATTGAACTCTGTGGGCCGTGTCCTTGATGTTTCTGATCTGGAGTATCTGTTTGTTACCTTGCTAGCGTCTTCTTTTTCCAGTGTTTCAATCAGATGGCAAAAGGGAAAGTTTATTGGCGGTGGGTCATTTGGCCAAGTGTATGCAGCCGTCAATTTGGATACTGGTGGAGTAATGGCAGTTAAGGAGATTGTTTTTCATGATACGCAATCTCTCAAGCTCATTCCTTCTATTAAGGAGGAGATGACTGTTCTTGAAATGTTGAATCATCCCAATGTGGTGCAATATTTCGGTGTTGAGGTTCATAGGGACAAAGTCTATATCTTCATGGAATTTTGTGAGGGAGGGTCACTCTCAGGACTCCTTGCACACGGCAGAATTGAAGACGAGATGGTCATTCAAGTCTACACCTTGCAAATGCTCGAAGGATTGGCGTACCTACACCAATCGGGAGTGGTTCATCGTGATATCAAACCCGAGAATATTTTGTTGGATCACAACGGTGTTATCAAGTTTGTGGATTTCGGTGCTGCAAAAGTGATTGCAACTTCAGGAAGAACAAGAAATGCAACAAAGCAGTCTTCGAGTTCAAGCAACAACCAAGAAAATCTCAATTCTATGACTGGTACCCCAATGTACATGTCGCCAGAAGTCATTACTGGACAATCGACTTCCAAGAATGGAGTGGTTGACATATGGTCATTGGGTTGTTGTGTCCTTGAAATGGCCACTGGAAGACGTCCTTGGGCCAACTTGGATAACGAATGGGCAATAATGTACCATATAGCTGCCGGCCACAAGCCTCAGTTGCCTTCTGCTGATCAGCTCAGTGAGGCGGGTAGAAGCTTTGTTGCAAGATGTTTGGAGCATGATCCAGCCCATAGACCTAACGCGGCAGAACTCTTGCATGACCCGTGGATTGTCCAGATCCGTCAGGAAGCATTTGGGTCTACTGAGAACGGCAGTACTCCAGCTTCAGAGATTGCACCAGATACTCCTTGAACTACATTAAAGCTCCAATGATTGTGTTACGTATGTACAAGTCTTGCTATACATGCATCGCGTAGGACGCAACCTAGTAGCGGACGTGCTTCTGTAGCACATCCTTGATCTCCTCCACATGGTCTCCCTTTATGTTGACTTCTCCTGTGATTGTGTTAACCTTCAAATTGCTTGCTTTGATGTTTCCCATGATAGTGAGCAAGTCGTGAGCAAACCGGCGGACGTCACCATCCACGCGCTTGATCTCAGTGGTGATTCGAGTATTCTGGATCTTTTTATACACGGGCCAGTGGCCGAAGGCAGTCTTTTTTATGTAGTATAAGTTGTTGGTCTCAAAAGCATTGTTGGGGAGTTCCGCGGCGGAAATGGATTTCAAAGCAGGAGGCTGGTATATTTGTTCGATAGGAGCGATCTTGGGGATTCTAACCGATTTCAAGAGTCTGGATGTGGACCTCATGGTTTGTCTTTTCTGTCGAGATTTTGAATATGGTTAAATTTTTTAGTAGTCTACAATTCTCATAGTCCTGCACGATGCTTACGTTTGTATGTAGTCCAGGTAGATGGAAATGCCAGAGGATAACGCTTGATCAGGCCCATTTTTCCCCATATGGGTCTTCTTGTGCTTTGTGTAGCTTGTCTTCTTGTCGAAAACTTCGCCACATACCTCACAACTATATGTTTTGGCGTGCACACGCATGTGTTTTGCCAAATTAGAGCTCTCACTGAATCGCTTCCCACATCCAGGCCATTTACATTCCAACGGTCTCTCTCCAGAATGAACCCGGTTATGTATAGATAGCGACGAACTAGTAGTAAAATTCTTGCCACAAATTTTACACTTGAACGGTTTTTCGCCCGAATGTGTGCGCATGTGCTGTCTGAGCATTGCTGGGGTTGCAAATTTGGATCCACACTCTTTGCATTCACATGGCTTGTAGTGGGTATGGATGTGGATGTGGCGGAAAAGCTTTTGCCGTTGAACAAAAGGCTTTCCTCCATTTCTCTCGCATCCGACCCAGCAGCAGGAATATACAGGTTTCCCCAGCCCAATGTGGTCCTCTTGTAGATGGTGTTGGAGGTCACCCTCATTCTCATGTGTTTTGTTGCAAATGATGGGCTGGCCCAACATGTCGGTGCCCACTTGCCATTGGCAAGTGAACAGGGGGTCTAGCGGGGTTCTCTCCGCTGCCGCCTTGGGAATTATCTTCATGGCCGTGATGTTCAATCCATTTTGGGGCGAGTCCGCTGGATGAATGGAGGTTGGGGTGGGGAGGGCAGCAGCCATTCCCGGTAGAGCCTCATTCTGAGAATAGTTAGTGATGCTTGAAATGTTGCTGGTATTCGTGATGTTGCTGGTGGTATTGGTGATATTGGTGCTATTGGTGATGCTGTTGTTGATGCTGGTGGTATTGTTGATGTTGTTGATGTTGTTGATGTTGTTGATGTTGTTGTTGATGCTGAGGGCGTTATTGCTGGAGTTACTAGTTCTATGAGTGCTCAAATGGCTCAAGAAGATGTCGAAGTCGGGGTCCACGTAGTTGCAGTTCTCCCACTCACATTCAAAAGCCAGCTGGCTCTGGAACAGTGCCCGAATCGCACGGTTATCTCCCATCCCGTACTCATTCTTGAGATGAGCATCCACAACGTGGCTGACGAGATTAGAATCGTCAACCTTCTGGGCACAGTGCTCCCACTTGCAGTTGTAGACTGGCCCCAAGAGCTGGTGGTCGGTGGCCACGGGCAATTTATTTGTGCTTTCGTCCAAAAACTTCTTGAAGTTGTTGAACTGGATGAAAAAATCGTAGTCGGACTGTTGGCTAGGCGGCAGCTGGTCTTCGGATTTTACTGTAGCGTGGGGCACTTTGGCATGGAAACAGGACTGATGAAGATTGTGGCCCAGCTCCTTAGAAGAATTGGGCTCCACAGAATCTCGAACCACCAAGTCAGTTTCTTCCTTGTGCGGGTGACAGTGGTGGGGAAAATGGATCTGAAGCTGGCTGCCATTATTAACTTTGCGTCTCTTGGGCATCGCACCCTCCTGCTCCAGATCAGAATACAGCTCCTCGATATTCTTCTGCACGTTCTGGATCAACTTCTCAAAAATCGACATCTTGGATTTCTGCAACGCACACAAACTATTGTCGTGGTGGTCGTTCCGCAAGCATTCGGGATCCATGCAAACCCTTTCATCGCTTTCGAGACAGGTGGGATCGTGGCAGCATTCCTGGTCGTTGGCACCTTCACACGGCAGGTTGCATTTTGGCTCACAACATGCATCGTCAGTGGTTTCCGCCACCTTATCGCAGTCATAGAAATAGCAGTCATCCAAGTCATCGCACAAGATATCTGAACAGATGTCGTAGGTGTCCAACTCCTTGCAAATGGATGCATTTGCTTGCGATGGATCGATGGTGTTGGCCACAGGATCAATGGCAAAAGCGTCCAATTCGAGTTGGTTCACATGGTCGTGATTGTGGAAGTGGCCATGAATGTGCATGTGGTCTTCGTGCTGGTGGACATGCCCATGGACATAGCCATGGGTCAATATCCGCATCTGTTCTTCTTTCAGTAGCATTTGAGGGAGATCGTCGCCCATATTATGCGCAGAGGGCAAGAAAAAAAAGGGTGGAATGGGCAGGATCAGAAGAATGACTTGGTCGCTAGAATCCACCGGGTAACGAGAGCAAATAGGTGTAGAACTGTTCGGATTACCCTGGTGGTTACCTTAATAGAATTACCGTGTGTAGGAAAGGGAATGTGATGTTGGTCATGTGAACAAGCGGCTCATGTGACCGTTGATGCAGTGAATAATGCATAGAGGGGGTTTACGAACAAGTGCGTAGTTTCCTTGCATGATGTTACTTACGTCATGAGATCAGTTTCCAGCAATAGGCGAAATAAAATGAAAATGGAAGGAAGTAGTTGGGGGTAGAATATTTGCTGATTGCTGATTGCTGAAATTGGATAACTGTTGTTTATGTGTGTGCCATTATTGTCCACCATTGGCATTTTACTTGGACATCAATTACTTCCCAATTAAACATTGTTTGAAGCAGGGGAAGTGTTAGCAAAATTTCTCTGAGAACTGGCAACAATTACCAAATTGCCAAGCATACAACATGTTTCGAAGTACGCAATGAACTTGACCATTTCCTCCAACCCAATCATGATAATCTTATTTTTTTTTTTATTTTGATACAATAATGCGCGCAGCGAGATCTCTCAGTACCTCAAGTATATAATTTTCTTGACTTGCTGAACCCGCCATGCCTACGAAGAAATGATTGCATTAGATACATTACAAAGACTATGCTCATTGATGATTGTCATCATAGACGACTATCGTCGCTACAACTATCTTTACATGCTGACACCCTACGACTTCAATTCCTGGATCTCGTTCTCATCGGCCACCAACCCCATAACAACCAAATACATGTTCAAGTTGTTCAACATATTCTGCTTCTTGTACAAGTTGGCCATGTCAATGTTGTCAATGGCCTTGGCTCTGGTCATCACTCCGAAAATCTCATCTCTCACCTCATCCACAATGATTCTTTGATGGCTCAACTTACCTCCTAACGACAACGTGGCCAAAAATTGCCACACATAGTCGTCCTCCGCATCGCCGTTAGTAGGGGGGAAGATGGCAGAAATTCGTGACTCCAATGCTGTGAATAACTCATCGTAGCACGAGGTCCACTCGGACAAATCAGTGGCAGAGATTTTTCCTTCTCCTTTCATCAATTCAGCTCTAGACAACAACGTGGTCAAGATGGACAATCCGATTTTGGTGGTGGAAACAAACGAAACCGCATTGTGCTGAATCAAAATGAGAAGCAAGCCAATAATCTCATTGAACTTGAAATCCTGAACGGCATTCATCAACTCCTTGCTCAAAGTCAACGAGTAAATGTCTACCAATTTCAACACACTATCTGGAACCTTCTTGTCGTCGTAGGTCGTGTAGGAGCCGTCTTTGATAACTGTGAGATTTTCCAAGTTGGACATGATTAATGTAACAATTGTCAAAATTTGCTCTCTCGTTAAGAACTTGAACAAACGAGGCAAGATTTTCAAAGCTTTGGAGTAGTTAAGACATTGAATAAATGGATTCACGAAAGAGGCATCGTCTCCCGAGGACGACGCTTGATCCAAGATGTGAAGCGATGCCCACAACTGTGTGGTGTCCACATCAGATGACGATCTAGACTCGCTCTCCACAGTCATCAAGTTGTTAATAATGTCTTCCAAAATGGACATGATGTCCTTCTTGGTGTATTTCTTGATTGGCTTGGATGGTGCAGCCATCGATGGCGAGCGCTCTTTCTTTTGAGTTGGGATCAACCCTTCCTCTGACTCACCGCTCTCCTTTGCCTTCTGCGCAGCTTTGCTCAAGATGGTCAACTGCTGTCTTGGCTTCTTTCCGCTGCCTACAGAGACCTTACCCAACACACCCTCTCTGACGTGCTGAGGCAACTTTTGTCTTTCCTTGGCCACTGTGACAGCCTTTTGGACTTGTTGCTGCATTCTCTGTAATGCTACGTCTGCTCTCTTGTGTCTTCCACCCAATCTGTGTCCACTCTGGTCCAAGTAAGCCTGTGCAATAGAGTTGGCCTGCTGGGCATGAGGAGCACCCACACCGCCAGCCTTTGGGTGGATCACCTTGTACACCTGCGCGTAGAAGTCCTCATTGTAAGGGTCGTCAGTGACAATCTGAGAGAGCTGGAATCTTGTAACAAAGTCCTTATCCTTAGGGTTCATGACACCAGAATAGCGCATGATTCTGGAAACCTTCTCCTGTCTTCTAGCCAACTTTTCCTGCTCCTCTGGCGACAAGTCCTCCATAGGAATGTGGTGGTGACGTCCATAGTATGGCGATGAGGGCTGGTTACTTGGCAGTCTCCGTGACTGAACTGCACCTGCGTCTCTGACAACAGGGTGGCTATCCACGTCACCCGCAGTACCCAAAACAGGGAACTGAGACATGTCAGACTGCTTGGATTCACTAGGAACTGGAACTTCAGGCACAGCCTGTGGAAGAGGTTGCTGCTGCTGCTGCTGGACCTGCAGTGGCTGTTGAGCCATCTGAGGTTGAGGTTGATTTTGTTGTTGTTGTTGTTGTTGTTGTTGAGGTTGTTGAGGTTGTTGAGGCTGCTGCTGGAGTTGCCCAGGAATATGAGGCTGCTGAGGTGCCATCATGGGCACGTGGCCGCCCATCTGAACCATCTGCCCCTGCATTGGCATAAAATGACCTGGAAATGGCATTCCGTACTGGCCCGGTTGCGGCATGAATCCCTGAGGCATCATGTACCCTGGGAATTGAGGAGGATAACCACCTTGGAAGAATTGCTGCTGAGGAGGAACCATTGGCGCATGGGGCTGGGCGTGGTCGATGGCAGTCAACTGGGCCTCGATCTCCTGCAAGCTCATCACCTTCTTTTTCTCCTCTGGAGCACTCTGTTGCTGGAGATTGCTGACTGCTGGCTGAGGATGATTCACCCCCCACAAATCTTGCATGAACTCGTCGTCATTGGCGGCAGCACGAGCGTAACTCACGGCGGGATTGACCTTTGCTGCAGGTGCAGCAGCCGCCGAGGTGGCGGAAAAGTCGAAATCCTTGGTGACGGTTCCAACGCCAAATGTCTCGTCATTGAGAGCGTCGTCTTCATCAAGCTCGCCCAATCCTTCGTAAGTGTCTTGAAAATCGTACGATTCATTGGTTCCGGTGGCATTTTGGTTCTGGTACTGGGCGCCTGAGGCGTCGTACCCGAAAAATGACATGGTGAAGATAGTTATGAATGATTTTTTTTTTGGTTAGTTGGACGACAGTGGTGTGTGCACGACCAAGTAGGGCAGTTGTCGGATGAGGAAATCTAGTGTGAAGTTTGAGGGAGGGCAATTGATGAAAAAATGGGAATAGTAGTGATAGTGGGGATGTTTGAGTAAGGTCAATGTTAGAAATTTTGAAGGTTGTTCCATTGAAATTGGAGGATATGGTTATTGGATATAGTGCGCGGTCAGACCTCTGACCTGAGGCTCAGAATGGGTAGAAATTTGGTGCAGTGATGAAGAAAGTTGTAATGTAAAAGATCAGGAATTTGAAGGCAGTGGAATTGAGTAGGGTAGAAATTCAGGAATTGGATTTCTGCTACTTTTCAATGCCAAGTGGTTCTGGACGTGCGAGTTCTATAAGGTGCGATAGCCAAGACTGGTGGTGGTGGCCTAGAGACTGGAGGAAGGTAAAGGGTGGTATATTTGCTAGGAGAGAATTACCTTTTTCTTTTAATTAATTTAGTTATCCTAGCTGGTTTATTTTTTTTCTTCTTCTTGAGCACTATAATGCCATGCCATGCTCACTGGGTGAAGATATCTTGACGACATTCTTTAGGTGAGAAGATTGAGTTAGCTGGTGTAATCGATTGTACACCAATCAGTGAATTTGTTCTTTAATGTTCCTTTCACTTAACTTGAATTAGAAGTGCTTTCGTGTTGTTGGGTATCCTCAGGCCCCCACACATGGCAATCGATCCCCCAATTATCCACCTATCTGACCCAATTGATGCTGTTTGGATCCCCAATTAATGCTGTTTGGGTCCCCAACAGTCGTTAGTTTTCTCTGCCTGTAGTCACCACCGCTGTCTTCCACTCCGACTACTTCGTACTTTAGAATAATAACTACGATCTTGGTCACGAGCCTACTAGTCAAACTATCACTGTTGCGCTAAAATGTTAACACATATAATAATGCAGAAAATAAATGCTGTGACTGTTAATACCCAATGGCTCCAATGACACCTTGACTTACATCCTATGCCAGAGTATGTCAAAGATAGTATGGCTAGTTGAAGTCAGTGACTTGGAGCAATGTCAGTAATCAACATCATGACTCGTCACAACCTTGACAGTTACGGTTACCATAGATAGTCACACTAATCTGAAAATCATGCTGAAAGTCGTACTGGCCGTCACGCTGATAGTCACATTAACATAGTCATCTCCCAATCACATGTTTTCGTCACCTTCCATGACATTTGTCCCACACATCCCCTACACTTCCTCTTTCCAATATATATTCGCCCACGGGCATGCATTATGTGTTATCTGTATGGAGCATCGGCATCAATACAGTATTGCAACTCCTGTTCCCACTTGTCTCCGTTCTCCAACAACTTCTCCTTATTGTACAACAACTCCTCACGAGTCTCCGTCGTGTACTCCACATTAGGAGACTCCACAATGGCATCCACGGGACACGACTCCTGGCAGTATCCACAGTAAATACACTTGGTCATATCAATGTCGTACTTGTAGGTTCTTCTCGATCCATCGATTCTCTCCTCGGCCTCGATGGTAATGGCCTGTGCTGGGCAGATGGCCTCACACAATTTGCATGCAATACATCTCTCCTCTCCGCTGGGGTAACGTCTCAAGGCATGTTCGCCTCTGAATCTAGGGGAGATCGGACCTTTTTCATATGGATAGTAGATGGTGTAAGGACTACGGAAGTACATCTCCATACAGATGTACATACCTCTGGCAATCTCCGACAAGAAGAAGAATTTGGTAGCTTTCAGCAATGCTGATTCGCTGGATTCCTCCCATGTTTTTGGTGTTGGTTGTCTGAATCCCTTGGGCCAAACCGATTGGGTAGAACCGCCGGTGGTTAAGTATTCAGTGGCGGTGGCGGCGGGTTTTCCGACTCTAGCCGCGGATGCAAAGCCACGGATGCTGGATCTGGAAAGTGCTTGCAACATTTGAAGAAGAGGTTGAATGGTTGATTTTTTTTTAGATTGGTGAGACGTAAAGAGAAAACCTGGGCCGGTGATTGGTTCGGCACACACCCGTACACCGAGCGCAGTGCGACAATCCTACTTACGGTGATACACCCGTACCCCAGCCATTGTGCGGGCCCCACTTTTGCAACCGCAAAACCTGAAAATTTGCAACTTACTCTGCCTACACAAGTAGCTTTCGAATTCGATCCGTTTTGTCCACATTATTTAGATCAGTATTTAGTTCATAAGTTGCATTAGGTGTGGTAAGAGTAACTAACCAACCATGGGAAGTGAGTGAGGGAAATGTTTGGATGCCAATTTGCTGCGTTAAAGTTAGAAGAGTACTTTTGGCTTGTGATTAGAGGCAAGGAATGTAATTGGAGAATATTACTGTGGAATATGGAACAGCTAATATGGTTAGTGGACGAACGTGGTGCTACGTTGCTTCGATCTAACTTTCCTTAATCTTTATCGGATACTTTTAGAGATATTGGAATGGTAATCTAGAAGATAACTGCGACTCAGAATTGCCATCACAAAAGGGAAAGCATGACAAGGGAAGAAATCGAAAAAAGAAGTGAGAGTATGGAATGTGGAAGATTCCTAGGATTGAAACCGAACTCTCAGGGCTGACTACCCTTTGGACTTATTTAGGTCATAGAACACATTGTAGGTTTCAGATACAGCGTGCTAATATCGTAAACATTTCATAAAGATCGTTAGATAGAGTATCATATGTAGCCTCTGGCATATGATAATCTCAGAGACAATCTGAGAAGAGTGGGAGCCACCACAGCTCAGAAAGAGATCTCATTAAAAAATTTCTTCATTTCTTCGAGTACCTGGACATCGTCCTCCAATGCAGCCCAGTGGCCAACACCCGCCAACGTAACAATTCTCTTTCTCTTTATATCATTGGCTATCAACTCCACGCACCCCTCGTAGGGAGTGGTCTTGTCCTCGTCACCCAAAATAAAGAGCACAGGAACGTCCACCTTCTTGTATAATTTCTTGAACTCATCCTCATGTGAACATGCACTGAGAATGGCTCCACAATTGGCTATATATCCTTCAGGGCTCTGGCCAGACACCAACTCCTGAATAAATGCCTTCTTAATACTGGAACACTTGGTACCCGGAGCATTGGTGCTAACAACCTCGGCCACTGCCTCCATGCTATTTGAGTGTCTTATCAACTCGATTCGTTTCTCGAACCCCGGTTTTGTAGATGGAAGTGGGTGCAATGGCGAGATCAACACACATCCAGAAATCTTGATTCCGTCAGCATGACCGCCAGCAATGTAATTGACCACCATCCCCGCCATGGAGTGGCCTACCAATACAAATTCTTTATCGGTAATTCCTAACTCTTCTATGAGAAATAATCCGGTGGATCCGATCTCTTTAGCAGAAACACATTCTTCTTTCGGCAATTTAGTGCGGCCAGCACCTGGACTATCTAGCAATAGACATCCGTATTGGGAACTGAGGGCAGACGCAATCAGGAAGTAGTAATTGAGCGACGAGCCAAGGCCGTGGAAGAAGACGATCACCTTCGGGGCTCCGGGGTTGAGATACTTGTAGAATGTTCCAGTCGAAGAGAACGGCATTCTGAGGGGAATTGGGTTGGTTTTGTAATTGAAACTAGATGAGCAAAGGTTTTGGTGGGTGGTGTATGTATTTGACAATCATGAATACTATGAGGTGACTAGGTCATGTATGCACAACAAGGTGTGGAGATGGAAGGTGTGGGGGACTGAATGTCCGAGGCAGAAAAAACGTGAGAACTGTTATGATGTATTGAATGAATTGATTGAATTGTTGTTTAATTATTTGAGTGAGCTGAGCGGATTGGATTTAATTCTGGGATTATCAAACATCAAGTGTTTTGCTCTTTTGTTTGACCGGTTGATCACCCCATTGGCCCGGTTACCTCAAATATGCATCCGAACTTAATATCAGAAAACCTATGTTAATGATTGCTAGCTATTGTATTTAATGATCCCACATGTCCCAAAAAAATGGAAAACTAAGTTATAATCAATTTTGAGATCATTTGGGCTCATTAGGAGTTAGAGAAAATTAATTTTATGGACAGCAATTCGCACAACTTGACTGATTTTTTAGTCCCTTGAGATAATGACCATGAACCGCAAACTTTAAAATCATTTCAAATTTGCGAATTCAAAGTGCGTAGTACATACTCCTCTTAAAATAAGTATCAAGAATGGATATCTGTCTTTCAACATTTTCTATGACTGGAAACCTTCGGAGTGGTCACTTTCCAGTTTGGCTCGTAAATTTCATCTATCTGCAGAATCGTGCATTTTTACGATGTCCAGGTATACTTTGAAATTTAACTTCGAATGGTTCACCCATAAATCGAAAAAGATTAATCTGCAGTATATGTGCTTTATCTAAGTCCCCATCGTTATCTCATGCTTCAACCAGCAATACCAAGTAATTCCGAAATTTGGAGTGAGGTTTTTCTGCAAGACGATCGCCAAGGCCTCAAACACCTTCAAGGTCTATATTGAAGAATTTATAGGCAACGAATCGACAACAAAAATATAGGAAACGATCCCCGCTTGATTTGAGGATGCGGTTTGCACCGTCAACTACAAAATGGCAGCCACAACACAGGAAAACGTCCGTACACGGATTAGTTAAAACCCATACACTAATACATCCGTCCCTCCCCATAGTTTAGGTGATGGAATGCCTGATTATTAGGATTCTTATCTTTTTTTGGCGAAATACTACTCCGGATAATGAAAGCGATACCTCATAGGTTCGGTTTTAACTTCCTCACGTTAGCATCATGCTACGTGGGGTTCTCTTTCGTTATGTTTACGATCAAGTGTGATTAACAAAGTTGGTGATGCACAACTGGGAGATTGGAATCAAGATACAAGTAAATCAAACCTCTGTGAGTAACGTCAGCTAATGCAAAATACCAGAACTCCAAGTGTTAGCAGAAACAACGAATATTTTCCTAGCATTGTGAAGTTCGGGTCATGACTGATATAGTTTCTAAAACAGATCAAATCACTAAACATAATTAGAATCCCTACCTATTAGCGCGATTACGATTTCACCTGAAACACTGTTGAAGTACATTTCTAAATATTGGACCGAGATCTATGCGTACACTAAGAATCCAGCAGCAATTACTCCCATGTACAAGTAGGAAAGGCTGACTCCACAGTAGGTCTCGCCTACGTTGATCAACATTGGGCTCAGACCTCCGCTTGTCGAGGAACTGGTTGTATTGTTTGAAGAAGAGGCCAATCTTGTGGTGCTTGAAGTTCTGCTTGAGGTTCTGCTTGACGATCTCAGTGTTGTCACCAAGCTGCTTGTGGTGGTATCTACCGGAGTATTCCCATGCATAGACGTTGTCTTTGCAGTTCCTGTATTGGTGCCTCCATTTGTTCCTGGAGTGCCTCCTGCGTCGGTCGTTTTGGCCGTCACCCCAGATGTAGCTCTCTTGTTCAAGACACCGAGGGATTCCCTGTGGATCTCGGTTGATGATGACGCATTGTGGCCATAAAAATCAACAATTCTAGCTGAGTACCCTGGAGCTTCCGTGGCGGAGGGAATACCGGCTGATGCTTCTTCAAATGAGGATAATTTCCAGTTGCTATGGGCTGCCTGAGCCAATGCAACTTCACCGTTCTCGTAGTCAATGACTAAGTAAGCATGTTTTAACACATCAACGCCAATAGAGCTGACCTGGTTGTCTGCCTTACGACCTAACGACAAGCAGTAAGTTTTCTCTGCACACTTGTAAGCCAATTCCTTAATAGGTACACTGATGGGCACACCACCAAAACTGAACATTAAGGTCTCTTGTCGGGATAAGATGTCTGAGGTGAAGATGAACTCCCCCATTTCGTGGTTGAATTCTCCACCAAAGGCATTAGCAATTGCCGTCAAGTGAACATCCGGTAAAGATGTCCAACTTAAGGTTGTCAACTCAACGCCATAATGAACTGTGACTATAGCCTCTCCTTGAACAAAAATACCGCCCAACACGACCTCAATTGCTCCGCTCCGTGAGAATCCTTTGCCATGAATGGAGTTGAGCATCTGCATTTTGCCTAGCGTGCCCTTGTATCTTGAATGGTCCAAACCTCCGAGTATCAATGAACCCTCGTCCTTCTGATTCCTTGGAAACAAAAAAGAAGCGACTGCTGAACGAATTAACCCTTGCTGCTTACAATGCTGCACGAAGTTCACTTCTTTATCCTCCTCCTCGTTCTCCAATGGGCTCATTGCAAATCCCAAAGAGTTTCCGAAACCACAGGTACTCACCATGTGGAACCTTGCACCTATGGACTCTCCAGAACCCAATGTCATCTGCTCACGACCAGCGTAACTCCTTTCATAAAGTTGTTCAAAGTCGTTGTTGTCAACCTGAAAAGTGCTCAGAAGCCTTGGATCGTACGCAAGTTGTTCCATGTTGTTACCTCTGAGAGTTCTGTGGCCAATTGTAACGAAATCCATGTTCATATCGCAGCCTACGCTGGCATCCATCAAGGTGTTTTCGTGATGCAAGAGGTCAATGGAGAAGAGAGTTTTCTTCAGTGCTCCCAACTTCATCTCAACTATCATATCTCCATCGGCCACATTCTCGTATTGCGAAGATTTAGATTCGCTGCCATGGGTGGTCAACACATGAGCGAAGTTTCTAATTGGGACATTAATTACCGGCGCTCCGGCCCAAATGGCCACAATTGTTGACCAAAGCATGATTAGAAAAAAAGATATGCGGATAGGTCACTTAAATATTATAGGCAGAAGAAAGAACTAGGTTGTGTGCCCGAGGTTTCAACATGACGTGAATTGTGCAGATTGTAGAGAAGTTAGATGATGCGAGTGAGGCTGAGGAAGGAGGTAGCAATTTGGGCATTTAGTTTGGTCCACAATACCTCGAAGGGTGGTTACGTTGGCAGACTTTCCGACAAGTTCTTTGGCAGAGTTGTGAAAACGGGGATCACCCGATTCCTTTCCAGTGAACAATAATGCTTGGCGCGAGGGGTGCAGTGTCTATTAATGAATTTACGAGTTGTTTATTGGTGGGTATAAAATGGCGGGGGTTTAAAACGGGAGACAACTTCATGGCTAAATGAATCGTAAGCGCAACAGTAATTCACGGATGGTCTTGGTGACTTTGGAGAGTTTGTTCATCTAATGACTCTAAATTAATTACTACATTTGACGTAATTACTTCACGATGTCTTGATTTCCAAGAAAACTTAAGCGTAGTACTTGATTGGGGGTTGTGAAGTGAAGCCTATCAGTTTTCGCAACCATCGCTCAAACCCGTTTCACACGATCGCCAATTTTGAAGGTCCACATAATAAAATCTGTGTTTTCTCTGGCGCACTATTGTAAGCAATGTCGATGAAGCAGGAGTCAGATGGAATTGGTATCGAAAAAGTCCTCAGGTATTGTTTGAGTGGTACTGTGCAATGGTTTGAGTACTAGACTCGATACCAAACATCATAGTTATTATTATAAAGATATGAAAATGGGTCCGGGGGCATTGGAAGAAACATCAGCAACACCAATTGCCCACGAGAAGAGAGCGCCTGTGTTAGATGGTATCATTAAGCGACCCGTTGGCATGAAAAGGCTAGGCGAAAGTATCAAAAGGTAGTACAATCTCGTCTATAGATTATTCGGCGGCATCATGTGGTGGACTCACCACATAATAACTGCAGGCACAGTAGAGGCGCCTAATGACTCGCCAGCACTACTTTCAAAGAAAAAGCAAGGAAAATGAACATAAACGGAAAAAAAAGGATTATTGGCATTCATCAAGCACTCACAGGCTCACCATCGCATATATTTTATGGAATCTGTGAAAAAGATGCCTAGTTATATGAGAATTTCTAAGGAAGTCACCATTCGATCTTGCGCTCTTGGAATTGTTCAATCTCAAGATATGAAAAGTCTTTCAGAAGTTCTGCTTGTCGTTAATGTCACTACTAGTTAGATAGATATCCGTTGTTAACAACATTAAGATAATGCCTCTATAAGTAATGGAGAGTCGACTGGAAATGTTTTATGGTACCTAACGAAGTAGTGCCTTGTTTTCATGGTATCAATCAGAGACCAAGGTGCTGCCTTGGTTCATTCTCCAAATAAGCATGGTGGGAAATTTCCGCTTCCTTCTGGAACAAAAATTTATTTCTATTTCATGAAACATTTAAACTAAGCAGAAGAGATGTGCACGCTTCAAGAAAGCAACAACTGCTCCATCTACATCAGCTTCACAATGAGGGATCTTGCCGAACGCCGTATGTGACATCCAGGAATCTAGAAAACACTGTCACCCCAGATGTACAAGTTTAGGCATCTTCTAGTGAGATACAGAAAATATAACACTATCTGGTTCACGAATGTATGTCGTTATCTTATTTGTATCTGATAATCTCCTGACATCTCTTCAAGTTCCGCAATAGCTCAAAACACTTCAACCTATGAAAAAAACTTCGACATTGCCTTCTTCTGCTTCTCCTTCCGAGCTTTTGCAATGGCCTTCACATCCAGCAAGCCCTTCAAAACTGCAGCATCGCCAGGTGATAACTTCAATGCGGTCTCAAATGCACTCTCGGCATTGTCTTCGTCCTTCGCAAGAAGATATCCGGAGCCCTTTCGATACCAAGCCTTGGCTTTCAGTTTCTCGTCGATCTCCTCAAACGAAAGTGCCTGATCAGCAGCCAGAATCGCATTCTTGCCGTTCTTATCTTTAAGTGCTGCCAAAGATGCATTCAAGAAAAGTGAGATGTTTAAACTGGCCTTCTCTGCAATTTCCTCTTTGGTCATGTCTTGAGGGAAGAAGTCTGCCAAGTACTCGGTGCCCTTCTTGTATTTCGAATACGCCTTGTCAAACTGGCCCTCCTTCAAGAGTTTTGTGCCCAAATCTTTTAAAAACTTCACCGCTTCAAATACCGTTTCGGGTTTGTTCATGTCCACCTTGTCGTCGTCGGCTAATACCTCCTCGTAAATATCGCCAGTACCGTCGTCAGCAACCAGGGCCTTCTCGGGTACATAATCGGCAGGAAGCTCACCACAGTCTGCAATGACCCAGTCCTTCACTGGCTTGTCGTTTGCTCCCTTTTCACATCTTTCCATTTGCCGAATAATTGATTTTCCCTGGATAACTTCACCAAACACCACATGCTTACCGTTCAAGTGCGGCGTGGGCACGGTGGTGATGAAGAATTGCGAGCCATTGGTGCCAGGGCCTGCGTTGGCCATCGACAACAAGAATGGTTTGTCGTGGTTCAACTTGAAGTTTTCATCTTCGAATTTCTCGCCGTAGATGGACTCTCCGCCGACTCCAGTTCCATGGGTGAAGTCTCCACCTTGACACATAAAGTCCTTGATCACACGGTGAAAGATACTGCCTTTGTAGTGAAGTTTGGCGCCTGATTTGGCTGATACACCTTTCTCTCCAGTACATAAAGCTCTGAAGTTTTCGGCGGTTTTGGGAACAACATCGTTATACAATTGGAATACCACACGGCCCTTAGGCGCGCCGGCTTCGGTAAGATCGAAAAATACTTTTGACATTAGCTAGTTATTCGTTCTAGGATTAGTGGATGTGGTGAGTACTTATATAATCCGGCACGTAGAAGTTCGTGGAAGCTGGTGTTCATGGAACCTCACCTTGCAACTTGTGCAGAACATCCTACCAGCACTTCGGATCGAAAAAATTATCTGTTCCGATGGCATGCGAGAACTTAAAATAGGCAAGTGTAGGAGACTATGCACTGAACTTGAACGTATTCTAAACATGACCCACTTCGTAAGCGAATCTCAAGTCTTGCTTAGATGCTCACTTTCACTTCAGTTAGCTTGGGTACCCATGAAAGTCACAAAGTGCTAATAGTCTCAAGCAACGCAAAGGACTCACATCATGAAACACACGCACACAACCCATTAGAATGTCTCTAGATTGCCCACCAGGCATGTCAAGCTGGATTTCTTCGCTAGCTGACAATAATACTACGTCGTTGATCTCTATCGACTATGATCCGACCCAAAAGTTTCTAACAGGAAAGATGTCAACCAATAATGGCCACATTTGTTCCAAATTCTTAGGACTGTGGCCGAATAGGATCAAAGTAGGCATGACCCATGGCCTCCTTAGCTGTGAGTCTCTCCTGGTGGTCATATCTCAAAAGATGATCGATGAAATCCAAAAACTCGTCACTCACCAAGTGCTGGTTATTCTCATTGATAAATCTCTTCCACGACCGACGGTTGTAGTAGCCCAAGTCCTCGTACTCCTCGCTCAATGTGAGATTATACTTTTGAAGATAGTTGTGGAGGTCATCGGAGCCCAACACACGCACAATTTGCACCAACTGGTCAGTATTGGACTTTCCATGGAAGAAGGGCTCCTTCTTGAACACAATGGAGGCCAACATACATCCAAACGACCACAAGTCGAGCGAATAGTCGTACAAGCGGAAATCCACAAGCAACTCAGGGCCCTTAAAATACCTAGACGCAACGCGCACATTATACTCGGTGCCTGGATGGTAGTATTCAGCCAAACCCCAATCAATGAGTCTAAGAAGCTTACGGTTGTGATCAATCATAACGTTGTGAGGTTTCACGTCTCTGTGCATAATACCCATCGAATGCGAGTAGTCCAACGCCTTCAAGAGCTCATACATGTAGAAACGGATGTCGTAGTCAGTGAAATTGGGGTACAAGGTGCGGAAGTCGATGTTGTCGATGTGTTCAAACACCAACGCCGGGGTCTTCAGCTGAGGCTCGCGCACCACGTCCAACAACCCCACAATGTTGGGACCACCTACCAAATTCTTCAAGATGGAGATTTCTCTCTTGATTTTCTTTCTCTTGACGGGCTTCAACACCTTGATCACGCACTTCTTGCCGTTGCTCAAGTCCACCCCCAAAAACACCTCGGAATACTTCCCTCGGCCGAGCTTCTTGATGACCTCGTACTTATCCTGGGAGTTCCACTTAATATTGATGTTGTCGTAGTCCCAGTACGCCTGGGGCTTTGACGCCAATGCGTCTGTGTAAACTTTTGAAACTGAAGATACCGACATTGTGCTAGCGATATGCAATTGCGGCTTGTGAAGAAAAAAAAGAATACCAACGCAGAGAAGCAAGAATACTAACAGAAGATTCTTTTTCCGATGAACAGCCTTCAATATTTTGACGAATGGATGTAGTTTGTGATGTTTATCGATGAGAATTCGTTTGAAAGTCCCTGTACAGTGGTTGAGGCACGACTTTGTTGGGCCGCCGTACGGTGGTGTTACTTGAGCTAATGATATGGCAGTAGAATGTCTGGATTCATGGAGACGTCAACCTTTCTCTGGTAGATGGATTATGGTTTGACAAATTTACACTTTTGGTGGATTATTTTGGATGTTTTATCCTGGCTGGTCTCTTTTCTTCTCACCAACCCGACTGTACAACTGTAGACGATCACTTTTCTCGTATTCTGCCGAATATTCAGCACTTGGCTACTCTATACCTCTTTTTCCTAGTCCATTACACTCCAGTGTCTATATTCTGAGGTTGCCAAAACTACCTCCAAGGCCCGCCACCGAGTTCTCCTTCTTTCGTCTGGCAGCCAACTTACTCTTGGAAACACTGTCTGCAGCGTCTCGGATGGCATGCAACGTTGTATCCTTCTTCACAAGTTTCCGACCACCACGTTCCAACTCGTAGTTATCCAAAAAGTCATCGAGCATGCCTTCCAAGTCCTGGCGTTCCTCCTTCATGTTGAATTCCTGAGGCTCTTCTTCCTCATCCTCCTCTTCGAATTTCTTAGCAAGTTGCTCGTATCTGTCATCTAGCAACGTCAATCCCTCACTTCGGAACAACGCAGACGATGTCATAGAAAATGCCGACGTGTCAGTCATGGCTCCCATCTTCTTTCTCACCTTGTTCTTAGGCTTTTTCTTGCCGATGGCCGGAAGTTCTCCCACAGTGTCGTTCTCCTCTTTTGCTTCCGTTTCATCTTCGAAATCGTCATCCGAGTCCCACTCATTGGCCCCATTTCGGGTGGTGTTCCTGAACTTCTTGAAATCTTGCTCCCATGCATTGCTCACTATATTTCCGGTCTCAGTTGCCCCAAATTCTTCCTCGGGGGCCTCTCCGTCGCCGTAAGGGTTGATGAGCTCAACCTCCTGCGGTTCGTAGTCCAGATCATACTGGTCGTATTCGTCGTCGTAATTGTCCATGTCCCACTCGTCATAGTCCGAACCTTCGTAGAAATCCTCCTCGTCCTCGACCTCTCCCGATTGTAGCAAATCAGAAAACATGTCAGGGCCCTCTACGGCTTCGCCCTCCACGTAGGCCTCGTCTTCAAGTGCCTCCAACACTTCTCTCAATCTAGGGTCCATGTTGGGGTTGAAGCCTTGAAGTTCGCGAGGAATATTCTCAAACGTGTCGTGGGTGACCCTTCTGGTCTTTTCCGAGGGAAGGGCATCCTTGATGATATCCTCAATATTCTTTTTCTCGGGCTTTTCCTCGTCCTTTTTGGCTATGAACACGGCGTTGGCATTCTGGCCAATGGGCTTCAAATGTTGCATGTAATCGTACTTGGAGTCGTCGAAAAAGATCCCGTACTGTGCTGCCAAACCCTCGTTCTCTCGGATACTTGCAATTTCTTCCCTGGTGAGCGATTCCTCCAACTCGGTCGTGTTCAATATCTTTGGCTGGTCTTTTCTGGACGACCTGGTGATGGTTTTCTGGCGCTCTTTGGCCGGCACCAACACGTGCTTAGAGGCGTCATTATCGAAATATAGAGAGTCCTCGTGAGATCTATGGACGACGTTGAACGTCTGGGCGACCTTTTTTTCGAATCTCTTACCTCTTGCCATAGCGTTGTGGTAGAAAATCTATCTCATCTCCATCGCAGAGTTGAGGTGCAGTCTGATGTCGTTCCATGAAGACACAATCTTACGAATGATAAAAGTGCAAAAAAAAACAAATCAATTCTAATCTCTAAATATGACCATAAATAAATCTTGATTGAAGACTTTCGTATACTTTGTCTTGAATACTCTATGTCCCCCACCGATGTTAATGGTCATGTCTGCCAACAGACTCAGCTACAATGTGAGGCCAGTTGCTCCGCAAAATGCACACAAACTCCGATGATGCCAAAAAGAACACTCCGGAAATCAATCCAAGCCATAAGCCGACCAAACCAAACTTGCCTGGGAATGCAAGTAAATACCCTACTGGCAACGCAATCAAGTAGTACGAGAACAAGTTCAAGAGCGACCCGATCTTCTGTCTACCCTGTCCTCTCAATACTCCAGCTTCCAAGACGTTAAAGGAGTCAGCGAGCTGGTTGGTAGCCACAAGCATCAAGATTTTCTTGCCTACTTTGAGAACATCTTTATCGTCTGTGAACAACGACGTCAAGAAGCTTCTGCCGCAAAAGATAAACGAGAAATTGAACAACGAAATGGCACAGCCAAACACGACCGACACCCATGTTACTGTCGCAGCAGCCTTGATGTCCTTCATACCCACAAAGTGTCCGATTCTGGTGGTGGTTGCTACGGCAACCGCGAAAGGAAGCTGGAAAGCCAAACTTCCGATATTGGCAGCAATAGACTGAGCAGCCAATGCAGTGGTACCGAACGATGCAGCCAAAATGGTCAATACCTCAAATGCCAAATATTCAGCCTCCACCATCACCACGCCCGGAAGGGCCAACTTGATCATGGGGATCCAGTTGGTCAGAGCCTTGCGCACGTCCAACCCTCCCCAGCACTTCTTCCCGTCAATGAACAAGACGTAAGCGAGCATCAAGAAAGAGATTAACCAGAATCCAATAGCAGATGCGATGGGCGCTCCAATGAAGCCCAAACCGTAGGTGGGATGCCACACGAGGAGCCAGTTGGTGGCAAGGTTGACCGGAACCAGAATGGCCAATACGTAGGTACCGGCGTTGAAGATGTGTTGCGCCTGCAAGAATCTCTTTCCTGTTTCAAAGAAAAGAAGACCCGGTGCTCCCAACAAGGCAATTCTTAAATATGTTTGACTCATCATGGCAAGCTCCAAATCAGGCACCAAGTGCTTCAATATGGAGCCGGACCACCACCACATTGGAGCCAATGGAAATATCGTGAGCGCCAAACCCATCAACGAACACCGCTGGAAATACACCCCAATCAACTCGAGTTTGCCTGCTCCATACGCTTGTGAACAGAGCGAGTCCAAGCACGTGGCCATGCCTTGGTAGACTGCCAATCCAGTAATGTTGAACGAACAGAGTGCCAATGAGGCCGCCGCCAACTCCTTTGGTCCGAGCCTTCCCGCAGCATAGATAGATAATACCGACATGAGATATTGGAGAAAGAATGTGACAATCAAGGGGCCCGATGAGCCGGCGATGAAGGTGATCTCCGACTTGACGTCGGTAGACGACTCTTCTTTGATAGAGATGGAGTCATAGGTGCTGTGGTCGTAAGCACCAGTTAGCAAACCTTCCTCGGAGTTCATACAAGCGTAAATATAAAGAGTGGATCGAACAGACAAACAACGAACAGAAAAAGTAACGAACCCGAGTTAAGAGAAACGATCGTGTGCCCTTATTATGTGCTTAATTATATGCCAGAACGAAGACTTCTAAATGCTAAGTGACGGAATTTGGAATGGTGGAATTTGTGGGCGCGGGCAATTCGCGCAATGGCCTTCCCATTAAGATTTGCGCTAGCGGCCACTAAGATTTGCGCAATGGCCTTCCCATTAAGATTTGCGCTAGCGGCCACGAAGATTTCCGCTAGCGGCCACTGCCGAGGGCCAAGGATGTGGGGGAGATTTGACGTCTACTTTAGTCTGAAAATTTCCCTTTTCTTCATCTCTTCTCAACTTATCCTCAAAAGATTTCCATCCAGGTTTTAGTATGTTCATGATTGTAGACTTTCTTCAAATGTGGCAGAACACATAGAGAATATTCTTAACAATGAAGCACTTGTATGGGGTGGCATTCGAAGGAATGAAAATTTCCCTTTTCTTCATCTCTTCTCAACTTATCCTCAAAAGATTTCCATCCAGGTTTTAGTATGTTCATGATTGTAGACTTTCTTCAAATGTGGCAGAACACATAGAGAATATTCTTAACAATGAAGCACTTGTATGGGGTGGCATTCGAAGGAATGGCAACTTGTATTTGATTATCCCGGGTGAGACTTAGCTTGGGATCAAGGTTCTTGATCTGGATGAAGCTATCGTGATAAGAAACCTCCACCAGATCTATAAGCTGTGCAGACTCAAACTTTACGTAGAAGTCGTTGTTTCGTGTGAACGAGGAGACGGTGAATGTGTATGGCTGAGGGGTTGATTTCTGAAGCAGTTGCTTTGATGGCGATGTCAACTTCCTCGAGGTCAGCGCTTGCAATAAAGGAATCTTGTCAACTTCCAGGTTCTCTACTTCTTCCACGGCTTCTATGAAGTTGCCTGTACTCTTTAATTCATCAACCTCCGTCACCAATGGCTTCGTGCCTTCATTATCCTTAATCGACATCTCCTCAATCTCTTCAATTAGTGGCCTCAGCTTATTACCTCCGATATTCTTCAAATCAGGCAATTCGGTATCGTCCTCGGCTCCCACCGGCTCAAGCGCTTGTATTAGTCCTAGCGCTTCATTCTGCTTGAGCTCGTCGATTCGTTTCTGGAGCCCATTGGCCATGTCGTCGCCGGAAACTTCGGTGTTGGACAATTCTCCCTTCTGGAGCATTTTCGGCACCGAATACTCCCGCTCAAGCACTAATTCGTGCATAAGTTCCACAGCCTCGATACACCACTCCACTACTATAAGTTTCAAGTCCTTATTGATCTGGATCCACTGGAAGCACTCACTATTTATGCAACAGTCATACACAAATGATGGTACCCCTTTCTTGTCAGATGCTCTCTTCTCCGGTGAAACTATCACGGGAATTTCCCATTGGTTGTCTACAATCTTTGGAAACGTCTCGGCTGGGTCAAAGTCAGTGGGAGGTCGAGGAACGTTTGAGTCATGGCAAATGTTAATGAATACTTTGGTGGAATAGAAATGGTCTCCTTTCCCTTCCACAATCTTCGTTTTCACCACAAATCCCGGGGTGGGATGCACAACCAAAGAGCCCTTCAGCTCGAATATAGCCGCCATACTAATATTTTAATCCCTCCTGAGTGATTTGTCACCACATTGTAAGTGACTACGAATCTGGTTTGCTTCAAGCGGAGGAGGTACGGATGTTACATCCACGATGGTCCATGACTCAAGTGACTCAAACTAAGGTGTACCGCCTTCTCATTGCATCATTTTGCTCCGTAATCTTCTGCTGAAATTAAGCCTGCTCCCGCTGAAATTTACTCTGCTCCTGAAAATGAACGTGCTTGTCTACTCTGGAAGAGGAACGACCACTGAGTCGGTGAAGCACGCCCTCGAGTCGCTTAGACTTCATTTATCTCCCAATTATGCTGTAGTTGCTGTGTCGGAGTCGGCGCTTCTTAACGACCCCTGGCAATATAAAACAGCCATGTTGGTGATCCCTGGAGGAGCCGATTTGCCCTACTGCGATGCCTTGAATGGCCAGGGAAACGAGCGCATTACTCAATTTGTAAAGAAAGGTGGAAAGTTCATTGGTTTCTGCGCTGGAGGATACTATGGGTCGGCAAGGTGTGAGTTTGAGGTGGGTAACTTGAGCATGGAGGTCTCTGGCCCCCGTGAATTGAAGTTCTTCCCTGGAACCGCCAAGGGATGTGTTCACAAAGGTTTTGTCTACGACTCTCATAATGGCGCTAGAGCAGTTACGATGGACGTCGATGCTGATGCTTTCAAAGACTTACCAAACATTCAGGTACCTGCAAAGGTGACTGTGTACTACAATGGAGGCGGTATGTTCATTGGTGCTTCGAAATTTGCCAATGTTGACATCTTGGCTCGCTACACGGGACAAACAGACGTAGAAGATGAAGATATGGCTGCTGTTGTGCATTGCAAAGTGGGCCGTGGCGATGTTTTGCTCTGTGGAACCCACCCAGAGTTCTCGCTGATTTTGATGAAGCCTGCGGAGTCTGACACTCATTTCAAAGAGGTTACGGCGCAGCTTGAAAACTGTGAGGCGGAACGAAACATGTTCTTGCGGGCTTGCTTGGCCAAGATCGGTCTCAAAGTCAACGAAGACACTTCTTCCAGCATTCCAAGGTTGACACCGATCTACATGTCGTCCCGGTTGAATCCTGCAAGTGCATGTAAGATTTTGGAGGATTTGAGAGCCAACTTAGACTTCGTGGACAACAACAAAGTTGAGGACACCAACGATACGTTTGTCTTCCATGACGAGACAGACAATGACACCGAGTACTTTTTGCACGACGACATCGGGCACCAGTCTTTGGAGGAAGTAATGGCTGGCCCAAAGCATATCAAAGTTTTCACCTCCACACAGTTGCCAGGGTCCAAGGACACGCCCTACTTCAACATGGCACTTTATTTCAACCATTTGGACAAGCTCTATAAAGCCAACAATAGCAGCGTCAAGGACGGTGATTTCGGCTCAGTCCTCTGCTATTCGGAGGTGGTGACCTCCACTAACACTCTACTTGATTCCAACCCAGGCTGGTTGCGCTATTTACCCTCGGGATTCACCATGACGGCAACGACTCAGATTGCTGGCCGCGGCCGTGGGGGAAACGTATGGATCAATCCCAAGGGTGTCATGGCGACGTCCATTTTGTTCAAGATTCCAAGCGGAACAGACCAGAGCTCGTCCATTGTCACGTTACAGTACTTGTGCTCGTTGGCATTGATTGAAGCTGTGTTGGGATATGGCAGCGAAGTCCAGGGTCAGGGATCTGGGTACGAGGAAATGCCGTTGCGTCTCAAGTGGCCCAACGACATGTACGCCTTGAAGCCCGAGTTCTTCAACAACTTCAGCGATAAGGACGAGACGAGCTCCACCGTTGAAGGTGATGACGAGAAGTGGGCCAAGATCTCGGGTGCACTCGTCAACTCTCAGTTTTTGAATGGCCAGTTCTATCTTGTTTGGGGAGGAGGTGTCAACGTGTCGAACCTGGCACCCACCACATCGCTCAATTTGATTCTCGAGAAGCTCAACGTACTTAGGTCCAAGAAGGGCTTGCCACCATTGCCTCCTTATGACCACGAGATCCTATTGGCCAAGTTGGTGTTCACAATGGGACAGTTCTACAGTGTTTTCCAGCATGCGGGGTTAAAGCCATTCTTACCTCTTTACTACAAAAGATGGTTCCATCTGTCGCAGAGAGTGAAGCTTGATGTTCAGGGAGATGGAAGAACGAGAGATTGTGTTATCAAGGGTATCACTAGTGAGTATGGATTGCTTGTTGCTCAGGACGTTGTGACTCGCGAGAATTTGGAATTGCAGCCGGATGGAAATTCGTTTGATATTTTCAAGGGTTTGGTGTACAAGAAGCAAACATGATCTAGTAGACATCGTGTTATACTGGGGGCAGATTTTAACAATCGAGGCTAGCATGACTGTCCATTCAATGAGAAATCCATTATTGGCAAAATGCCCAATATTGACAAGATCCTCATTATTGGAAGACTTGCAGCAACGATGGAAAGAATTAGAGCTATTGTCAAAAAAAGAACCAAGCAACGTATTTACTAGACTATTAATGCCAGCAGGGGATTTGTTGAGCACTCTGCACGATGGCGCAGACTCTTGAGTATCACACGTAGACAGCTAGCATTGCTGCTTCTAGAGTATTGGAGAGATGTGAAATATCTCTAGTACCCACTCCTTTCGGATTACTCCATATCTGAATGTTGAGCTCACGGGGAACGTCTTGCGTCCCCCACCTTCATAAGAATAATTTATATAGAAGAGATTCTGGCTGACTTCAAAGCCATCGAGATAACTTAGAAGAAGTTTTTAGCAAAATCAACCACTTGTGAGTTATTGAAAGGCATTCCCAAACGAGAGTCTCCCCTAGCTGTATCGCCTGCATAGGATCCGATATTACAGAATCACGGCCTGCAGACACCACCACCATAAACAGATCATCCATCTACACCAAAGTTGTAAAATCAAATCCACAGCCTTGCTATGAAAGTCGCAATCACCGAATGGCATGGGGTGGCCACTTGGAACTGGGATGTTTCGCAAACTCATGGAGATGAGCTCTGTGGAATTTGCCGGGTACCATTCGATGGCACATGTCCCAACTGTATGTATCCTGGAGACAATTGTCCCCTAATATTGGGCCAGGGTTGTACCCACAACTTTCACCTACATTGTATTTTGAAGTGGCTCGAGCAGGAAACGTCAAAAGGACTTTGTCCGATGTGTAGACAGATCTTCACTGCAAAAGTGATCAGTGGAGTGGGGACGAAAGAAGAGTTGGAGGAATTGCAGAAGTTGGTGGATGGGCATCGCGTAAGTAGGGAGCAGGTTGGAGTGGAGGAGTTTGAGGCGTTTGAGGGGTGATGAGTTGTAACTTTGCGCTTTGAATACATAGTGTCTCCGCTTTTGATTTCTGATTGAGATGAGAGTGAGGTCTATCGTTGCAGTTTACCATGTGAGTTCCTAACATATGTCGATAATACCAGTTTTTTGTCACAACTGGTGAGACTACACTAGTGAATAAGGAAGGTTCTTGGGTCCACCAACAAGTGCTTCCTGAGAAATTCGTGCATTTGGATACGAATGTCACTGGGCCGCTCACTCTGCCTTTCTAAGCGTTACTTTTTCATTATCCTTTGTTTTCTTTGTTTGGTCTTTTCTGCATAACGGAATGCTACAATTAATTGCGATGTTACTTTGTCAGTACCGCTTCCCCGATTCACAGTGAGCATTTTCGAAGAATGGTGAATCACAAGGTCTTCGTGGAATCTAATAATATGCTTATCATTATAAGATTTTACTATTGCTTCATATCATGAATGCTCATTCCTTGAACGAACAGCTAAAAAAAATTCATTCAAGATGAAATCTCCAATTATCAGTCATGGCAGTTTCTGTAAGGTATATCACCATAGAACACCAGTTTTCATACTTAGATGACTACTTCTTAGGCGAGGCAACGAGAAAGCTCAAACATACGGAGCAAGTTAGAGCATGATCAAACTGAAAAGGAGAATCCGAAGCAGACAATGAGTTAAAATTAAACCTATATTGCATGGAAATACGTCATTTTCAGTATTGAGCACAGTACCTTGTATGTTTTTTGTACCGTATAAGAATGTCCCTACACAGAACACTTTGAACAATACGATCCTTTAAGTAGTTGAAGGAGAAAACAGTGGTACAGACTAGGGTCAAAACGAAGATTTGGCGATTTCTGAGTTGATTAGATTTATCAAGCTGTAGGTAGATAACAGGAGCCCAATTCGTACCTATCTGCTGTAAGACGGGCATTTAATGAAGCAGATATGCATCTGGGATTGGTTCCTAATTATTACTCAAAGGAAATAATCTATCCAGACTTTCATTCCGTCTTTATGGCTCTCCTCCACCACAAGGTATTATACTTAATAATTTCGGCAATGCAATACGCTGAAAATTAGTTCGCTTCTTGAAGTGGTCATTTCCAAATCGTGAAATTTGAGGTTGTTCCTCGGCACCGTTGTGTACTAACATTTCGCAGCCATTGATCTGGAATTTGCATTGTGGTTGAAACTCATACCTTTAGGTATAAATACTTTTCTCTGCAAATTATACATATGCTGTTTCCCGTTCAATTAATGAATTTGTTCCCCTCATGTCTTAATCTCCTTCACTTCTTAGCATCACTATTCACACATCCAATTGGACGTGCAGTATTCTATCTTTCTCCTATAAACCACTCATGTTGAGGCTACTGCCCGCTCTCGCCCGGTCATGGCGAATTGGTACTTCGTCAACATCCCCTTCGCTACTCATTTCCAGATCTACATTACTTCCTATTCGTTTTTTCCGCGTTTGCCCTACCGTTCATTCATCCTTCCCTGAGCAGCCAATACTCAACGACCCCATCCCTACAAAGGAGCTGAAAACGTCCCCAAAGCTGGCAAACCTCACCAGAAATGGCAAGCCATCTGTGTTTTCTTCTGAGGAGCTCGAGGCTGCTCGACTCGCAAGGTTGGCCGCTCTCGAGCCATGGGTGCTGAAGCTTCCAGAAAAATGGATTCCATATGCTGAGCTTATGCGGTTGGAGAAACCGACAGGAACGCTATTGTTGTTGATTCCGTCGTTTTGGGGAATTACCATGGCTGCCTACTCCGTGGCTGCCCCACTTTCTACCACCTTGTCCGCCTTTGCCTTGTTCTCTATCGGTGCAATCATCATGAGAGGTGCTGGATGCACCATCAACGACATTTTGGATAGAAATTTGGATAATCAGGTGGCCCGAACAATGGAACGACCTATAACTAGTGGGAGAGTTTCTGTTCCGCAGGCTGTGGCATGGTTGGCCGTGCAGTGTTTTGCTGGATTGGCAGTGTTGCTTTCCCTTCCCATCGAGTGTTTTATGTTGGGTGCATTGTCGTTGCCGTTTGTATTTCTCTACCCTCTCTTCAAGAGATTCACTTACTATCCTCAGATTGTGATCTCTACAGCTTTCAGTTGGGGCTGCATGTTGGGATACCCAGCTGTTGGTGCTCCATTGCAGCTTTCAGTGGTGGCGCCTCTTTTCTTCTCTAATTTCTTATGGAGCATGATCTACGACACCGTTTATGCACATCAGGATAAGACATTCGATGTGAAGGCGGGCATCAAATCTACAGCTTTGGCATGGGGCGACAAGTCCCGTACCATAATCTACTCCTTAGGTGCATTGCAAGTGGCTTCCTTCGTAGGTGCTGGAGTGATGAATTCAATGGGTCCTTTCTTTTACTTGGGTGCTGCTTGGGGTTTCTCTAGGCTCTTCACCAAGTTGAAGAACACAGACTTGGATAACCCAGATAGCTGCTGGAAATTCTTCACTGGGAACATAAAGAACGGTGAAATTATGTGGCTTGGAATGCTTTTGGACTACTTGTTGAAGATCTTTGGCTTTTTGTGAATGCGTATCTAGAAGTCTTGTAAATAAACGATTCTATTATTCATCTGGTGCATCCGAACCCTGGATAGTGTCATCGTCTTTCTCTTCATTGTGCTCCTTCCATTCTTCGACCTTATCCATTTCGTCGACCTCTTTTTTTTGTTCCACCTCATTCTTGTCCTTACCCTCTATCCTTTCCTTTAACACCATTGTTTGTTCAAACTCTTTGCACACCCTCTCTGTGAATTTGGCATCAAGACGGCCCAAAGTCTTTTCCAACACCGTATCTGTGCTCTCAGCTTCGATGTCCAACACAACCGACACTAAATACTCTTGTATGTGCACCACAGGGAAGTCATTGGGGAGAATCTCTAATAATTTGCGGATATCATAGTACTTCCTTCCAAACTTGCCAACTAAATGTCTGACAGAGTTGTTCTTGGCCTTGGGATCCTCCACCGCTAGGTAGAACTTCATCAAATGGTTGATGCTGCTCTCAATGTCCGTTTTAGCCCTCAACTGGTACATGCTCAAAATGTGTGGTTTAACACTCTCAAAGTAAATAGTTTTCCGTGGAATTGACATTTTCCCATGTAGGGCCACCCATTCGGCAACTGAGTAATCGGCATTATCTAGCAAATAGGTTATGATTCCCGAATTGCTGCTTTCGGTAAAACATCGAGATAAGTATGTGAATGCGCTGTGATCGATGTGAAACGGCTTGATTGGCTTGTGGTGAAGTGCTTTAACCACCAGCAACTCGTAGAATTTAAGATATATGTCCACAAGGTCTTTCGAGTCATCTTTCCGCCCATGCAAGTGGAGAAACTCTATCCAAGAAAGTTTGGGCCAGTCCAGGTCTGCGAGATTGACTTCAATTTGAAATGTCGAGTGGAGAATATTGAGGTTCTCAAGTGCAACCTCAAAAGTATTCAAATTCGCATCAAGGAATTGCAACATCTCATTGAAAAGCTCATCCAAGATTTCTAGGTCAATCTTCTGAACTTCCAACTGCTCCAAAAATGATTGCTCTAAGTACTCAACTTTCAAGGATGAAAACTTTGTATCTATGTTATGCGTTGATGCCAATTCTTTCAAAATGAACCGGTGTGTTGATTTATGTTCTCCTCCTTTGTTGGCTTGAAGTAATTCGAGTCCCCTGTCTGGATAGAGCTTTAGCAACTCCAAAAGCTTCTTCGTATACTGGTCGCTATCAGAGACATGATTCCTTAATTGAAAAAATACCAACAGAACCAAGTCCACCGACTCAGTCCCAGCTGTCAAGATACCAGCATCCAAGTGGTACCCATCAGGCATAGGATAAGAGCCGGAAAGTAATCCTATCCCCAAGTCAATTATCTGAAGTGCATTGAAGTTCAGATCTGCCTCCTGCCGAAACTGATATATTGTTAGAAGCACCAAGTAGTCTTTTTTGTTCTCCATTTGCCTGAAAAGCTTGTCATTAGCATCATTTTGGTCCTGCCAAAGTGCCCTTTCAGAGGTCACAAGTTGAAGTTTCTCATTTGTAGAAGACGATTCCTCATACAGAAGTTGCCGAAAAAGCTGCCAAATGGGCTCGCTGAACTTATTTCTTTTTGTGTATACCTCATGGAACAACCAAGTCTTGAGATCGGACCCTAATCCATTGATCTGAGCCTTGTTGATCATCTCAAGCAAGCATTTCTCAAGAGTAAGTTCTTTCCAGAATGGCTCGTCGTTAGGAAATTCTGGCTCGAATAGAAGAAAAAAGCGGGGGTCGAAATTCATCGACAGAAATTCCTCACTAGAAATGAGCGCCTTGAGTTCCTCGAGCCTCCCTAAAACTAGAAGAAGGACTATTCTGGCTCGGGAAGCAAAGGAATCGGGGTTCTTTTGGCTCTGTTTCTGAAAATCCAGGAGTCCGCTCTCCAATGCCTTGACATCGTTGTTTGTGAGGGATTCAATAACCTTCTCCACTTCCGAAACGAGATCATTGCTTCGGGTCAAACAATGCAACGAGTTGTCGTTACAGAAAATGACGTTCAGCTTTAAAAAATGCTTTTTGTGGCCCAGAATGAATGATCCATCACATGCAACAGGCAGAAGCAACTCCAGAAGCTCCGAGTCGGCCAAAGTGACACCTTCCTTGACTCTCACCAAATTGAAGTTGCTTACATCGCTTATTTTCATCACTTTCTCCGAGAATTCCTGGAAATCAACTGTGCTTACCACCAGCAAACTGGTTAATGAGCTGAAGGTCAATTTGATGCCTTTCTCCACCAGATTGAAGAGCCCTATCACATATGGCCACTGTACAGCTACACCTCCGGTGGGATATCCTTCATCTTGCCAGATAAGCGTGCCTCTAGTCACGTCGCCAAGTGAGTTCATGAACATGGCCATGGAATTGGCCGACACGGAGCAAATGGTTAACATGTATTCCTCGGATGGTTTTTCTGTATCCTTCGGCATAAACGGTACAATATGTGGCTCAATGTTGTCAACGTTCTCCAGATTGTACTCGAACAATGAGATTCTTCTAGTTTGCTGAAGATCCACTACGTCATAGTTCTTATCGTTAGCCACAAGACAGATATTGCTGTAATTGGCCAGGGTACCTGCTGCAGATGAAAACCCCACCACAGCACCGGCGTAATTAATGTCTCTTAAGAGTTTGATGGTGTCTGGAAGCAATTGCACCACCCTTATCTTATTGGATGTGTAGACGATGACCTTGTCGTGCTTGTTCTTGATTTTAGGGTTCTTCACCTGCGAGAGCTGAGAAATATCATTAACATCCTTGATTTTACCAATGTGGCACGGTGATAGTTCCGGCAACGTATATGGATAGGTAACTCTATTGCATAGAACCAAGCACATCTCCACATCGGGCACCACCAAGAGCTTTTTTACTGGATGGTTCTCGCATCCTGGAATCTGGAGTCTCAATATTAGAATATACTCTTCTGCATCGTCAAAGATGTAGTAATGGAGAAGCAGACCTTTAGAAGTTCCAATGTACAAGTTGGATTTGTGGGTCGAGATGCTCGAGATAACCTCGCCGGCATTGAGCAGAACATCGAGTGGCAATCTCGTGAGAGTATAATTATCCGGTAGTACCAGCTGCTGAGACGTCAATGGGGGATCTGGCTCGGGTTCGGCCATGATCTGATGAAGATAGCGTTGTGTAGAGGTGCAGGAGATGTGTAGGTGAAGATGATGATGTAACGATAAAGTACCTGACAAAGATAAAGTAAGATGAAGATAGAAAATTGAAATAGGTAAGTAAAATTGAAGTTCGAAAACGATAAAGGTGGATAGGTGAAAGGGATTTTATTGTAAGCCAAAGAAATAAGTGGATGAAACTTAGCTAAATACTCTATATCACAAACCTTCTTTAATGAGGGATCTGCTATTAGTCAGTCACACAATTATCTGGAACTTTGCATCATCAAGATCAGTTCTAAATTTCTAACTGCTACCTCTTTGATGGCTCCGGAGTAGACACTAGCGACTCAGTGGATGGAGGTAACGTTGGAGGAAATGCTAAATTGTCTCTGTGAGCAACATACTCCGAGTCCGCAAAACCTAATACTGACTCAATCTCGCTGCTTTTGAGTCCCTTGATCAAATCAATCTCCGTGCTGCTGTAATTTACTCTGCAATGTCCCACCTCCACTGCTGTATCCAAGGGACTCTGCTTGGTAGGAGTCACTTTAATTGATACGCACTCACTTTCGTGGAATTGTCCCAGAACAGCCACAATTCCTGCTGGCAAGAGCCCGGCTCTGTTTTTCCTGGTCAATGCCTCGAAACAGCCGGCATCAATGTAGATAGTTCCCTTGGTCTTGAGGCCGTGCAAAAGCCAGAACCGACGGTCTGACCGGATCTGCGTATCTCTTGGAAGTCTTAAAAACCTCGTATGGAGAGGGACATGCTGGAGGCGAATCTCCTGCTCTATGAACTGCTCCTGCTCTTGTAGGGTCCAATTTTCGTTTGTCTGAAGAACATTGTCCACGATGTTCAAGATCGACTGTGGCTGCGACGATAACGTGATAATGGTTGTAACTCCAGCGTTGGTAGCCAACTCAGCCGCGATCAACTTGGTGGTCATCCCGCCCGTTCCCACCTTGCTGCCTGCACCAGCATCTTCAGTGTCGGTTTTCACCGACAACTCGTCGATTTTGTCTACCAAAAGTATCGGACGAGCATCGGGATTGGTACGTGGATTGTCGGTGTAAAGACACTCTACATCGGTCATCAAGAACAAATAGTCTGCGTGGATCATTCCAGCGGTGATGGCCGAAAGCGTATCGTTGTCGCCGAACTTGATTTCGGCAACAGACAATGTGTCATTTTCGTTGACTATGGGAATCACCCCCATTTCTAATAGCTGATTGAGGGTATTTGTGGCGTTTTTATACTGGGTGAAGTCGATGATGTCGTTTCTTGTGAGCAAAACTTGAGCGATAGTTTGGTTTATCTGGCGGAACAAATCGTCAAAGAGGCCGATCAAGCGACCTTGGCCAATGGATGCTAGCGCCTGGACAGCTGCTAAAACCTTGGGCTTTTCTGTCAATCCCACCCTCTTCATGCCGAAAGCAATGGCTCCAGAAGATACAAGGACAATGCGATGGCCAGCACGGCGAAGCTTAACGACTGTTTCGACAATATTGGACATGTTGGCAATGCGAGGTTCTCGCGTGACCTCGTCGACAAGCGACGAAGTTCCCAACTTAATGACGATAGTGTAAGATTTCATGATTTGATGGAGAAGAAGCTGAATCAATTTTCGCGCATTGAGTCATGGAGGTAAAGTGTTGGGAAAAGGGTGTGGATGAACTGGTGAAGGGAAGGAGGAATAAAAGGTATAATTAGAATTTGAAATTTAATTAGAGTATCGAATTGCATTTTCTTTTTATTGGAATTCACTTTGGATTTATTCTGGGTAAAATTTGCTAGTGTTTCTAACTTTTCACTAATGGGACATTACCTAGTGCGAAACTTTGGTAGGAACAGATAATCGAAATCTGAATGGAAACTTTCCGGAGAAAATACTTAAAAACAAAAGGTCATAGAGGAATATCCTTAGCATCAACGAGCGGACACTCACGAATTCTACAGTATCTTAGATGATCTAGGTTTCATTTCTCATTTGAGGTTAAGAATAATCCTATTCGTCACATTATCTGCCATCATACTAGTACGTGAATATTGCCAATATATATATCAATCTTCTAAGTCTTCCTTCGGTCTCACAAGGAAGCTCCTTTTGTCTCACAATCAAGTATCTCAAAAATTGCAACCACTAATTACTGCCAATTGTACTTGGACTTCAATCTGTACGAATTCTGTTCCTTCCTACTTTGCACTATATACATTCCTACATATCTGTTGAGCATGCACACTGTACCTATAGTGATATGCAGATCAATGAGCAGAGCACTATTAGTTAAAGTGTGATTAAAGCTCTATAATGTTGGAGATAGGCGATACATCTCCTATCAAACAAGTGTCAGTGTTATGACTGATAAAGGTTTGATTTCTATCTAAGGGTAGTATTATGATGCGGGGTATCCGTTTCATATGTGTTTCAGATTGGATACAATAGACTACTATATAACTAGGGTTTTATGCCAGTCCTCAACAACAGGAAGTATAAGAAAAGAAAACTAATAACTGATACATTAAGTTTACTTGAGAGACTAAAAGGCTTTCCCTACCTGAGAGATATTATACGTTACCAATCTCCTCTCATCACGCTGTAATCCTGTATAAGGAACCTAGAATCTTTACAATATCAGCTTCTGCTATCTGCACGAAGCATAGTGCTTCCCATTTAATTGCTTTGCTGATTTAAACAACCCATTTGGCTCAATTCACCGCTCTCTCAATTCACCGACTCGCCTAGTCTCACACACACTCGTATATGGGCCTCTTCAACAAGTTCATCCTCTTCGGAGATTCTATCACCCAATTTGCAAGCGATCAATCGGGTTTTGCATTGGCCCCAGCATTGCAAAACCTCTACCAGAGAAAATTAGACATTGCCTCTAGGGGATTCTCTGGCTACAATACCACTAATGGACTCGTGGTACTTCGAGAGGTACTAAAGGCTGATGGAGCAGAAACTGGCTGTGTCAAATTGATGTATATCTTCATGGGAACAAATGATGCGGCCACCACCTTCCAAAATGTTCCCGTAGACCAATTTAAAGAAAACTTAGACAAAATGGCCAAGATGGTGCTCGAATACGACATCAAACTCATTATTGTTGGGCCAGGGTTGCATGACCAAACTCTAAGCATGATCGCCAGAGAGGATCGGAATGATGAGGAGCCCTTCTCAAGCTCCAAGGTGACCAGAATCTACGCGGATGCTGCTGCTGCCGTTTCCCACGAAAACAAAGTTCCGTTTATTGATACGTGGGCCGTTTTCCAAAACTACGGGGAATGGACTACCGACGAGCTCATGGTGGGAAGCCCAGACTTGAGTGAGCTTTTGACTGATGGAATCCACTATACCCCCAAGGCGTACGAGCTCTTGTACGAGGAATTAGTGGAATCCATCAGTGTTTCTTATCCTGAGATGCTTCCAGAAAACTTGTCTTCGGTGTTTCCAGATTACAAGGACATTGACTATGAGGATGTTGAGAAATCACTCATGGAATCCATAGGAAAGAAATAGAGGACAAAGGATCATGAATGAAGATGAGAGGGTGTTGAAATTTGATTTTCTCGAAGGACAGGAGTTAGATGTCTCCAAAACCTGCTGTCTGCGTTAGAAGCACTCGAATTATACGCATCTCAATCTTTCACGCAAAATTAGACATTCCAGTTGATGATTGTTTTATGTACGAATCAAGATTATGTATTATGACTAAAAGCTAACTACAACCAGGGGAAATGAAAACAAAAACCCTTTCAGAAGAAAGTGAAAACTATTCCTAAAACGAGACTGGAAAATGAAAAATGGCAAGATTTTTTTTGTTTTTACGAATCAAGATTATATATCATAACTAATAACCAATTACTAATTACAGCATATTTTTTTTTTTTTTTTACGAATCAAGATTATACATTATAACTAATAACTAATAACTAATTACTAATTACCACATACAACTAAAAACCAGGGGAAATGAAAAACAAAAAAACCCCTCATGAAGAAACTGAAAAATAATCCGAAAAAGAATCCAGAAAGACTGAGAAAAGGCCAAAAAAGAAGGTGTGAAAAGCATAACTACAACCAGGGGAAATGAAAACAAAAAACCCCTCCAGAGGAAACTGAAAAATATTCAAAAAAATCCAAGAAGAATGAGAAAACGAATCTGTAATAAACAACAGCGAACTATACTTGGACTCTTTGAAGAATTTTCAACTTAATAGAAGAGAAATTGATAAATTTGGATCAATCAATTTGTTAATGATACTCTAGATGCTACCGGATACATTCCATCATATACAAATCCGAGATAGTTTAGTGGCTAGAATTACCGCTTGTCGCGTGGTAGACCGGGGTTCAATTCCCCGTCTCGGAGCATCTTCATGCGCAAGTGGTTTAGTGGTAAAATCCAACGTTGCCATCGTTGGGCCCCCGGTTCGATTCCGGGCTTGCGCATTTTTTATTCTCGTTGCTGTTTCTTTTTAATACTGTTGAGTTTGCTGCTTTGCCAAAGTGATGGACTAGTGCTAGCAAACATACTGAATTCTTCGTTATTTTCAAGTCTCGATGGCTGCCTCAAGGGCGAGCATGACTAATTTGATTCCAATTGCCCATGTACCTTGCTCTGGATGATGAATTCTGTTAAAGGCATTAAGTGAGAACGCCCGTTTCTTCACATTTGAGAATTTGCACAATGCAGAAGGGGGATCGTAAATTGTGCATGATGCATGCATATCATGCATGACGAAGTACTCAGTGTTTAAATCATCCATGAATAATACAGGATCAAGTAGGAATGTTGAGCCCGGTCCCAATACAATTTCGGCAATTTGGTAACAGGATGATACTTACCTTGCCAATCGAGCATGTCAAGAAGATGCCCAATTGAACAATAGTGTACAGAAACTACTCCAGATGCTGAGACAACCAAAAATAAAAACCAGAAAAAAAAGGTTACAAATTGAACTGGTTGCTGTAATATATTTAATCCTTAGTGTGTTACACGTAGCAGATTGAACATGATGAAGAGTTCAGCTTTTCTACGACCCTATTTCCTTTTCTTTGCTAGGTATTTCCTCATTAATTTGAATCATCTGTGCCTATTCTTTGTTTGAGTAGATATAACTGAGGTGACTCTCATTCCACGACCTTTACTGACCTGAATGGCAATCTCTCGCTGCACTCTCTTTTTTACGACTCAGGTATAGTTTCCATAAGAGTAAATTTGCTTGAACTATCGAAGAAAATTTCTGATGCATGTTGCGTGATTTCACTGAGCATAATTGGTTACGTTTATCTAGGCTAAACATTCCAGCACACTGAAACTTACAACTGCACCAACTTCATACCTGAATTTAGATACTCAAAAATGATTAAGGTAAAAAGTGAAAATTGAAATAAAGTCACACCCATTGAATAAAGTAGTCTATGCTAAAAAAACTTCATTTGCCCAATGTCTCAAACCAATCTATTCAATGTTGGGAGGTTTTACAAAGGACTAGTTTTGCGAATCAAGAATACACATTCTAGCTGAGTAGAATACGTAATTATGATCAGTCACAAAGGGAATCTTGAACAATAGTCGAGAAATTTCCAGAGAAATTGAGCGTTTCAAGAATTGAATAATCGAAATGCTGTCATTGCTTATTAAAACCTTCCACCTGTCTGTACTGATTTTGATGATTCTATACTATGATTGACAACCAATTACAATACATAACTACAACCAGGGGAAATGAAAACACAAACCCCTCCAGAAGAAATTGAATAATAGTCCGAAAAAATCGAGGACTAAGCAAGTATTGAAAAAGCTTGTACAGCTAAGCATAATTAGCAGCTTTCTATACTGCAGCATATAATACCTTATCCAATGTGTCAACTCGGTCTCGTTTAGTTCTAGGAGGCCAACCGAAGGATTCGCTTTTTTTTTTTTTTTTTTTTACGAATCAAGATTATATATTATAACTAATAACTAATTACTTATTACAACATATAACTAT